>VYXH01008832.1:0-17341 GCA_013397275.1 Burhinus bistriatus
CAGTCATCTTTGTTGCCCTACATACGGCTCCATAATAGCCATACCACAAATACCATCATCACCCTCTGCCTACTGAGACCTCACCTCTGCCAGAACCAAAAGGAACAAGTGCCTGTGCTGTCCACAGAGTCATTTCTCCTGCTACCAGGAACTGCAGTTGTAGAGGTGCTTTTGCAATGCTGACACTAGTTCCTTTCCACTGGAGTTCAGCACTGCGATCACCAACCAGTTTCACAGGGTCTCCTCAGAATGTCATGAGAAGGCACCAGCTCTGTCCTTGAAAGCAATGCAACAGTTCCATTTTACAGACTTTCGTAACTTCCTAGCAATGCTGTCACTGGGAACAGAAATACTTCTATTTGAGCTAGAGATCACGGATCTGTCAGCTCATGCTGGACTCTGGCTGAATTCTGCTGAACATGAAATGGCTCTGCAAAATAGTGCAAGACCTGGGAAACACGGACAGTGACTGAGAACAGTAAATCTGAGACCACACACAGAAATAAGGAGCATACTGGCCCACATATCTGGCCCTGTATGTGCAATTAACTGAGACTATAAATACTGAAACAAACAAACAAGCCTGGATGGCTTCTGGCTGTCTCTATTGTGCCCAGAACAAAGAAATCTCACCAAAAGATTTAAAGGACCCATCAGTGACATGTACTAGAAATTGTATTTTACAATAAAAGGTTTTTCATTTGACACACCATCACAATTACATGTATAAATGCTGGATTTTTACAGTAACCTGCATGTTATCTCACTATTACAGAAGAGCAGATAAAAAATAGTTTAACTTAAGCTTACACAGAATTTTTTATCCAGGGCTAACAATTTCCTGTTTCCTCTACAGATGAAGACACTTTGGAGATAATGCAGACATTGGTATGTATCTAAATCAAACAGTGTCTCAATATAGCACATCTCAATATAGCACCATGAACGGGTATAAATCAGCAGTAAAAGCAGAGCAGCTTTGTTGGCTTTACCTTACTTGGCCTGGGTGTGGAACACATATCCAAGGAAGCAGAGCAAAAACATTGGAAAAGGAGAATTTCAGTGTTAACTGAAGGAACAGCAGTGAAGGATCACTCGAAATGTGCCTAGAATTTCTCGAACCATAAGGGTGTGATTACGTCAATGTTGCAATTAGTTCAGCATACTTGAGTATAAGGATTATAAATCTGAGTAACAAAAGCACCCCTACAGACACACAGTTCTCACTCCAAAGCCCCATTCAAAGTGGCACCAGTTAGGACTACCTTCTCCTAAGAAGTATTTTTGTGAATTGGCTATCTGATCAGAAGTCCAAAAGTTCGTATTTGCAGTGAAACCCTTTCTAGCATAATGGCGTATTTCCTTCTAATGAAATGTCAGAGAGCTGGCCTTCATTAGCAGTACTCTAAAACCAGATTAATTTCACTGTACAAGCTTGTTTCTCTAACAGACAAAAATAAGTACAGCCACTACAATTTCATGTTGTTCTTTTTGTCCAGTCTTATAATAGTTGTTCTGAGTAGAACTTTTAAGAACCTTCTTCTATTCTAGCTACTTCTTAATTTCCTACTGTTTAAACCTTTTAGTTTTCCCTAAAAAGTAATTCAACAAATATAATTGGAAAGCTTGGGAGCAATAGAGCAATGTTTCTGAAAGACAGAGGATCTAACAAACAAACTGTTAACAACTGCACAATTATTTGAGGAGGGCAAGGCTAAATTATTTCTCTATGCTTCCCACATTAAATTGAAACAGATGTAAATGGAAGGAAGATAAACACATGACAGATGAAGACAGGCTCAAGGCCAGAAGTAGGCCTGCCAAGAGTGACAAAGGAGGCAGAGGGAAAGAGGGGAAATTTGCAGTACTGTAGCTATTTTGGAGAACTTAAGATGACAGGGAGTCCTGAGTCATTGCTTCTCCCTTATCAGTCCATTCCCGGGTATTGCACTGCTCTGCTGTGCAAAGATGTCCAAATGAGTTGTTAAATACATTATGTAAGTCCCACCAAGTGTGGATGTTTGGTAAGAAGGAACCTTGCTGTGAAAACTTTACATTATAAAAAGACAAGCTAGGTGAAGAAGCAGCACACCAAACAGAAATTACTTGTTGAAGGTTACATGAAGACCTCCAACTTTCCAACTACACCTACTGACAAGATGGACCTGCATAATGTACTGGAACACTGCTGGTCTTAGTAAAAGATGAAATAAGTTTTCTTTCATGGAGGATGGCATGTCTGTCTCTTTAAATCACATCCTGCCTCTCCAGCTCTCCCTTTTTCAGGAACAGCTGGTCAAGAACTCTCACAGGCCCAGGGCAGCAGGAGAATGAACCAGAATGAAGTGGTGCAGTTTGTACTGCTATGGCAAACCTTGGTAATCTATCCCCTTGAGAAAGGGAATTACAAGCAGAATGTGTGCAAATGAATTCTGCAGGAGAAACTGAGTAGTAACAGCATGAACAGTTAAGCTGTTCTTTCACAGTCAGTGAAGGAAAACGTTACAAACTCTTAATCACTAATGTAGACAAAGGTGTTCTTACTCAGCTACTAACTATTGAAAACTTACTAACCTGAAGGGCAGATTCAGTAAGCAGTGGAAATGCTGGGTAACAGAAATGGTATCAAAGTATTGCTACTGCCCAGATCTTAAAAAAGCACCCCCAGTTAGCTGCAGCAGTTAAAAGCTCCCTCCTGTAACTCCATTCGCAATTCTTCTCTGCTACCAACTACGAAGTCTGCTGTTACACTTTAAAATACCCTTTTTAAACACCAAAAAAGGAATTACACAACCCAGAGAGACAGAATGCCTAAAATTATAAAGCCAGTAGGACTCAGAAACATTTAGAATTCCAAAAAGGGGTATCATATTTTCAAAGTGGTGAAACAAAACATAACTTGGAAAAAATGACAAAACTGAGTAAAAACAAAAACTCTTGTATCTTTATTTCACCAGTTAACATAATGATTTTGCTAACATATCTCAAAGCAACTTGTGAACAGGAGTGGAATTAATCAAAGGCACTTGATTCTTTCTTACAGAAGGAAAAAATATTAATGCCATAGGAAATTGGTTAATCGTACTTTATTAAGTGGCTCTAACCAGATGTGGCACACCAGCTCAGTAACCAGACAATGATTTAATGGGTTTACTCAGCGGTAATTATAGAACAGAGATTAACAAAACTGCACTTAATACAGGTAGCTCCTTATTTAAATGAGTTTCACATGCCATTAAAGCTACTCAGCTTTTTGGCAAACTGCAATTTTATAGGTTGGTGTATTATTTGCAATTATTGCTAATTGCTATGACCTATGATAGCAGTACCTCTGGAACACATCTGTTGCTGAAACTACTCAGATGTGACAATTTCATGGCTAACAACTCTGTACTTGTTATTGAAGTACCATTACCCATAAGGGACTGATGAAAGTCTTCTACCTTTATACTTAGAAATGCAATAGGCACTTTATCTGATATAAGAGTTGATCTATATTTTCTCTCATAATGGGTCAGTTTATGTATCCTAAGGTATCTAAAGTAGCAGTTGATCCTCAGACAGTCTCAACTGGATCAGGAGATTATGCATGTAATAAAGTACAATACAGACACTCATTATCAGGCATTCATGCAGCTGAATACCTGAAAGCCTGTGGCCAGCACACAGGACGCATGCTAATGTCTCTGACACAAACCTGTTTGTGACGGAAGGTTCTCCTTTACATACCACACCATCTGGAAACAAGGGGAGACAATAAACATCTCACTTCCAAAACCAAACAGATTTCAACTGCCCATGCTATAGTACATATGTGCCATGCAGATACGTCCATACCCAACAGATGCTTTGGTAAGAAGAGTGCATTTACTCTACGCTGACTTCAGGGAGTAACACATCAGAGAAGAGAGACATTTTCAGTCTCTAGGAATGATGATGTAATCCCTGTTTGTGCCATGTCCATTGTAGCAGACAAATGTACAGCCTCGCAGGCTAAAGCAGGAGGTGAGGAGTGCACTGTGCTGTGGAGATAAGAGCTAGAAAAAGAGAAAAAATTCCAGTTAAAAAAAAAAATGTTTAAAAAACATTCAAGACACAAGCATAGTCCTGAGATAGAACTTACATCACTCATATTGATGGGATAAATCAGAGAGTTTCTAACCTGTTTTGAAGACCTAAGGTGCTAGTATAAATTCTGAACTGTGAGATGCGCAGGAAGCATTCCCATAGGGCCTGATGACTACCTGACCTATATTAACCTTGACATCGACAACACTCATGCCCAAAGCAGATCTTCAGAAAGTTGAAGGTTTGGCATTGTCCTTATGCATCTAAATGAGCATCACATATAAAAGGAAGCAAAGGATTAGGAAGAATGAAGCAAGGTGAATGTGTGACAAGGCAACTGTGGGCAAATGCATTTTTTAAATGAAAAAAATTAATAATTTCTTAGGACATCAGCACTCAGGCTGTGTGCTTTGTGAATCCAGTGTCAGACTTTTACTCACTGAGGAACAGTTAAAACTGCTGTCAATAACCATGCTAGTGGGAATTTACAAACTGTCCCACTGTGGTAATATAATCCCTGAGGCAGCAGACATGTGGCAAACTGGTGAGCACTTGAATACAGTGGTTCTTTGTGACAGAAGCTGCAGAACAGGAAGGCTTACAAGGACCACAAGAAATAATCCAAGACCACTCACCTAACACCATGGCAAGATCAGCTGTAGCTGTGTCATTCCTGACAAACATTTGTTTAACCTGCTCTTGCAGACCACCCAGAACTCATGGTTTCACAGCAATCTGTTCCCATGCCTCTCTCCTACTGTTCAGAAGCACAAGCATACTGCCCATGGATGGTACATGTACCACGTGCAGTATGGATGAGAGGAAGTTGATCTTTCTATAATGGCTTTTTATATATTTGTATATCATACTTCTTGGCAGTCTTCTCTGCCAGGCTAAGCAACCTACGAGTAGATTACTCGCAGTTGGATCAGATAGATCTCACGTCTCTCCTCTCTTTCTCCTAATGGGCCACACCCTTCTTGGAGTTCAGTGCCTAAAACAGGATCATGGCCTTAAAATGGACAGGGCAGAAGGCTGACTTCACATGTTCTTTCAAATTACATTCTTAATCAGAAATGCATTAAACTGATGCCAATTTAAAACTAAAATAGTATTTGTCATTTATGAACATTACAGCTACTTCTTGTGAGCACTGTGAAGGCCCTTATCACAAATTACATCTGGGTTTTCCCTTCTCTGCCTCTTAGTGGGATGGGGCAGCTTTAATTTCTCGCAAGGATTCTGTCTGATCTTCTCTAAAACAGGAGAATGGATTCAATAATTTCTCCGTACATGGGATCTAGGGCCTGAAAGATATATGTTGAATTATCAAGTCCTGGCCCCCAATATTCACATTACAGCATGACACCTCAATGTGCTTAGCTCCCTAAGGATGTCACCTGGGCTTTTTTTTCTCTCACTCCTTTTACAAGAAGACTGAAATGGAAGTTCAGGACCTAATCTCTACAGTCATTCACAACTGGTTCATACTCACACATGACTCTTCCAGTACTGTCTATTATCTTAAATAGTTCTCGTATCATCATGACAGGAAAAATAATTGATTTGACATAGTTTTAAAAAGTATTTATATCCTTCTGTCACATTTTTGCCAGAGAAACTGAAATAACTGAGGAGCCTTTCACAGCATGACAGCCCAGGGCCTCCCTTTCTCCTGCAATAAGCCCTCTGCCAGGACTGCTAGTTTAGACACCAAGACAGTTACAGCCCCTTATGCCTCAAATGTCAAAGCTGACTCTGACAATGTTTTTCAAAAAACCAAAACCAATCAAGACTGCAAGCTCAAGTTTACGGCTGCATCCTATTACCAAGGGAATCCTGTGATCTCTTTCTTTAATTACTTAAACATTACTCTCTTCAATTACTTAAAGAAAGACACCGTGGAACCTTTACTTTAGAATTTAGACTGTAAGAACCTATTTGAAATTTAGACAACTACAAATAATCCAAATAATCCTACTTTCTCCAGCCCTGTATAAGACTAGCTCCTTCTATTTCTGAATGTCAAATAAGCAGCTTAACTGATCAATGCTCTGTACTTCACAGCCCACAACCTGGACGCTCCTGACCTTTCCAGGACATACATCACAAGACTATTCTTAAACATATTAAAACAGCAACAAAGACATAATTTTTAGTTGGATTTTACACATACATAGACATTCACAATTACTTAAAGGCACATATTTGTTTTACCTTTGAAAGGAGAACAGTTATAAAGTTATTGCCCCCCCATGAAGGATCACAGAAAGAAATGAATTTCTTAAAATTTTCTAACATGTTTTTATTGTGGCCTTTAGCTAAAGATCAACTGCTACTGAAAAACAATCCTTTTAGGCCTTTTGAATAAAGTTGGGAAGACTAGAAATTGGCTCCTTACGTAACAGAAGTACATCAACATTTCTGTCGGTATGACTTCACTTCCAGAGCAGCACCCAAGAGGCCTAAACCAAGTAGGCTGGCAAGAAAAGCTATCTGAAAAGAAAAACATGTAAGCCTTGTGCAGGAGAACTACAAAACATAACAATACATACCGTGCTGCTGAGAACGACAGGAAGAGTATAAGGCAGACAGCAGCAACTGATCCTAATCCAACAGCAGTCATGTATTGCAGAGTGGGTGATAAATCTGAAAGAAAATATCAAACAATTCAAACAAACAAATACCAGTGTAGCTTCAATCTGGTGACTGACCAACTGAGTCTGCGCAAAGCTAAAGTACTGTAACAAAACTGAGATATTGGACTTACTGCTCAGCCAAGTAGTAATGGAGCTGACTATGTAGTAGTCACTGTTCAGTTGAGGAAGTAAGATTCAATGGTGTATTTCTCAAAAGTGATTACACCGCTCCATCAGTTTCCTGACTTCTTTCTTTTTCTTTTTTCTTTTCTTTTTTTTTTTTTTTTAATTCAGAAACTCGATGTCAACGTTTTCCCCTCTCACCCCTGGCAATTTCAGTCTAAATCATATGCCAAGGTACTCTCTGGTGCCAGAAATTCCTACTGCTTTATTAAATGGTTTGATGCATCTCCTTCAAATTTGTTAATTATCTAGGCATGATTTCTCTTCCTTATATTTTTTTTTAATTCTTTTTTTTCCCCAAGTGACAGAATAGAAATAAATGTGGCAATGACAGCCTTACCCAAGCCCATAATACCAGAAGCCATCCAGGGGCAGAACAGAAGGCTTACAGTGATTTGCTGTCAAAACCAGAATTACTAAGAACTACTGGTGAAGCTAAACTGACAAAATCAAAACTCCATCCCTTCCAGCCACTTCTATGCCATTTTCAGCATTAGTCAATGGTTACCAGTTTCTTACTGGATTTCCCACAGACATCTAGGATGCTGGATCTTATTCCTGCAAGATTCCGCAACTCTACTTGGTGTTAAATTGTGCAAGCATGAGTAACGTTTTAGCAAAAATTTAAGTTCTTGCAAAAATGGCACTTATTCAGTGAAATTAATGTGTATGTCCACGATGAGAATCCAAGTGCCTAAATATCAGAAAAGCAACTTCTTTTACTTAAGTTGAACCCTTTTTTGAGTCATCTGAATGCACAGGCACAAAGCTGGCTGGGCATTCACCCAAAACACCCTCAACAATTGAACTAAAGCACAAAAAATCATGTGGTCATGATTTTTTGGTCAGGAGAACCTGACCAGTTTATCATCTTTGCCTAACACTGTTCAGTGAAGCAAGGCTTGTATCTGTGCAGAACCTCCAACCTGTAAAGTTACTGTGAGTCTGGCAAAATAAAGAATTTCAGACAGGGACCCTACAAGGAAAATTTGTTCAATCTACAAGCACGTTCAGTTTTGGTAAAAGTTATACCTATCCTTCTATCACTGTAAAACCAGTTTCCATAAGCAAGTTATGCATCTCTAGAGCAGATGTTAGCCCTCCATAAAAATGACAGAACTGTCTTCTCTACACATCGTAGCGTGTATTTGGTGAAACACCCTCAAAATTCATTTTACTTATTTGTGGCAGAAGGAAGTGTGCTTTTAACAGCTTTCTACCCCTTTTTATGACAATGATTTATCATACAATGTGTAGCTTTGTCTAGACAGCATCTGAAACAGGCCAATTTGTTTTTAATTCAACTTCCACACAAGTTGAATTAAGAAACACTCCTCAATGGATTCAGTGAGCCAAAAATACTCTCAGCCTCTCCAGCTGCAATACATTAGGCCAAGGACACTGTTTGGCTAGAAGTCCATTCAACATATAGGCAAATTTACAACAGAAAGCCAAAGGCCCGACTTCCAGTGCCCATTCTTTTCATCCGAAAACCAAAATCCACCTATACCTAACACAGTCTCTGACAATGCTCTATAAGCTGACAAATGACGAATTCAGAAGAGGACAGCCTTCTGGCTTTCCAGTTATTTTACATCTCTTGTCTATACAGCTCTAGCAATAGACCCCTCAAACCTAGGGAATTGTTGATCTTAACAGAGTCTCCACAACCACAAACTGCCTAAATTAGAAGTGTGGTGGTAAAAGAACTAGGTCACAAGAGTAAACAACAAAAGGGAACCTAGAAATAGAGACAGTTGTCACCAGAAGATCAGTAACAGCAGTAGTCAGATGTGGGTTTGGTGAACAGCGGAGGAGATGCACCTCAAGCACTCCATGCACCACATGATTTATTTTCATTCCAAAGTAGTCTCACTCTCCACTGTCACTGCATTTCCTAACTCCAATTTGTCAGTCTTTCAACTTCAAAAGCAGTATTTTGAGTTTGTGGGAGACTCCAGTGGTGCCACGTTCTTTGTCAGCAGAGGCAAATGTTTGCTCTTTGCTGAAACATGGTGAAATGGGTGAAGAAAGTACTTTCTACCATGGTGGAAAGGAGGGAAATTTGATCTCTAGTGGATTCCAAACTCCTCTAACGTAAACTCATTCACTGGAACCATTTTATAGTCAAAAAGTAAAAAAAGGATAAAACCATGCTGAGAAATTCACTGGTTTTTAAAATTATGTCATTATAGTTTTCAGAAACTACTTACAAGTACAGAAAATAGTCATATTTTTCATTTTTGCATGGCGCCTTTTATTTTCCTAAGTTCATAAAAAGACTTATTTCTCCAAGGACCACCTGAACATACCAAAATAAATTATGTGTCTTCTAAAAGCTAAGAAAACATATTAAAAAAAATAATATATGTAAGCCAATATAGAACTATCTTACAACAGGCTTCTAAAATTTCACATCTTCTGTGCTTCAAATCCTTTTCTACAAAAATTGCTGTAAAGATTTGGATGTGATGCACAGAAAGAGTAATACTGAAATCCAGGAATAAATCAGATAATCCATTTTAGAATGGATTACTGCATCCATTAGAATGGAATACTGAAATGAAGGGCAAATTTTCTGTCTCTAACCTTTCCAATCTGCAAAGTCAACCGACCCTTAATGGCAAATGAAGAAACAGCCACAGCAATTATTAGTTTATGCTGCCAAAGCCATGACAACTTCTGTTTTCTCTTTAAAGGAAAAATTAACTTACTTTTAATTTGTGCCCAAACAGCACAGGACTGTGTTCTCACCTGAAAATGAAAACATAAAAATCATGTTTTCTCATGAGAGAAATTTATTATCACTAACACACTCTGCAAGATCAGCCACCCACAACAACTGTATTTTATTACTATTGGGAAATGAGTTTGTTATTCCCCTGGTATCAGCCTCTAGCTTGTCTGAAAAGACTATAAACTATACAGTTAAGATTAGAGAGAGAGGTTTGATGAAAGGCTGGCTCTAGTCTTTTAGATCATCACTCCTTTCTTTCTACAACCTAGGCATGCAAGTAACATGAAAGGATCTTTGAAGCTGCTTGGGTAAGAATTCAGAATTTGTGAAATAAGATACGGCTGAATATACTGTATTAACTCTATCCCTATGTAGAATACATACCTTAAAATATGGTACTTAATGGAATTTTTTTTAAATACTAGATGTAGAGTTTTTTTGAGTTATCACCAACTTGCTTGGTAATTTTTAACAATTTTTATAGAATACTTATAGTAGTTAAAGTTCACAGTAGTTGAATAAATGTTTATCAGGGGTCTGCTTTTGCAATTGTTTAGAAAGTCTGTTTGTTTTGGGTTTTTTTTACAGTAAGCTTTGGTCCCTGCAGAGCTTTTTTCCCCCAGCACTTCACACTCATCTATACACATGAAGTTCTATTCTAAGTTCGATTGTCCACTGTATAATTACTGTGAAGTCTATTTTTGTAGTGCTTCTCTACGTACTTTCCTGCTAAATAACCTTCACAAACTTTCATAAAATACATACACATATATTTTTCATGCTTTGGCAAAATGTGTATTATGTTGCTCTGGATAACAGTATGTTTCTATGAAACTGAAGGCTACATTTTGAAGCATTTGCACAAAAGGACAAAGGCACATTTATATGCTTAGTCTTACTTTTGTGTGCCTGCATGCTGAACTGTGGAATCTCAGTGTTTCTTACACTCATTTTTGATATGGAATTCTCTGGTTATTTAAAAAGACAAAACACTGACAAGAAAATCCTCTTAGGAGAGGGAGAATAAACAACAAGGGGTGGATTTAAAAACTCAAGCAAATGCCAGATTCTGGAGGCACTGGTGTGAGTGCCATCATCTTGAAATAGCTGCTTCCGCGGCCTACCCTAGTTTGCAGGAAATTAGTCATACCCTGTCTATCAGGGAAGTTACAGAGCTCCCAGTAATCTCAGCAGCAAAGTTCACTGATCTGTAGTTGATACTACATCAAATTATAAACCACTTTTTCTGATTAATTAGTGCCTTTCCAGAAAGTTATCAGTGAAATTACTCCTCCAAATACTTGAGTATCCATGGAGCTCAAAGTCTGTATTTCAACTTGGATATTCACAGGTAGCTAAACTGGAGATAGAAACCCCTTCCACAGCTGCACACTTAAAAGAGTTCTGGAGAAAACAGAAAACATTTTGCTTTGCATGTATGCTTTTCTCAGATGATTTTTTATTAGGCTAATTTACAGACTTTTCTCACAGTAGGGGTCATTTTGATTCCAATTTTCCAAAAGCTCACAGCTTTTTTCCTGAAAAGACTGCATGTCATCTTCACCTTTCACAGGCCTGGTCTTACTTCTGTTACATGCATAAACTGTTTGATCCAAAAAAAGCTGATGCTGACACTTAAGAAAAGCTATGCTAAAGAAATTAAGTTTAAACTCCAAATACATTTCTTAGTTTTTGCCCTTCACTATGAGTTTTGGCTCTCTGCACAGCATGGAATCCATAAAGTAATCACTCGAGATTAAACTAGCCACTAGATGGGTTTGAGTTATTTAATTAGCAGTATCCCTCATGGAGAAGGACACTTCCAAAGATGGAAAAGTTGTTCCACTTAAGTAAGGTTTTTAGGATAATGACAGTAAATTCTTGTTTGTTCCCAAATCCTCCTTTGGTCTCCATCATCTCTATATTCCAACTGGCAAATTCATTAATATTAAAAATGGTAATTTCCATTATCTCTGACTTCCGAACTGCTTTCCTTGTACATCCCTAATGATCTCCTCAGATCACCTGACCAACCTTTTAACACATCTAAATGTCCTGCACAAACGAAATATGCATTTTAAATCCTCCACCTTGAAAAATAAACAGAAAGTAAAAACTGCACAGCAGACGCCTTTCTCAGGACCTCCAAATCTGAGCAAGAGACAAATGAAAGTGGACTCAATAAAATGGAACAGCTTACTTGTCTTAACTGTGTCCACATAATTTTATCTGAACTGATTTTCCCACCCTTACCACAAAGAAAGTATGTTCAGTATATTGAGAAATAATGTCAAGAAAAAGTCAGAACCAAGCTATGATTTTGCACCATGAATGACACAAATTGCACCATTCTTGGCATGAAGGGGTGTGGACCCAAAATGGACTCTGGAGGATGCCAGAACATAAAAGCACAATAATGAGAACATTAGTTAGGAGCCTGTGACATATATTTCTAAAGGTCTATATTCAAATGAAAATATGTTCACAAGTAAAACACACTACACAAATGCTGATTTCACGTGTATTAATAATTGAGGGCCGATTAAAGAACAGATTTTTTTCAAAGCAGATTTTTAAGTATTAACTCTTGAATCCAAATTCAGTTACGTAAGTAATCAGATTTTCAGAAATTCTCAAAACCTAACAACTCTCAACTTATAATTCTGAATTTCTTTAACTTCTTAATACCAACAATTGCACAAAATACAAGGGCATGAGAATTGAACTAGTACTTTTGAGCCACATGTCTAAGTTCCATCTCGAAGGAGCAGAGCTGGGAACCAAAGCTGTTTGGTATTTGCAATTCTAATAATGATTTATAAATGTTGTATGTAACTTTGTGTACTTCATCAAGTAAGAAAAGCTATGCAGGAAAGTGTATATTAAGGAGCTGATGCATTCTAAATGGCAGGAAGCGAAGTGTGACTTCTACAGGTAACAGTAACAATATTCCATTAAATCGGTGGCCTAGAAAATAGTGCTGGCAATGCTAGAGATAAAACATCATGAAATAATCCACATGAAAGCGAAAAAATAATATAACATAGAAGCAGTTTAACAAATAGCTGGCAGAGATGCATAAGCAATCTGCACTGTTCTGTGCAAGAAAAGCCTCAACACAAGTAACAATAGGAAATGTTCCCCAGTATCAGAAAATATTGAAGGGAAACAGGTAGGGAAACCAATGTATAAAACCCAATGATACATAAACTGAGTTCAAGAATGTATTTTGGAGTGCTTGAAGAGGCTAAACTTTTGACTCACTAACACTCCTGTTTCAGAGAATAAATTTTTCTAAAAAATACAGTTCGTTGTCCAAATTCCAGGGTACTTTGGGCTAACTTAACATTATTTATGAACTGAATGCCTTCAAATGTAATTTCCCTACATATTCCCTCCACAATTAATTAAAAATCTATGACAAACAACAGACTTGTATCAAGATCAGAAACCACCTTATCTGTGCTGTAAAAACTTCTTAGACTATTGTTAAAGTAGATGTCACATGAAACACGCTGCACAGATTAGTAGATGCCAATAACAGCTATTACATGTACTTGTTTTATTTCACTCACTTTGGACTGAGGCAAAGTTACATTTCTTAATAGAAGCTGTTTTCACTTACTGAAATTTGGGTGTAGGCTTCCAAAATTGTAGAGAATTATTTACCAGTGACTCACAGATCAGTTTTTGCATGCCTCCTTCCTTCGTGCTGCATACACAAAGCCCCAAAACTCTTATTTTAATGTTTTTGGGTGGCAGGGTGAGGCACTGGTTTTTTTTTCTTTACTAGGGGTTGCTTTGTTCTGGTTTTATTTACATTTGACATTCAGGAACTATCTGCACATGAAAAGCCTATCACCTGGTCCACATAAGAAAAACTTCCTACTGCTGAGACTTATGTTATGAAAAAATTACAAGCTGCTGACCCATGAGACAGATAATGACTGGAAAACTAGTGGCATAATGCCATTGTGGGAGGCAACACACTGGGGCACAAAACAGCCGAGATGTGCATTTTAGAAATTCTTTGTTTTTAATTAAAACACATATTTACTTTAAAATGACAAAAAAATAAATGCTAGTAATACACTTTTTTCCATGAGGTTTTCCCAGTGGAAATGGAGTTGAAATTCATTGCTACGTGGAAGGTTAACACACATGATAAAATACATTTATCCTTGTCATTTGGAAAACGGGAATATTTTATTACTACACATTCAATTAAAAATTAAAATAGGTGAATTTTTTATTGCTAAGGAGTAATTTTCAGATTTTCATACTAATCTCACTAAATTCTGGCCCAATAAAGACAGCGTCATTTACTGAGGGCAGTGATGGCTGTTCATTTTTAGTTTTTTCCATTGTTTGCCTTTTGGAATCCAGAGTCGCTCCAACATTACAGTGACATAAGTATCTGTAAGGAATTACAAGAGTTATTTGAAGAGCTTCAGATTTAATCTAATTTTGTCAACTAACAGATACTTGCAAGATCATAAAAAATTTAACACAAAGCTAACATTTCCTCTTTTTTCCAAGCAACATTTCATTCAACAGGTGTAAAGAAAAGATTTTAAAACATCCATTACCTTATTCCACTCACTTATTATTCTCAAAAAAACACAATATTCTTCTCCCAGCTTTAAAGGAGCATTGTAAAACTTCCCGTAGTAATGTCTGTCTCCAAGAGCAATTGACATGTTATCAGCAACGTCTTTCGCCCGAAATTCAGCTGCCACATATCCTTTAAAATCAGTGGTGTTACTAAAGAAAGTTGCAGCAGCAAAGGAGTCACAAATAAAAGTGCTTTGCAAACCCAGCGGAAGCACAATCACTTGATAAAGACTAGAGTGAAACAAAAAAGTAAATATTAGCCCTCTCTTCAATGTACTAAGCATCAGACATTAATTAATTCATATTGTCTTTTCTATTTGTAGCCTCTTAACTGTTTCTCATTATCAATGTCCAATATGAATGCTTCGTATACTAAAATATTTCTCTCTGTGTGTGTTCCATTGCATTTTGAACCAGAGGCACTGCATGCAGAGCTTAGAGCTGGTTCTCTTCGCTACACGCCCATTAACTTTATATGTTTATTCATGTTCAGAAGAGCATCAAACTGAGTTATTGCAGGCTATCTCTTCCTCCTCTCATCTAACACCTAAGTTTACCTATGAAACAATACATCATTGGCCACCAAAAATGATTCACAATTTCCCAGAAACAAGACTTTTTCTGTTTAAAGAAGGAGAGTACAGATACCATTTGTAAAAAAATTACTCAAATCTGTCTTCAGACCTCTCAAAACAATGTTTAGTCTATGGTATCCAACCATAGGAAGTCTAACTATTAGGGCTGTTACGCTAGTAATTTCCTGAAACATTACTGGCTTTCAAATATTTTCTGCTTTAGTGTAATGCTGAGTTACAATTACCTTTTCCTTCTATCACAAACAGCACTTAGTAAGGTGTAAATCCTTTTTCTCTAGAAATATATTTTGGTAGTAATACAGTAATATGAAAACACTACTTCAGAACATGTGTAAATACAGACATTGTTCACTATTTCTCTGGTTCCTAGAATAAAAAAATAATGTACTGGCTGCATGGGTTTGTTGGAAAAGAAAAATCAGAGGTAGAGAGCTGTGCTTGGATTCATCAATAAAAATCTACTGTGACTTCACTGTGGATAAAGGAAAAAAGACCAAAACCAACAGTGAAATCTCAGAATTATCAAAAACAGAATTTTATTCCAGAAAGCAAGGAAGAGTCTGAAGCCAAACATTACTCTAAGGGAGGAGAAACTGGGGGTCACAGCTTAAGTTTTCTCCCATCACTAACAAAAACAATCTAACCTTCACAAAAAGTTTCAATATGTAAGTAACATAAATCTGCAGAATGATTTTTGAAAGGGTGAAAAGTGCACAGAGACAAACCTGATCGGTCCATTTCGATCTTCTGCTTTCCGGAGTCTGAGCAGGGGTGTAGAACCTTTTGCTGCAACAAATTCTACATCTGGGAAAGGGGGATCTAAAAAATAAACAAGTACCAGTGCTTCAGAGAGGTTTTAGAAATATTTCAGGCATGAGGGTTCCTAGCTATTTTTTCCCCCAAACCCTCAAACCCCTGAAGGCTAAAGTCTGCAGGCAACATAAATAGTCTGGTCAAGAAAAACACAGACCAAATATGAGCATGATGGCATGGCAGGCCCAACTCAAATCCCTGTATTGAAGCATATGTGCTATCTGGGAAAAAAAACAGATATGCAAAAATGACGGTAGACTACAGAGAAATGAGACAGGAAAGATCTTTTGGAAGAAGCAGTATTATTTATTAGACTAACTGAAATGATCAAGGAGAACAAAAAAATGAAACTCCAAGCACACAGCCCACTACAAGAAATAAAATGGTATGAATAAAGGAGAATTTATTAGTGCCAAAAGCACTTCCAAGAAGGCAACTTCCTCAGTTACTGCTCACAGTCAGCTAGCAATATGCAGCCCCTTCAATTGGATTTCAATATGGGTACAGAGCTCTAATTTGTTTTAGTGGGAATTTGCATCATGGCCAACACTGAACAAACACTTCTGCCTCTAATTTCAATGGCAATGATGACAGCTGCACACAAAGACTGGTGTTACGATAATGTAAATTGCCACTATCAGCCTGGAAGCAAAAATGAAAAGAGCTTCAGTATGTTTAACCAAAGGGGCAGAGTGTGAAGCATGGATACTATGAATCCCAGAAGTCTGAAAGAACTAGCACAGATTATTTACAGGTATTGCTGTTTGAAGACTAGTCTGTCAAGCTGCTGATGCAGCATCTGACTAAACAGTAACAAATGCAGTGCTTATATACAGAAAAGCAAGGCTTCAGAGCACCGTTAGAAAGAATAATCAATGTCATGGAGACAAACAAAAGAAAACCAATCAGATTTGCCAAAGATAAGTCACATCAGGCAAAATCTTGCTGAGATGCATAGATTTTTCAACAGATGGAATACGGATAGCTGCACATGTATGTTGAAACATAGAAAACTGTTCAGCAGAAGAAAATGAGGCTTGGAAGAAAAACTGTGAAGTAGGTAACCAACTGGTAAATAGCGAGCTAGCAAAATACAGCATGTTGGAAGCAGAAGCATTGGGGTGCAGGAAGGTTCTTAGAGGAATTGCTCCAAGACTAAACAAAGTAAGTACTAAGTCTGGCATTTTGTTAACAATCATGGTGCAAAATCCAGGTGCACACAGATGAATTTTGCTGCTCAATGTTAGACAGTGTAAAACAGAAGCAGTATGGAGATGTTACACAAGAAGAACTGAATCACCTTTACAGCTGTTGTTTTGCAAAAATGGGATGAAATTCACCAGTATAAAGTACTTGGGGCTACTAACAAGATTTTTTTGCTATATCCAGGAGTTCCAAGATGTAGTGAAGCTATGCAGGGTGAAAATTAGAAGAGCCAAAGCCCAAGCAGAACTCAGCTTGGCCACTGCGGTTAAAGATAATAAGAAGAGGTTCTTTCAGTATATCAATGGAAAAAGGAAGACTAGGGAAAACGTAGGCCCACTGATGAATGAGATGGGTGCCCTAGTGGTGGAAGACACAGAGAAGGCAGAGTTATGGAACGCTTTCTTTTCTTCGGTCTTCACTGCTAAAGCTGTCCCTCGTGAATCCCAGACCCTGGAGGCAAGGGGGAAGGTCTGGAGAGAGGAAGA
>VYXH01008832.1:18399-46115 GCA_013397275.1 Burhinus bistriatus
CATACAAGAAACCCAAAAACAAAAAAAAAAAAAAAAAAAAAAAAAAAAAAAAAAAAAGGAAAAGGCTGCTCTAAAAAGCATAAGAAACAGATTTCTGTAACACTGGAATAGTACTGCCAGAGGTACAGAAGGCCCAGGTGTGATCATTTCACAGTGTCTGCAGTTCCAATCATCAGTCCAACAGAGTTAAGTGAAACCAGTGCAGAGGATGACTACAAGAGAGATCCAAATAAAGGAGAAACTGTCTTATATGAGGGAATGAAAAACTTGCCTTTGTAGCCTATGAAAAAGAATTTGAAACCCTACATGATCTTTGTTTTAACCAGATGAAACACAGGAAAGGAACAACATATGCACAGTATGACCAAAATAAACAGGCCATACAAGCATCCCTAGCGACAAAAACCCTACCTTGACCTTGGCAAAAATCATCCTCAAGAATACCTCCTGAAAGCTTACCTAGCCAAATGAATTGCTCTGGTAGTTCCCTTTACCAGGTCCCTCTTCAAAACCAGGCTATGGGTGAACTAGCAGTGAAGAAACCAGCTATGACTGTTTAGGATTGAAAAGAGAATCAGATTTATATCTAGCAAAGCCTTAATGTTCTACAGTGGCTTCCCTGTAACAGAGACAGGGCAGAAAATTCTTTCACATAGTTTTCTGAGTTAATGAAGTGTATTGCATGGCTGCCTGCAAAACCAGGAAATGTTACTTACTTCAGAGAGTCTTTCCAATACTTCTGCAACTGCAGATACTGTAAAATGTATAGACAGTATTTCTTTCTGAACAAAATAAATGAAATAACAACATTTGACAGCCAACCTTAATGTCCTTTGCACCTTGCAAACCTAAGCAAACAGAACTTAAGAACTGTAAACCCTCCCTTAATTTCAATGGTTCCCCAGCTCAAGCATTGCCAGTGGACAGAGTGACAGGAAAATATATCTGTCAGAGTAGATTTATCTGCAACATTTCTCCCATCTTCCTTTCCTTTGGCATCCAATACTACCAGGAGACACTGTTACTAATTTCTCTTGAGAATTTTCCAAATTCTAAGAAAAATTTGGGAATTTCTTCTTTAATGTCAGCCAGAATGTGCATTGCATGCAACAGTTTTGCGTCTTTTTTCCAGATAAGCATTGCAAGGGGGAACAGGGGACAAAAAGACTGCTGACTAAGTTAGTAAGAAATAAATTTTTTTATTTTCTATAATTCAACAGGAAAAATGCAAAACACGAAAACAAACAGCCATCCAGCAGTGACAGCCCTGGTAAGCGGGCAAAAGAGAGCAACATCTGAAAAAAACACAGTGCTTTTAAAGCTTGGAGTCCTTTGCCATTTTTAGTTGCTGGTAAAAAATACTGATTACTACAAACATCAAGCACACCGAAGACAATCTGCCTGTTTTAAGAAAAGTGAAAAACTTGCAACAATGTGAAGTAGTAATAATAATACTAATAAATGAAAGGAATGGATTTCACTTCTGCTTCAGTGACCAGAAAGGAAACTCTGAAGTAGTTACTCCATATGCAGTATTTGGCCACTACGAACTTCTAATAAAAGAAACACCTTTCCATAAATTTAACATTAAAAAAAAAGTCTGCTATGAGGTCACAATAATTTCCAGATTTAAAAATCCACATGGAAAAAATACTAACTTAACACCATCTAGAACAGGTGGAGGGAAAGGGGGAATGATACAGAGAGATAAGGACATGCACTAGGTGGGCTGTGAGAAGAAAGCAAGGTCCTCCAGTCTGTTCAGGTGCTGTTAGCACCTTGCCTTTGTTAAAGGTTTTTGGGTTTTTTCAAGTCTTCACCAGCAGAAGAGACTAACACATCTGTAACAGCACTAGGAAAATGCAGAAGAACACAGCAAGAAATGCAAGTATATCCAGAGATAGTCCCATTCTAAGCACTTCCTTGTCATAGCAGTGTTGTCTTACTAACACCTGGATGTTTCATATACCAGCTCGTTTAATACAGTAGGAATTCATCTGCTGAGTCTCCCTCTGAATATGAAGGCAGGCTACAGGAAAGAAGCACATGCCAGGAGGTGCCCACCATCGCAACAGCACAGGGAAACAGCACATGCCTCAATGCTGGAGCAAAAGCCTGCTTGGCATTATACTGTAATCATGCTCTTCAGAAAAAGCCAGCAGGTTGGAAGCAGTTCGCTATTAGTTATCATGAAAGGATTTCACAACGGAACAGCTACATTTCTTTCTTTAATCCTGGAAATGAGCTCTTTACTTCTTGTTTTAAGCCCTAGTTTTTGCCAATACTGTTTACTGCTACAGTCTGAGGACTTCAGAGGTAAACTGCTGCAATACAAGGAACATGGGCACTTTTATGAATTCTCCAGTAGTGCTAACAGGAATATTTAATGCGTTTCCTGTCATCCGACCTTTTGTACAGCTCTGAAGCTGCAACTCTGGACAACACTGTACTACTTACTTTTGGATATATAATGCAGACAAGAAAGGCTGTAAGTTTCCTATATGCAGACACATCAAAAATAAATGCACAAATCCATTTCTATCCCACCCTATATATGGATATGCACAAAACCTGTTAAACTGAATGATTTCTACCTTATTAAAAAAACCTTTGCTTGGTGCCAGCATAGCCCTATTTAGGGCTTCCTTTCATCATCTGGTGCTAATGATAAAGCTTTAAAAAGAGTAATGGAATTGAACCACCAAGTCCAAAACAAGGTGGCAACTCTTCCCAAATTCAGGGAAGTCAAGTCAAAGATTCCTCTTACAGCAAAGTTCTAACTGAAACAATCCTTTGCTGAAATAATACCATTTGCGAGATTTTCATTTCCTGTGCATTTCTTGCTATGTTCTTCTGCATTTTCCTGGTGCTGTTACAGATATAATTAGTCTCTTCTGCTGGTGAAGACTTGAAAAAACCTCATTTCCATTTGTATTAGTGTCTGAAGAGTAATTAAGTTTGCTGTACATATTACGGTATAATTGCTTTAACAAAGAGTGAGAAGTGATTTTTTAACTTGAAGAAAGACATTTCTTAAAGAGACGAGGGAAGGAAGGAAGTTGAATAAATCAAGACTACATCTACAGAAAATGATCATTTAAATCTTCTTTAAAGATTGTATCTTAAAAACGGAAACACTAGCAGGGTGAATGTGTGACCTTTTAATGATAAATTCATGGTTGAAAAGACCTTACGATCTATCTTCCTCTCCATTGTAGCCTATTCTTAGATTGTTTTTTTCCATTTTGCATTTCATTCATTTTACTTAATGCTAATTACATTAACTAGTCAAGTACAACATAAAGGCTGATGGACATACATCGCTATAAATTTGTAAAGGACTACCTGAAGCAATACTAAAGAATCCCCAATTCACACAGACGGAAAAGACTAAAAAAAGCAAAGAATTTTGTTCAGCATGTAAAGCAGTGGCTATAAAGCACAGACTGTACCACCTACATCAAGTGCTTTGTAAACAGAATGACAGAGGTGATCAGAACAATCACAACTTCACAAATATTTATGAAAAAATTCTTGCTATGAAGGTCAGAAAAATAATGGAGAAGTAGAGTTCACATGAACTTAAATGTCATGCATTTGAATAGTTTCTGCATAAAAATACAAAGTGCATGCATGAACATATGTGTGAAAGTGTTTAAAGGATTGGCAGCTAATTTCCTCCCTACGTTAAAAAAAAATAAAAAATCATGCTCAGGTTTTAACCACTCCCCTTTTCCCATTACATAAATCAGGAACTCCCTTCTTTGCAATACTCGTGGTTTGAAGCTGCACACTGAAAAGGACTGTCTCTGGAGGTACATGATGTGTTGTGTAAGTAAGAGCTGTCAGATCACCACATCTCCAAGTCTTTCACTTCCTCACTGGAAAGTGCATTCAGGGTTTCCCACAAATGGATCTGTAATGTAGTACGTTTTTCACATACCAAAATGAAAGTGCAGGGCTCTACAAGAATATACTTAGTATGTGATGGAATTCATTCTTCTCATTCAAATCTCACTCACTGCTTGTGAACCTACTTTCTGACTTACATGTTTATACAAAGACAGAGAGGATACACACACAAAAATATGTGGCCTGCAGGTATATCCTGAACTAAAACAAAAAGAAGAGCAGCTGAGAAAGACAGGAACAACTACAACTGTCTGAGGTACACAGGCTTGAGGTCAAACCTACCCAAACCCACTGGGAAGTACCTGTACAAACACGTAAGACGTGACAGCGCGTGTAAACAGTAAGCATAGAACAAACTCAAAATACACCTTGCTTCTAAGCAAAAAAATCGAGAGGAGGAACAGTAATGAGAAATCATCATTGAATCTAATACGGACTATTTTACAAGAAGAAAATGCAATCTAGTAATTCAGACACAAAAGAGCTACTTCCAGTGTCCAGAAAATTTTCTGCCTTGAAAGTTTGATGTCTTAGGTCACAGTGGTCTGCTCTAAACTAAACAAAGCTAGCCAGATAATGTAAGCAAGCAGCCATTCATGAACTTCCCAAAGACCACAATTTTGTCAGATCCATCATAAAGAATCTATGCCAAAGCAAAGCTTGCAAACAGATTCAAATACCAAGAGTATCGTAATGTGACTCAACTGAAGAAATTACTCTTATTTAGGATATTAAAAGTGAAAGCCAAAGCACTAGCTCTTTCTCTATTATTCTGTTTTTCAAACACTAGGAAGTGGTTACAAAATTCAGTCATCTTTAATTCTTACATGAAAAGAGACAATGAAATTGACAACAATGCCTTGTCTGAGCATGCCTTGATAAATGATTTCAAAAAGGAAATAGAACGGAGCCATGTGTAGGTAGTGTAATCCCAACAGAAATAATGAATGAGAAAGTACACCCACAAGACACTCCCTTCCTTCCTTGGAAACAGACATGAACTCCCTTCTTGCTTAAAAGATAATCTTGCTACCATCTTTCTAGAACTACAATATAATCACTGCCTAATCATTTTTCATAATTGACTCCATTTCCTATCTCAAGTAGACAGGTGCTGAGAGCTTGTCTAAAATAAGCTAAGATGACATAAAGGGCTGTGCAAAATGCCTGTTACTGGAAGTATGAAAAGAGCAGAATGTCAATGATCCATGAAGCATTTGTTAGACTATATTTACCATCCACAAGATGATGGGCAAAACCAACTTTGTGCTTAGCACAGAACTATTTTTAAAGGATGCTACTTGCCAGGGAGAAAAGGCAGCTTTTAAGTCCCAAGTTCTTGCTTTTTTTCTTTAGAAATACTATGGATATAATATATCCTCATTCAAGAGATATATAGATATAAATACAGATATTCAGGATATAAAATTAGCTTCCTTAACATGCATTTACAAATCTTTCTTTTTGAAAAAAGACCCAAACTTATTGCTAGCATTATACATGTTTATTGTATTCTGCAACAGTCTTTTGGAATTTACACAGATGACTATCCTTGTTGGGAAATTAAGCCTGTTAGGTAGTGTTCAGCCAATCGTCTGGGACCTGTCTCTTCACAGGAGTTGAAACTCCACAGTTAAGATTTCCTGAACTCTCAAAATGTGGGAGGTGTGTGGAAGTGGAGGAGATACAACATCTGGATTTGCCCTCGGATGGGGAAACAGACCAATTGACTGTGCATTTGTTAACGGATGCCATACAAAATCTTAGGCAACAAATGAGGACACCTCCAGTACTTTAACAGTAAAACATTTTCGTAAGTCAGCTTGCTTAGAGCCTCTGTGCTTAAGGCATATCTTGCATGTATACAGTACCATTTAGCCAGAAAAACACCAGAGCCAAAAAACACTTTTCAGACTTAAGATGGCAGTAAATTGAGATCATTCCACCCATCATGGAAACACAACTGTCTGGTTTAACAATGTACATGACTGCAAAATAACTGGACCAATGAAGAAACAAATTATACACCTACTCTAAAATGATAAATAGTTTTTATATAAATTAAGTTGCTCGTACACATAATGCAATTCCTGAAACATAAGGCACAGAATTCAAAGGGATACTGCCAGAGGAATTTAAGTGTATCCTTTTCATTTTCGATAAGCTGAAATAGCAAGAAATTTAACCCCTTATTTAAACTATCATTATTTGGTGAGCTTTGCAGCATGATTGCTGTTGGCTTTTTAATTTTCACTCAATTTCAACTGCAAAAAGACCTACTTTTATTCTTTGGCTTCCATTAAAAAAAGCACAATATGGAGTATTTGCATGGCAAGTTTTGGATGAAGATTCCTAATGACAGAGCAACACCTACCTTTTATTGCTCATTGAAAAAAGTAACTACCAGATCTAAAATGCCTTGTGTAGCGGGATCTTCTTTCAAAATGGGAATGACGTAACTTTTACGTGAAGACCTTTTCTAGGGCTATGCATGTGCATTTGTTAAGCACAAACTCATCAGAGAGGGAAATATTACAGCTATTAAGGCACAAATACCACTTTACAAGCACCTGCTGCAAAGTGTTCTCTAGAGTTCTGTTGAGTAACTGACCTGATACAATCCTTAGAGTTTAGGAAATATCCCAAGATGACAGTGTAAAGACCTACACCTTTCCTCTGAGTATGTATTCAAAAATTACTTCAAAAATTACCGCAGTCAACCAAGTTCTGAGACAGTTTATTAGTTTTTACAAAGCTACACATATTCATGAACTCATGGACACTACATTTGAGTGACAGCTAGGAAACCTCAGAAAATGAATTATCAAATCATTACTGTAATTTCATTTTAAAAAAAATCCAGGTCATTGTATATCTTAAACAGTAGCTTTAGGAAACAACAGATGTTTTGCCTTTCATGAAGCTTAAAAACCTTAGATTTACTATTAAAAATACCGTAATACTACCAATTTCAAAACCACCACAAATCTCATTCTTCATGAGCAGTCAGAAGAGAATTGGTTCCATCTACTGGCTGAAGAGAGTTATACACACTCAGACAGCTATTCCAATTTGTGACCCCAACGGGAACAATGATACCAGCACCAAACACTGCACTTCACAGCGTAACTGTAATAAGCTAATATAGAAAGTCTGACAGTATAGGGATGGTACAAAAGTGTTCTTAACAGAAAATGAGCTAAAACATGACAGATATTTTTTATCACAGCATTTTAGTGCCATACAAGTATCTTGCTAACTAGTGAAGCCGAGACTCTCCCTGCAGAACCTTATTTGCTCAAATGCATTTTATGTTTTGTACTTTACGAATTATGGATGAAGGTATCTGTCTGAGGTACTTGCAGGACTCTCTGTACTTTGGATCCTTGCAGTCTTTAGTGATATTTGTTGTCTTGATTACCCGTATGAAGTGCAGTTGTGCTATTACCTTCACTTCACACTGGAGACAACTTGTACTGAAAACGCAACTTAGCCTCTAAGAGACTAGGGAATTTAGCACAGTTCCCCTAGATACCAATCTTGTGTCTAACCCACCAAACTATCTTTTCCCTGCTGTGCCAAAAGGACACTTCAAAACATTGTACCCCCATTTCTCTCCCTCTTCTGCTGCTGGACTGTCAACCCTACAAAACGTGTGAAAACAAACGATAATGAACAATTCTGAGTGTGGAGAGAGCACTTTGACAACCCACCATTTAACACTGAGATCAACAATGCTGTTTCACTTGAGCTTCTCGCACCCAATAGGTGCTTTTGTAAATACATAAAATAAATGGCAGGACCTACCTGTGATTTGTGTTGTCATGGAAACGAGCAGTGAAAAATTCAAAGCTACCATGGAAATATTAACAGAGTAATTGGTGCCTGGCTGCAAGTCAAAACAAACTTCTGGAGCCTGCTTGTGCGTGGTAAGGTTGAAGGTCATTTCATGAAAGAACTCCTTCTGATACCAGCGCTGGCCCTGCACATGAAACTGTAACCAAACAATCACAGCATGGAAATTGCAATGTTTTAATATATCTGCATTCAGTCATGTCATGTCTAAGGTAGACGAAATAGCAGAAAAACACATCACTGCATACAGAGTACCAAAAATGTTGGTATTGACAATAACTTGAATTCAAACGCTTCCAAAATTTGACAAGAACTGCAGTCCCTCTTGATAAGCTCTGACATTGTCCTAGTTCTTTTACTTCTCCTCCTCCTAGTCTATTCTCTTTTTTATTAGTACTGTAATTTCGCCCAATTCTTGATTTCCTGCTAACATACAGGCTTCCAGTAATAGTGCACCTTCATTGTAGCATTTCCTTATGGTGCAAAGTGACAAGTTACAAAAGTAAGCTCACATGAACACATCTCTGGTTTGACCCTGAGAATCAAGTCAAAATCAAGTCATTTTGACGTACGTCAAAATGCCAAGTACCCTCCACGATCTGCCTACAGAGAGCTATGTTTCCAGGCAAATTTACAGACCCATGGGGTTTTTTTGTTTCAGTTGCGTTTGTTGTTGATGTCCCAAACCATGATGAAGTTATTAACTTAAGGCCTCTCCTGATCATACCTCTGTTAATGAAAACTAAAATGCTTGCTATGTTTTAATCATGTGCTAATTTTCCTTTCAATACATACTGTGCCTTTAGATGATTTCCGAGCACCTCTTAGCACATAGAGCTCTGAGACAACAGCAGGTGGACAAAAGTCTGGCACAGACAGTTCATGTAGAAATGCCCTGCTGGGATGAGGGAAGATTGAAGGCATATCACAAGACAGAGTGGACTGACTCGGTGGAATTGGAACAGAATTGTCTGAAGTCTGAACGTGGCAAAGTTGAAAGTACAGATAGTGAAGGCAGGAGTAGAATAGGGGGAGAAAATAAGCAAGAAACAGAAGACTACAAAACAGCATGGAAGTTTCTTTCTTTTTTGAAGGTTGCTAGGCAAGCTTACTCACTGGGTTTTCATGAGAGACATTATTAGGATAAAGAACACTGCTGGCAGTGAGTGTTTGAAAAATTACAGTTTTTTTTTCACATAAGTAATTGTTTTCTAGATTCAAAATACAGATTGTCACTTACCGAGTATCTGTCTTCCACATCAGTTCCCCTGACACTTCTCCGCCATTTCAAGCAGGTATCATTAAAAATTATTACATTATTGAAAGCTTCCTTTACTGTAAAAACAATATGAAAAGGGAACAACTTATTACAAAAACTTCACCTTCTTCAACTCAATTGAATATGAGTAGCTGAAAATAAAATTTTAAAAAAAAATGGTTTTTATTTTAATTCTCTTCTGAGAAGAAGGTAGAATCTCATTTTTTTTTGAATGAACAAACACAGCAAATAAAGCATGAACATGTTCCAGAGAAAATCTTTCAGAAAAACTCAAGCACGCTATTCAGGAAATCAAGATAGGATTTATTTGTCCAAACCTAGAGAGGTTATAATAACAGAAAGATCCCGGGGTTCAGACCTTCTGATGGAAATAAGGTTATCATAGAATAATTTGTCACAGTCGATGCCCTTTAGGAAAAAGCACATGAGAAAAAGCATTTTTATGGATTCCAAAGGCAGTTATTTCTCAAGGTCTGTCTTATCAGAATTAGTATGTCAGAAGGCACACTTAAAGCTTCCATGACCAAAATACTACAGAAACCTGCTGTTAGAGAATGCCTTCTCTACAATTACTGAAAAACTGCCAGAACGCTGCTCATCACTGCTAAACACAGTAACATTAACTATAATGCTCACATTACTTAGATTAGTATCACACAGCTCAGCAATAGGGAATTTTCCCACAGGCAGAGAATCAGTTTTCAAGACAAGGAATAGAAACCAGTAAGGACTGTACCATGGACTGAAATTCCAGCATGCAGCCAGGAATGCCACTGCACCTATCCTGCCTCAGCCAGAAGACAAATCCTGAAGAAGCAAGTTTGCCAAATCTTTCTGAAGGGAACTTACTGCCACTGCTGTATTTGCTCATAGACTCAATGGCCACAGGGAGCAGAAAGAAAAAAGTCTTGCAGAAAAAGAGGATGGTGATGGTGGCTACATGTGTGTAGTCACCATAAAGAATGGTATAGCCTAGGAGACAGCCTGTTGACCTGTCTGCTAGACTTAAAACAGTGAACTCTGCAGCACAGTAAGTTCTTCTATAAGCACAGAGAATACAAAGCACAACCTACCCTTTGTCTGCAGTGCTACTGTAACTGACACAGCGATGTTTGTGGAAGAGATGGTAGTAATATTCACCACGTAGTTACTGCCAGAGCTGAGATCTAAACACACCTTTGGATTATCTTCACTTGTAGTGATGTTAAATATCGCATCTTCCGAGAATGTCTTCTCATCCCACCTCTGGCCCAGTATGTGGAACTATTGAAGGGTTAACAAAAATGATGGTGTAACTGGTTGTGGCTCTCCAAAATTCAGAATACTAGTTCAATTAAGCCTTGAGAACTTAGGATTACATCTGTTTTAGAATATGACCTCAAACAAAAAAATAGGCTTGTGACTGACTGTTTTGGTGCAATAAGATGGCTTAATAAATTAGATATTTAATTTCTTCTGGCTGTTAAAATTATGAATATTTTTTCATGTACTTCTACAATAAATAGAAGGAATCTGTAACATGGACCCTACAAACACCTTCAACACAAACAGTAAGGTATAAGTAAATATTCTTTCTTGTTTACAGCACACAGATGGAAACTACATCTGCTTGCTGCTTTCTTTTCTTTTTTCTAGTTTTTCCCCTTTGCCCTACAGAATCAGTAGTAAGACTGAATGCCAAACTACAGTAAAAGACAAGCTTCCCTAAGATTGTCCCAGTGCAGTGAAAAAGAAAGCTGTTTTTTGTATGAGATGAAGGGACAGACAAAACTTATATAGTTAAGCTCAAGCCAGTCCAGATTGTGTTCTGAACTTTACTGCATGTACTCTATGCCCACATCATCCTCAGTTTTGACTATTCTGAAGTGTCTCACCGATAGCTAAATTAATGCAAAAACACATGCACAGAGCACATCACACGAGATCCACAGCCTGCCAGTTACCACTGGGTACACGAAAAGCACTGGTTTCGAACTGTTAGGTTAAGTAGGAACTTCTTTTTTCCATCTCAGCAGTACTCAATAAAAGCACTCAAAGTAAAAATACATTGGTTTATAACACAGGAGGAGAAAGATAGGTTGTTTCCAAAATTATCACCCAACCTTGAAACATATTTTCCACATTAACCTACCCACCCTGAAGATCCCCTTTTTCTTTTTTCCCCTATTTGTACATGTTCAAAAAACCCAACCTTTCTTGGGATCTTGTCATTCTCAGAACATGGGAATTCTTATCATATTGTTTTAGTTTTCAATAACACTGACTGAACTATTTGTTTCTGAGACTTTACATCAACTTTTATTTTTACATTTATATATGGCAAAAAAAAAAGTAGTTACCAATGTTGCTTTCAATTTCCATGAAACACAGTTCTAAAATGTTCAAATATAAGATGGCTGAACCTCTTGAGCAAGGCAGAGTATTTCAATATACCTTGTATTTCTAAAACAAGTTACATCCAGTATCTGCAAGTGATGATACACTGTTTACTTGAAACATTTGCATAGCACAGAGCTCAAGTTTTGCAATGTTTTCTATGTCAACATGACCTTGAGCTCTGCAACAAAATTTCACTAAAACATAAACGCATGCTGAAACCCTTCTTGTAGTTTCAAGCAGACGTTTAGTTGATTTACTGGAATGGGACCCCAACAGCTTTTGAGTTTTTCACCTGACTTTAGGACAGGGATTTGTTTCTTTCCTAACGCAGCCACCTTTAGGTTTCTAGGCAGTTCACTGGGAAGAGCAAGACAAATTACCATACAAACAAAACCCACAAAACAAATCTCTAGTGCTGACTTACCAGAATCAACCAGGACAAAGCTAGTCCCAATCTCAAATACTGCCCCACTTACTGTGTATGTTTCCTGCATTCCCAATCCTCCAGTTTTCCTTTGCCACTTCACACACGTTTCATTGAATATGGACAAATTACTGAATAATTCCTCCTCTGTGAGCAAAAACATGAACACGGAATGAAAAGTTGTTATTATTTCTCATGCAAATCTTAATATGTTTGGAGCAATTGTTTATTTCTTCCTTTTTTCTGGTTTTTTCAAACAGGAAAAAATAAAACAAGGTAGGCAGAAGTTAGGTTGTAAGTTTTCCCTTAACTGCATCAGCTCCTAAAATTAAAACACAAGGCTAACTGAAGAAGCATGTTCCGAGCTAATGACTGCGAAAACCTTAAACACACAGCCAGCATTACATGAACTACCATGACTAATGAAAACAAAATACTTCACTAGGCTTGCATTTTAATGCAGAGAAATTTTAATTCTAATCACTTTACAGATCTTGAAAAGGACATTAAAACTACATGACAGTTTTCTGAAAGCAAAGGAACAAGTTATTAACTCCAGCAGACTGCTGATACGTTTCTATATATAAAAGCATACAACAGCATTGTTTCTTACACAAGGTTCTTCAGTATATATTGTACTAAAGGCTAGAATCAATCCAGGTGAAACAGCCAATGAGAAAAGACATTTTGCTCTGCTTCAGACTTTCCTCCTAATCATAACACATTAAACTTGTACCATGCACAGGTATTCCTGGTCAAAGTCTTTCATTAAAGTGTTCTTATGACAGCATTACACCACCAAAAATGAAAAGCAATAAACAATGCCCCAATTCCACTACTTCTGCCACCCGTTCTGTATTCTCCTTGAACTTGGGTGTCACCATCTAGATCTTGTGACACGCAATAGTCTGCCTTCTAAAGAATAAGCTGTTCGTAAATCAGCTTGAAGACTTTGTAGATCATTGGATCTCATGGATTAGAAGTCCCATTAAACTGCAAATAAAGTCAAGCAGATTTAAAAGAGCTGTCTGTAAGAAAAAGAGGCTACCAGTAAGCCAACAAACTAAGAAAAAAAGGCCCTCCTGAATACAATAATCTGCATTAAGGCATTTTAAGAAAGCTTCTGTGTTAGACTGGAAAAGAGCTTTTTTGTAGCTGAATGAATGTTTTGGTTCATTATTTGTTTGGGTTGCTTTTTAAAAGGTGTCAACATTTTTCCTTGTTTTATAATAAATAAAATAAAATAACACAGCCACAGGAAAACACTTTTCAGAACAATCACTAGGTTAAAAGAATGAAGCCCACAGAACTAAGCATGTAGGGAGTACAGTTGTAGCAACCAGAGATACATCCCTGAACATACTTGTGTTAATTTACACACTCTTAAGAGTTGGCTTATGTCTCAGAGAAAAAGCACAGCCAGGAAGATCAACTCATCCGTTCTTTTTTTAGGCAGTTGTCTCACTGCTGTCACCAGACACAGAGCAGCTGCCTTCACATGACAAGATAATCAAGTACCCTCCCAGAGCTAAGAACAAAGCTCCTTCTGGTCACAACTCAGATTGACAGTGAATGTATTTGCTTATCTTCTTTCCTCCAAGCAGCCTTCAAATAGTCACTCCTCTGTCCTACTAGCATATTTTCTTATTACATTCACTGCATGACCAAGGTCATACAAATCCAAGGTCATATAGATTTTAAGCTGAAAAGCCTTTACTAGCTGCTGAAACTATGAAGGGGTTTTATAGGACAGCCTTGGTAGATACTTCAGAAATATTCACAAAATAGTGTAATAATCTGGTGTAAAAGCAAGCACAGTTCAGGGCACTCTTACTCCATATGGAAACTTCATTACCATTTCACAGGGACCCCACTGTATGGACATTGACATGAAGCTGTCACTGAAATAAAGTAATGCATTGATAAGTCTCTAAAATTCCTATGTGCAGGCAGCTATTTAAAACTGAAGTGTAACTGTTTATGTATTTTGCAGCACTTTTTCTTTTTCCTTTCCTTTTTTTTTTATTAAAAACTGTCAAAAAACTATCTTCTAATGATATCTCCCTCTCCATATATTCAACAAATAGATGCCTCACTCCCTAGACCAGTTTATCTCCCAACTAATTTTAATTCCCCCATTCCAAACATATGGAAATGCTGCTAAAGGTCTGTCTTCTACAGAACAGAAGACGAGATTAATCGGCAGGTCCTCTACAACAAATTTCCTTACAAATGGCTGTGTGATTAATTGTATTTAAGTGCTGCTTATTATTATCTATTTCACGTAATGTCTACAAACTCCGCAGTATTAAGGCTTCCATACCAACACAGAGCAAAAGAGTATGTTCAGCTGTTGTATTCTTTAAATCAGGTACATTTTTATTAAAAGAGCGGATGGCAAAAATGACTCATTAGATCACAGCCAGAGAGGAAATGTTTGCATATCCATGGCATCTGAACTAAAATGCATAAAAGAAAGAAAGAAAAAAAAAGTAACCTCTGAGACTACTCAGCAAGAAAATCAGGCATTTGATTCATGAGTTTATAAAATAATAAACAAACAAAGCAAAATAAAGCAGCAAACAACAAAAAAGTGATTATGCTAGGTATTCAGGGAAGGAAAGAAATCTTATAAAGTGGTCTCCTTGGAAGAAGGAAGGCAGAACGAGTAGCAATTTTTTCTGTAATTACATCAATTTTTCTGTTGTACTTTCCGACCTTTCAGAAGGACAAAGCCACCATGCAATCCACAGAATAGCTGGCAGACTTTTTCTCAAAAGTTTCCACCCTAAATGGGTAAGAGTGAAAGAGGACGAACAGCTGCAACACGCATAGAGCAAACACTGTAACAGACTTGAGCTTTCTGAGGAGACTGCTTTTCCTCCCTTAGTCTTACTGATCACACGTTCTTTGTTTGGTTAACCAAATGTACAGTAAGTGCTTGGTTTAACATTAATCCCAGTAGCATAAACATGGCATCCAATAACAGCACAAACGTATCTCTGAAAAACACTGTTCACACACCTAGAGGGAAACAGGTTCCCTGACAGATTAGATCTCCTGTGAAATCTAACAGTGCCAGCGACTTCCACAGCTTGTGAAATGCACTATACATGCCTGGACTCAGCGTGACGTCTTAGCAGACAGTGGCATCCTGGTCTTCAGCTTGTCTGATTTTGACCACCAGCTTTCACTCAGACTCACAAATGAGATGGGAGAAGTGAAGACCCTCAATTTCCCCATACTTTAGCACTAGAAATTTCAATGTGTGATTAACCGATAAGGCCACTGGATGCCACTGCTGCTCCACTGACCTCCAGGTTACCCTCACAGTCCCCTTCCCATCCCAAGGGAAAGTGTCCTAGAAACGACATGCAAATGCCAAGAGATCCGAGCAGAAGGGTGGAAAAATATCCTGGAGGAGTCAAATACTGAAAGGCAAATCTTGGAGAGGGTAGAGATATGCAAATAGCACCTGGCTGTTAGCAGCCAGGATAGAAAGATGCTGGTGAACACAACAAAGTGATTCAACAGCACCAGTGAGCGTCAGAGGAGGAGACATCATATTAGGAAAGCCAAAGAAATTAATTCTAAGAAGGAAAACAAGGAGTGGATGTCTCAGTCTTCTTTACTCCACTTTTAAAAGCTCTGCTAGGAAGGAGGGCCCCTTTCTGTGCCTGAGTGTGTGGGAAAAATCTTAACAGTAATTACATCCAGTGCATAAATGCCTGTACTGTCATGCTCTTCTGCCTTAACCCTGCGCTGTGAGGATCAACCTTACTCTTTCGCTTATCAGCCCCTGTGAGTTCAGGTCCCACTACCCAGTCTTATTATTTTTGCTGATTCAGAAAAAAAATGTAACACACAGACAACTCTATGTCTGAACAGCCATTAAAACCACATCACTTCTTCCACATATACAATCCACGAGTCCTCAGCTTAACGAGCACTTGACTACCACTGAAGTGAGCTTAAGATATATCTTACCAGTGAAGTATTTTTGAACTTGCATGAAAAAATTATATTTACCAGAAAGCAGATAGAACCAGCTCCAATCTGACATTTCATCTTCTGCAAGTAGCTAAAAGAGCATTCACATGTGCAAATTCACTTACAGAGCTCTTCCTACCAATGCCCACACATACATGTAATTTAAAGGAAAGAAAAAATCCAAATATTAGCTTTTTTTTGTATGTTTTGCCTGTTCAATTCTGTGAAAACTGTGAAAGATGCTGCAAATGCCACCTGCTACTAACACGCACCACACATGTTCAGACAGAGAAATTAAATTGGAGCGAACAACATTTCAAAGAGAACTTCTGCTCAGATAGTTTCAAAGCATCTGTTCCCTACCATACAGGCAAACTCCTCTTACATAGTAGCTTTCACAAGTATACATGGAATTTATTTTACAAAGACATATCTTCAGTATTTATACCTTTTAGGGTAGCATGATAAGTTTTTATAAATTTTTCACATTTTGAGTAACATACTTGCTTCCAGTTTAACTAGCATTGCAAAATTTCAGCAGGTTTTCACCTTCAGTCCCAAACTTTACATAGAGAAAATCCACAAACAAACCAGAAAGCTGTAGGCAGAGAGTCACACGGGAAGGAGCAGGCAGATAGCTAATGATTTACTACTTCCTTTGGTCTAAAAATGTTAGCAGGAGACAATTAGGAACAGAGTAATTCATGTATTGCACCAGACTGACAAAAACATAAGAGATGCACATGTGAGCATACTTAGAAAGGAAAGATGTATCAATCAAGGGTGTCAGACTAGATGAGATTAGCTGGGCTAGGATTAGAAATGCACATGATCCCCATCTGAAAGATGGTCCCTAGACTGGTATCTGCCATCACAAACTGGGTATTTATAAATTCAATTTCAAACAAACAAACAAAAGCATAAATACCCCTGCAAAAAGCTACACTTTTCATTCGTTTTAACTCTCACTGGGTTGCATTAGTTTGATCTAAGTACCACTTCCCATAACACAGACTCCACCTGTGTTTTCCAGGCAATTAAAGAAATTACTAGATTACCAGGTATCTGGATTTAATATATCAAATTAGGCCTCTATAAGAACTAAGGCCAATCAGATCCTTTGCACTGATGTCTATAATTATCCTAATTGTTTCATGGGGTTCTTATTCCTACAGAACCACGGGTTTTGAATCAAGGCCCACAGATGTGAGTGACACCTTTTCTCTTAAGCTCATAACTGTTGACATGAATTATTTACACATGGCTGGGAATAAAAATTAGGACAGTAACAGCTCATTCATTGTCATGTGGAAATTACTGATGCTGCCACCACAGAAACATTCCAGATGCCTTTCTATGTCATGTCTTATTGAAGAAGTGAGGATGTAAAAACTGACATCCCAGAGAATTCTAGCTAGAGGGAAAATCAGTCATTGGCAATAGGGATAACACATAGGAGACTAAGGGAAAGGGAAAGCAAAGGGAAAACAATTCTGGATTAAAAAGGAGTAACTAGACCCTCTCAGTTGCATGGAAATTATCTTTGGTGCAGGTCTACAGTTAAATTACACCTGAAAGAGGATCCTGCTCTGTTTATTCCAGACTCGATTCAGATTTTGCTTCTGATTTTTTTTCAAGGTTTTTTTTTTATTTTTCATAATGAAAGTATTCTTTTCATCTTCTGTAATGTTTTAAAGTGCACAGTCTGGACAATCTGGTATGCCTTCTCTGGACTGATTCATCAAACCGCTCTTCCTTCTAAACCTTCAAATCTCTGAAGCATGTATTTAGCAAGTATCCTCCACCCTCTTCATTTGTTAGGATATTCACATATTTTCTGGGAAATGGCTCAAAACCAACCAACACCTTATTTTCTTGATGTTTGAAGATACTCCTCAGTACCACAATACCCAAGTGCCACGCGATTATCTCAACAAAATCTTCAGAGGTCAAGACACGCAGCTAAGCTCTATTTGTGCATGGGAAGAAACAACACAGAAAAATGAAGCATTCTGGAACAGAAAATTAACCTTTAGTGAAAGACGGACAGTTCACATTGCATTTAGTAAGAGGTAACGTAAAAAAAGTGCATGCAGACAAAAGGTTATGACACAGAAGCTCCAAGCTTAGGACCAGAAATAATGTGCTTTGGTGTGAAGAATGATTTTTTTCCCTATTTGAGTTCCAGCTTCACAATATGTTGAGATTGGATCACCTTTTCCTCTGTATACCATGCACGCGAAGCCTACAATCTGCTGACAGCTCTTACTGCCTAACACTACTTTGGAAGGCTTTCTCAACCAACCAGTAAGATTGCAGTGCTGTCAGACTCAGCATTAAAGGGACACAGAGGTCAATTTTACCTTTTGACTGTAACAGCCACTTCTCACTGCCTGTTTTGGAATGCTTTACCACTAATGTGCATTACCTTTCCATGCAGGTCAGATTCACTTCTTCCTCCAGCCTTTTTACGTATCCATGGACTTTTCCCACCCATGTGCAGCAGTTTCTTCTTTTGCAAGGACAGTATTTCACTTAATACTTCAAAAAACACTTCCATAAATGCATTTCTAATAATACAGTGAATAGTAGTACTGGAGACTTATTTAAATACTGAGAATTTATTCTTTAATGCAGACTTGTACTTTCTTTTCCTTGGGTAAAATAAGGAAATTGGACAAACTGTGTTGTCCTTCTTAGACATCATACTGTTGCTACCCACACCAATAGATGCTAAACACACTGAATACCAAAAACCTCCAAAGAAAAGGGACATAGAGAAGGAGGTTCCTAAACAAGTTTTCTAGGATCAGAATAATGAGCAGCAGCCAACCCAGCCTATATGCTTATAACTGGGACTAGAGCCAATTGTTACAGAAAGGATAGATCAGATACTGTGAAAAAGCTCTCCATGACAAGGATATCTCTAGGACCTGGGATTGCAAAATTGGAAAAAGCTTCATGAATAGTAGAAGTGAGGACTCTGCAAACAGGATAGAGAGAGCTGCAGTAGGTAAAGGGAGTATTTCCCTCCAAGTATCCCTAACAATTTTCCAATTAACACAGAAAACTGCATCAGACACTGCCCCCTTTATGCATGAACTGACCCCTTCATAACTGTGAAGAAGGCTGGAAAAAGTACCAGTTTTAGAGCTGCAAATGGTATTAAGAGCCAGGCAACCCTGTAAGCACCCTGTTCTCCGTAATTCATCTTAACTTTCTCTGGATGCCCAGGTTCTCAAAAGTTAAGCTCTGCCTGTGTGCATGTGTGTACATGCACGCACATACACATCCTACACATATTACAAGGGGGAAAAATTTTACTTCAGTTTCTATGTTAGCCCTTCCTGAGCTTTTACTATCAAACGTTTGTATGCAAGTTCAATGAAAGACAAAACCAACTCATTTATACATTTTCAGTTCAGACACCCTCCAGTTCCTCTCCCTGCCCTTCTCAAAATGATACACTTCATGCACTTGGTAATGGCTTACGATATATGTTGCACACTGTGCCATTTGCAAGTGCAGATTTAGGAACTAGCATCTCAGATAGATAGCCAAGGCACAAATCACCTTTTTTCTGGCCTTCTCACAGCCGTGATAAATAAAAAAACCACCTTATCTGCAGAATCCACTCAAAAAGAAAAACATGAGGAGGAAAGCTACCTTTTATACTTCTCCCTTTTATAAAAAATGCAACTCTAAGTCTTACATTACCTTATGTCCCATTTTGAGCCCACATCCAGAAAAACGTCTAAGATTACTACCAAAGAAGATCAAGGTGACAATTGCTCCTCTGAAATTCACAATGGGAAAACCAAGCTTCTTGCTTCAGACTATCTTGTATTCCACCACTGCATGCTATAGTGCTTTATAGCCAAAGCCCTTCCCTGAAGCAAACTGAAATATTACTCCCACAAAGGAATCTTGCTTTCATTCTGAAAAAAAACTGCCCAGATTTACCATGAAATCCCACCAGAGCTCAACACAATGTGTACCTGGAATAACAGCACACCATTTCTGCAATGAAAATAAATGAAACCACTCATTCCTACTCTGCAGAGGAAAAAACGTTCTCCAGGAGAAGCTGTACAGGATGTCCAGACTCACATATTCAGCATACTGAACAGCAAGTATTTAATTGCCGGTATGTTCCCTGCACTTTAGACTCTTGAGTTTAAGTATACAAATCAAGGGTTGTGAAAGGAAGACTGTAATCCAGCTGACTACTGCCAGACTTCACTGCTGATGGCTTAGTCCAATCAGCATCTCTCAGTAAAATTAATTTTGGTTGGCAATTTTTTAATATTTAAACCAGCTACTATTAAATGTACTTATATACACACACATACTTACTATATACCCCGACAGACAATGCAACAGACAAGGGCATTGCATAGCAATCACTGCCTAAAAAATGAACAAGTGATTATTTGCCAACGGGAACATAGAGGATTTTTCTTACCTTCCTTACTTCTAATAAGGTTTTTCAGGCAGTAGGAAAAGACAAATGGTTTTCCGACTTCTATCATAAGTTATTTTGGAATGGTACATGATTTTCTCTCACTTCAATGGGAACTACTCGTTAATTACACACACCTTTAAGATCATATACATCTGAAAGGCATTACTACCAAAACAGAAATTTGATTTCAAAGTCATTTGTTAACTATAGTTAATGTGAAAAATGTAGAAGTTAAGAAGCTGAAGACCTTTGTACTAATTTCCTGTTCATGATTTTTTTTTTCCCCAAAGGAGCCTGGACTAGTTAGGCTATTTTTTAAAAGTTTTTTTGCATTCTAGTTGACCGTAACTCTGACTCTTTTTTGGCCCTCTGATCCAACAGCTAGAACTGTAGTCTCCATTTTTGCCTCTGGCAAACCTCTTGCTGAAATGCACGGTAATCCTGTGAGTACAGCCTGCACATTCAGGCCCTTCAAAGCTTCAGAGTGCTCAAGACAGAACTCTCGGCATTGCAAAGACTGACATACCTGATTAACCTAGCCACTCTACACAATGCTGGCTTCAAAACCAATTCAGAAAGTACAGCTCTGCAAATGGCCTAAACGAAGTATGAATTATGACTTCTAACAAAAGCAGTTCCATTTTTATATGGGCACTATAAAAAGCGAGAGAACTGCTTTTCTGCATGCTCATTTTATTTGATGTCACATGTTTTACATTCACAGCAAATGCTCAAGACATCAAGTGAGGCAAGGGAGGCATCAAAAGGCAACTCTCTGTGTAAAGGTTTGGTCTGTGAAGTGGTAGCAGACAAAGGCACCCTTCCAGTCCTTTTGAAAAACATGTGGATGTTACAAAGCTACAGGAACATTACCATGTGCAAAAGACAGCACTGCTACTCAGGAACAAGAGATGGACAGCCGTAGAGCTATCTTGTGACACATCTAAGGACACAGAAAAACTAAGAAGCACAACAGCCATAGTCTAAAACATCTGCTATTTTTTTGCTATTATTAAAATGTCAGTACATTCTGCCTCCAAGCCCACCACCTTCAATACAGATCTTCCTTCTCAGGACTCATTCTTTTATAAGAAAATCCTTCTGGACTGAAATTCAGGCAACTAGATCTGGAAAGGCAACCATGAACAAATTTTACTTTGGGTATCATGAGAGAAAAAAAAAAAAAAACAAAAGGAAAAGGAGTTTCGAATTCCATTGCCCCTATTTTCACCACAGTGCACTTTACAGTCTTGGGCCCACAACAAAATATCGTTAAATGTCTTCTGCTCATCTCATGACATTCCCCTGGCTTTTAAATCTGTCAGTTCTCAGTGCAGCAATGAAACTCCAGTTGCATTAGTGTCCCTTTCTGTTTGAAATAAAAAGCAGGACAGCTATAGAAAGATCTGTGGCATCCAATAGAAATGGTTGCATGTCTAACATTCTCTTCCATGACCTTTCCATCCAAAAGTACCACCACGTTCCCTACATCGTAAATTAGAAAGGGATTTACTGCCTTCATCCTGTTCCTACCTTCAGAACAGGAATGAGAAACTATTTAAATAGCACATCCCAGAGCAACTTCCTACAGTAATATTTACCTCTGCATATGTGTGTAATATTCTCCCACAACTGATGTATTGTGCATTCTGAAAAATTCCTGTCTCCATTAAAATAATATCCTTCTTTACACCGATAGTACACTCTGCTCCATAGAGTGCTAGAATTGTCCCAGATCATTTCTGTGTGTGGAATCAGCAAAGGTTTGCCACAGTCTATTTCTGGAACAGAAAAAAAAAAAGGATAACAAAACCTGAATATGAAAACTGGCAAGGCATACCAAAAGTGTTTAAGGAAGAGAGATAATCGTCCCAGTATGTAAAACTCCACTGTTCTTCCACTTCCCAGTGATTTCTAGAAGTCAGGTCAGCCCTTTAGAACCCAGAATTTTGTGACTGGAGACTTTCTAGCAGGGTGGGGCAGTGTCCTGTTTAGAAATAGAGAACAAGGATCTCCAGGCAACATCTATCTTCCCACAAGCCTCTCTTATCCCCCTCATGCTATTTATTCCTTTATTTTACCTATCATTAGTAACAATAGATCTGAAAAACAACACATGGTCAAAGGAGTAACATGGCAGAACAGCATCAAGAAGGTTAAGTTCCTTTGCCAATGGATTTAATTCAAGCTTTGAAAAAAATGAGAAGCTGCTACGGACAAGCAAAAAGAGCACTTCTGGGGGAAATGATGGATTATTCAGACCACTTTAGAGATAATTAGAAATTAATTCATTTGCTCAGTTGTTTTCAGGGGCTTCATAATAAAATTAGGGAACAGAAAAGGATAAAGCGTGACGATCAAATCAATGGAAGAATACTATTTAGGGTTAAAATTCCGTTTCAAATCCACAAAGAATGTTACACCCCAATATAAGATTCTGTATCACTTCACTTATAAGATGTAAACCATATAAGAATTAAAATCTTACTTTCACTAAAACTTATATGCAGAAAACAAGTGCTTTTAAAACTCTTCAGTAAATAACCTTAAGCAATTCTGAAATTCTACTCCAAAAAAAGAAAACAAAGAAGTAAAAAACAAAGTTTATAGAATGATGACTATTAAAGAAGATTCTAAAAGTAGAGACTGGTTGTAACATACACATTGTACATTCAAAAAAATTACTACATTTAATGGCAATGAACAGAAGACTCGACCCAGCTGGATCAAGTTGAAAAGATATTAATCATCCAGTGAACAGAAAAGTGAAGTTGTGCCAATGTAAAAACTGACTAAAGACTGTAATCATCCTGAGGTCACATTAATTAGTAATATGACCTCAGAGTTCAAATACACTAGCAATTTTCTTAGGAAAAATACTTTTTTTAAAATGTACCTTTGTGTATCTTCTTATCAAGGAACTTGTTAGGCTACATTCTTCCAAATCATAGTAACAAAAGGCATTTATGACTCATGTCAAATAACAATAGCATGACTGAGCAATCATAGTTTGCAACTGGAAACTCTTCCAATGTAGGAATTTTAAGGGGACGCTAACTGCTAACAGTGGTTCCATTTCCAAGTAATGGCTTCAACCACAGAGTAGATACTGAGCTAGAAAAATGGCAGCAATTTAGGCTGAATTTTCATCTCATGGTAATCCCAATACCCGACATGCATTGGGATTTTGTCCTTAGCATGTTAACTTTTAACAATTTATTGCAACTTCATTAGCAACACAGGTAAAAAAAACCCTGTTTAATATATGGCTTTTGTTTTGTGACTGAACTTCGTATGCCAGAAGATCGTATAAACTGAATGCCCAAAGAGGATGTCTCTAACTGATGACTGCTATTTATTATGGTGGTTGAAACAGTATCTATGCTAAGTAAGTCTGAAGACAGATTTGGTTTACCTTTGCACACCAAATCAGTACCATCCCACTGTCCTTTGTCATTGCAGATGGCAGTCCGATTGCCACTTGCAATAAAGTAACCATGATTACAACTGTAAGTAACTTCACTTCCATATGTGGTTCCATTTACAGATGCTGGATGTGCATTTAAAACAGAAGGTGGAACCCCACAATCCACACCTAGGGAGAAGAAGAAAGAGGAACATAAACTTGTTAGTCAAGCAGCAGAAGTAACGATGGCTGCACTCCCATGAGCATTTCTCTCATCATTATAAACCAACCCTCTTCTCCTGTGGTCACCCAACACTCCCTCATGTCCTCTGTGACATCCCCACTGTGACTGGGAGTGCTGTAGCTACTCCAGAGCAGCTTCCAAATGAAAATGACTTCTCTCTGCCTTTCTCCCAGAATGGCATGCTAAATCTGTGACTCTTTCCTCAGCCTAGCTGCTAATATACAGAAAATGTCCTGTTTGGTTTTTTGTTTGTTTGTTTTTTTGTTTTTTTTTTTTTTTTTTATCTTTAAGATTCTCCTGCTTTTACAAACCTGATTGCTGGTTCTATACTATTTGCAGGGAACAACAGTCAGAGGGAGGCAGATGAGCAGAAACTGCCTTTAAGAAGCAAAATTTTCAAAAGTGCACAAGGACCAGAGAAATGTTGTAACCTTTTCTGTGGTTTTGCATAAAACACAAAAGCTTCCTGTTAAAGCAAGGGTCTACATGGTGTTCCAAATGCATTGTAATAGTTGCTCTATTCACAAACATGCTGATTTGTCATTTACAAATGTATAAAACAAAGAAGTCAAGTAGCACAAAAAAGCAATTTGTCTGATATGATGGCTCTTTTCTAAGGTAAGCAACCACCTAAAAGGCTTTCACATTAGCATGACACAACACTCACATTCAACAGTTCAACTACACCTCTTCACATACATCACATCTTCCCATGAAACTATCTGACCTTTTCACCTCAAGACAATCATTTTATTAATATTCAAGGGAAGCTACACTCTTCAAAGACACATTATAGCCATATACTTATACTTAAATAAAAAAGGGGATCTGGTCCACTTACAGTCCCCTGATGTTAGGTCACACATCTTACCGAATTTGACCTACCTTCAATGGCCAGTTTCATCACAACTATATAAAATAAACTCCTAAATTACCATCGGAAGGAAAACAAAAGACAAATATTGATTTTCCTGAAAAAGAAGACATTACACCTGGCCAGGAGAAATTCCTAAATTAGTGACACTTATCAGAGAAACTTTCAGAGTTTAAAGAATTATTTAAAGGTGCCTTTAGTAATACTGGAAAAAAAAAAAAATCAGACTTGCTCGTTTTACAAAAAGTCCTAACTGAAATCCAGGAAAAGAGCTTGCAATACAAAGGGTAAATAAGTTTGTCACTTCAGACTTATAGGCTGTTTCTTGATATTTGATGTATTTTATTTCAATTAACCATGAGAGATGTGCTCAGAAACTCGGACCTGACCTACTGTTTGACTGTAGAAATTAAAAAAATCTCATTAAAAAACCACTGAAAAATATTGATAAAAAGCAAACATACCAACAACTCACAAGGACTGCATTCCACCTCTTGAGACTTTGGGCACTTCCTTTTTACTTTCAAATTTATTGTCCTTTATTTATTTTTGGGGGAAAATGTTATTTCAATTGTTTTATTTTTGATGCCAGTAATTTAGCATTGTTTTATCTTTACTTTCTTATGAACTTTCTACTGTTATTTAATATTTCACTTTTCCTAGCCACACTGATTTAGTATCCTTATTCTAATTCTCTTCCCATAGACATGCATACAATTCTATCCACTCTCAAAGGGGGGAAAAAAAAAAAGAAGAAAGCAGAAGAGAATTAGAAACAGAGAGGGCTTTTGTATTTTGAGAGAAGGAACTCTTCTCACTAAGTGATAATCTTCAGGATGACAATTTTCCCCTGTAGAATCATTATACACAGTGTAGCCTCTGTTAGCTAGCACCTCAAGTGACATTTAACTAATATACAGACTTTGTAACTACTCACTGGAACACAAAATCCTGCACTTGTAAGCAATACATTTCAACAGAATGGGCGACTGGAACACCAAAGCAAGTGCAAGTTTTAAAGATGCTCATGGGAAACTTAAGACTTCAGAAAGCATTCACTCACACACAAATGCTCTTAAAATCATGAAGGCTATCCAGAGATGAGGGGTGGTATGATGCCTCTCTTTTGCATCTACAGTCAACCTTTGGAAAAAACTGCACAAGCTGTCAGAAAAATGTTTCTTTTCATGAGAGGTCACTGATGCCTTCCAACTCAGTGGCCTTTCCCATGAAATGCTACAGAAATCTAGTTGTTTTCAAGTCCTTGATTCACAGGCAGAAGGACATATTGCAGTGTCTGCAAAAATGCAAGGACCAGCACCAAACATGTCATTACATTAACAAGAAGAGGTGGCACAATTTTATAACCTGTCATTCTCTTTTCTTCTGTTTTTGCAAATAGTTGGATCTTGAAAAATTATCCTTTGGATTGAGCAAACAGTCTACTGTCTTTCACAAACATGCTTTCCCATGCATAAACCGCCTTAATGAAGAACTTAAGAAAGATTTAAGACTCTCTTCACCTTTACAGCTTAAAGCGGCAGGTTCCCAAGTTTCATTTGCAGTGCAATATGAGAACTTTCCCTCGTTGCTGTAAAACCCTTCTTTACATTCATAACGAACCGTGCTTCCTGGTAGCAAGCTGTAATTCCCCACAATGTAGCCATGGTTCATTTCAGGAGGGGAACCACATCCAATTTCTGCAAAGAGATTGGGTTAAAAGATCGCACGGTACAAAAATCGCAACAGATGACCACTTCAAAATGAGCTGAACCAAACAGTCACATCACAAAATACAACCAGCTGATGAATCTGAGGTGTTGCCAAAGGGGTAGATAATTGAAGTTGAAGAGTCACACTGGCCACACGTGGAGGAACACAGTGATCTGGTATTGAGCTACATCTTTACTAACATACATCTGGAGCCACTCACAACACCAATGAGGAGGTACTGCAATATGATGGTGCTTTGCATGTGTCAGTCTCATTACAGCAATGCCTGAATGATCCTTCAACACCAGAGGAACTTCTGAGGCCCCAATGCACAGCTTTATTTCCCTGTGCATGGGAAAGGCAAAGCACTGCGGATAGGCAGAAATGAAATGGTCTGCCCCTCAATTCCTCCACCTCACTGAATCAGCCTGCATACAAAAGCTACATTCCTTCAGCACAGCTGCTTGACAGGGCTCCCTTGTCTGAATCTGCAAGTGACACCATCAGTACAGACACACTACTTTATTACAGCATGCGGAGGGGGAAGTTGGTAAGACAAGCAGGGTTATTAGCAATAATGGCAAAACGAAGTGGAGCACTCCAGTTGGAAAAACCAGGCAAACTACAAGCAGTGAGCTTTACTGACAGTCCTTGCAGTAATTCAAAAACGAGAGCTGGATGTGATCAAGGCAGTTCCTTCCACCTGGGATGCCCGGATTCATTACATACTCTGACAGCTACAGCTTACACTGCTAGCACTTTGCATCTGTGAAAACCTACACTACAGACGAAAGGAGAAATAGTTTCAAATTCAGTAATTTTTTTACAGCAAGATAAACAGAACAGTTTATTTATGCAGGTGGCACAGTATGTAATAAATAGCTAAACTGTTATTTTATTATTCCTCTCCCTTAGGCTTGTTTCATTCATCTGACCTCTCTTACCAGCTATTACTCGTCTCTTCCCTTCCCCATCATGCAGCGTGATTATACAAGTGCATTATACCATACTTCCTTCCTACTGAGAAATTACATCACCTTCATGGCATTATTAAGCTTCTCTGACCCTGCACCCGAACCACTGCTGACAGCCTGTAGAAATTATAACCGTTGTCAACTCTACCACCCAGACATCACAGGAACAAACCAAACCCAAGAAGACAAAAAAAAAAAAAA
>VYXH01008832.1:58241-75586 GCA_013397275.1 Burhinus bistriatus
ATTAGTCAGCAGGATTTCTCAACTTACATTCAGCACCTTAATCAAACCCATTGTTTCTATGCAATTGATCTGCAAAGTTATCAGCAATTTTCCCATTAGATTACATGAGACAGTAAGTGACTGAGATATCCCAGGCAAGACAGGATGTTGTTGCTAACATCTTATGGTTGTGTCAGGCCCTTCAGAAGTAATTTCTTCCTTATCTGTTTTTCTACTGATGAGTGGCAATAAGGACTGCAAAAATATTTTTCAGCGGCATTGATTAAAATCTGATGCATCAAAATAAAAGCTAATTGAAAAGTGTAATCTTTCCATAATATAAAGTTGGGAGAATCTAAGCCCCGCAGAATAAGCAGTTTATATAACAAATAAAGACAAAGATACATAGTAATTGAACATCTTCCTCAAAGAAAAACAATTTAGACAAGCAGCAGTCATAGTCCTGCACCAAGTGCTGAATAAAGGGCTCCATAAAGAGCTCCAGGAAGCTCTTTGGTAATCTTACAAGCATATATAGCATGCCCTGAAGATGAAATTAGCCCAGGCCATGTTGCAACAGACAGGCTGTAACCAACAATGCCAACCCAGAGCCAAAAGAGAGAAAAAGACATTTATGCCATAAGAAGTCTTGGCATCAAGAAGTATGGTGTTTTGTAACGTTTAGATCCCTGTGGCTGAATTAACATTAAAAGATCTTATCTTGGGAGATGCTTAAACCCAAGAACTCAAATAGGATAATGCATTGTCGTTTATTGTCGAAACAGAAGGCACTCAACACTTAGGATAGGTGTCCTTTCAAAATCTTCAACATTCACGTTCCACATCTGATAGAACAATGAAGGCTCTGAGAAGGAGGGTAAGCTTGTTGAAGCACGTACAGGAATAGTATGAACCCTTATGCTTTTGACAGGATAATTAAAGCCTCAACAAGAGAGAATGTGAAGCCATCCAGTCACACTGAGAACATATACACAAAAAGGAAAAGAGTATGTAACACAACAAAACATCATATATGAAGGAAGGTGTAGAAACAACTTTCAGTTAATAGATGTAATAGAAGAGAATACTTCAGTAGCAAACCCTTTTCAGAAACTTACTGAGCTCTTAAATAGAAAAACTACTTTCACAGCTTTGTAAAATGAGGAACCTTAGTTACACAATTGACAAGATATTTCCAAATCTGTTGAGCAGATGAGTCAAATTCTGCGTATACAGGAATGACATTTTGCTGAAAGCGCTGTATTGCTGCTATTAAATCTCATTCTGCTTTGGGGAAATTTGGCCATGAGAAAGAACTGGAAATAAGAGGGGAGGGAAGGAAAGAACAGGTTAAAACTGCTGAAAAATCAGCCAGTGATATTGCCACGTTCTTTGGTAAGAATTAATATGACAATTTCTATTTTTTGCCAATTCTTAACTGAAAGTTTTTAATTAGGAAAGAACCCACAACCTTCCCTCCAAACACCCACCCACATCGCAGTAACTAAAATAGTTTTTGAAGCTAAATAATGGGATGTTCTTCCCAGATCATCAACAGAATTCATAGTACTGAACAGAATGGTTATCCTAATTTCTTTAGCTTTTGAGATAGCCTTAAGTGTCATTTTTTGTGTTGAGATCATATTTTTTAAAACAGCTTCATTTTTATTTTTACAGACAGTGATGCTTACTCACCAGTGTTTGCAAATACATTCTCTATGTGTGTGCGCTAGGTACCACCATAGCAGGGTAGAAACAGAAACTGCATCCGAACACAGAGCTGCAAGCCTGCAGCATTATGCAATATCCTTCAGTCACTCCTCCTTAAAAAAGTTTCCAAGTATGGAATAATGGCTTTTCAGACCCAGATGGGCTCTGGAGGGAAAAAAAAAAAGTGCAACAAACACACAAAGCCCTCAATAAAAACTATTATAGACCTTTCATCATACAACTAACGTGCACACACATGAGAACCAGTTAAACCATAGCTGGAAAAAACACTTGACACTACATTTAATGCAGGTACTACAGAAGTCTTTGCTTTTCAACCAAGTGATTTTTACTGCTTGCGTTAAAAGCTAAGATTGTCTCAGATGGAGACTGACTAGCTGTACTTGAAGCAGACTGGAAATAAAAAACAGGACCTGAAAGCGTTACCCTGACTTAGACTAAGCAGCAAGTATTAAAAGGTGTGAGAACAATCACTAACTTGAGACTAAAGTGCTACTCTCCTTCTAAAAGCTCTTTTGGAGTCAGGCAACTCATGTTGCTACCCTAAACGACCCTAAAAAGGTTTGTCCTCATTGTCAATGGACAATTTCTCTTGGTTTTTTTCAGCATCTGAGCTGAGTTTATGGTCGACAGCAAAAGCATTGGTCTGGAAGGGTTCACTTCTCTGCGGTCTCTTTTCCCTTCTGCCTCTACCTCCCATGCTTCCTCTCACCTATGTATTCTACCACCTGACTTCCACTTTCATATCTTTTGACATCCTTGTACTGACCTGTTACACTCTGAAGAACTCAAGCCCAAATATCCAAGCACACTTAAAACGCAAGAGGGGATCTTTATTTTGTTTTTAAAACATACATTATCTTGCTTCCAGCTCTGTAAACAGGTGAGCACTGGGACTGTAGAATAATCTTTTGGGACTGATCCAAACCATATGAGATCTTACCTGTTGGCAAATTCACCAATTACTGCCCTTTCTATTTCAGCTTGTAAGTAACAGAACAAATTCTGGTATCAAAAGTTTTATATCCATGCTATTTAAAAGTGATTTTTCATTTTCCAAGTTGGATGCTTGTATTAACTACTTAGGGAAAAATAATTACTTGTGATTATATTATAGAGGTACAATGATAGCAGACAAGAATTTGAGATGGGATTTATTTTTATGTTAAGGAGGAAAGGGAGAAGATGACAGGTAGAATTCCATTCTCCTACCACACTTCCTCAGGCAGATTTAGCCAAAAAAGAAGCCAGATTTTGGCCACCAAAAGCTTGCATTTTCTCCAGAATGCTCATCAAATATTTAAGTATCAAGGACAAAATCAATAGTTACACTTGGGGACTACATATCTAGCCTTTGGAGAATAAGCATTTTGCTGACAGCTGCAATCCAGTCTAAACTGAATTAGATTTTTCTCCCTACAGAAGCATCTACAGAGATTGGTAATAGCACAGTTTACACTAGATTTACTCAGTGCTGTAGTGCTAGACTTGAGAGACAGGCAGTCATTAAGCATATGTATGAGACCAGATTCTTCAAAATCTGCTAAGCTTGGACTCAGTGACAGACAATTAAATCCCTGCTAGATTGGCTGAGAATTTTATCTCAGAAAAAGGCACTACTCCCCCTATCACCCACATACGTGTATCTATTGCTTTAGACTACTGCTTGTTTACCATCAGTCCTGAACTTTGGAAGCAAGAATAAAAGGGTCTAAACTAGTGTTCTGTAACACACAGAAGGACAAGCAGAAGAGTATGAAAGAAAAGCAATCAGCAAGGAAGTTGAGAAACAGGAAGCTGAAAGCAGACCATCTTTGTCAGCTACTATTCATATTTTTTAAAATCTTTGTGCAAATGATACAAACTTGAATCGTAAGGCTAGAAAAGAGTACAGCATGGTAAAAGAGAAAGCAAAAGAACTCTAATTCATAAGGCCTCAAGGCTTGAAGTCTCTCAGCCCTGTCTCAAAGACTGAAGCAGTCTTCAGCTGCTGTATTGGCTCAAGGTTGTAGAACAGATTTCCATCCTACTGAAAATGAGAATTTCTGCCCTCGTCAGGGGAAAGTTTAGGTGCTGGTGACTTCAGCTGTTGAAGATGTGTATTAGTCCTCTTAAAATACTTTTGATATAAAAAGCTTTAGCATACATGGCCATCTAAGCAAAAGAAAAAAACAGAAAATAAGGCATTAGCTGTACAAATCTAAGACAAGAAAAAACCCAAAGCAATAGACAAGAACACCGGAAAATTTAAGAGAGCAGAGCTGTAATGACATTTATTGATGTCATTGCGGTAATGACAGGCATGCTACAACAACTAGAGTTAGGAAAAGAGTCAGGTATAGATAGTAAGTAATCAGCAAATACACTAACCTAAGAGAAACAGAATATATTGCAGCATAAACAAAATTAAATTATCCATGCACTACACAGTCAGAAAATAGGTTTCTTTAATATCATATCTTTTCAGTTTTAAGTTATCTCAACAGACATGGAATCCTTTTTACGCATTGCCAGAAGATGCTTTAAAAATGAAAGCTGTTGCTTATTAAAATATACATTTTTTTGAATATAAAAACATTTTACACTCCTATTTGTTCCCCAAAACACTTTTTGCCAAGTTAAAAAAAACACCAAAACATGAAACGTGATGTTACAAATATTTACAGCATTTTCTTGTCTTAGATGAACATTTTTATAAACTGAAAGGGAACTTTTATGAACAGATCATGTAAAACGAGGGAATGTCAGCAATTCTTAGCCAGGCTTTGTGTGTCTTCAATACAGTACTAAAAGTAGTCCATTAACCTTTTGCCTTATCTCACACCATTTGGTTCATATTACCATCTAATTTTCCACTGTTTTTCATCCACCAATAGTAGTCTCAAGTAAAGGCCACTTTGCATTGGGTCTTCCCATCACAAAGTAGTGTGAGAGAAAACGCAGTTTTTCCACAAAATGTCTCAGTAAAACCAGAAAACTCAGTCTTTGGTCAGAGAGTGAGTTGATGTTCTGATGCAAGAATCTGCTTGGTTAGCAACCTTTGTCTTGTGATCCTCCAGTGCTAGGGTGAACTTTTGCAGAAAGTTGGTAACATATTCAAAAATAATTGGGAAGTGCTTAAAAGGAACTAAGTACCTGAGTGGTAGCTTCCCACTCATAAATAACACACAGTTTCCAAGAACTGAAAAACTGCTTACAGTGATGACATTAGTCTGCTAAGGTAAAAGCTTTCTTCATCTGTCAAGCACCTTCAACTACATAAGCATTCATGTCTTTGGGACTACTCCAGGCACAACTTTGTTATTACTATTTGAAGTTGGAAATATATTGGTTATGCTTGGATTCCTGCATATTGCAGTACAAAAGAAAAAAACTGCAATGGTAAAGGCAGAGGGATAATTAAATCTGTATTGAAACACCTGTAATTCACTTCTTGTATAATTAGTGGACAACATTAACTTTTAACAATATAAATATACAATTTCCAGAGGAAAAAAAAGTATTTGTTATATTAAGACAGCAATAGGTATGAAAAAACCCTACATGTAAAACTACTGAAGGCACATAAACTTTGGTCCAATTTTGTTCCCATCCCCCATCCCCCCTGCAATAAAACCCTGAAGTTAAATACCTCAGAAATTTTCCATTCTTTCTTGAAATAATTCACAATTCTTAACAGTTAAGATGTGCTTTGAACAGAGCAGGCAAACAGTCTTGTATTTAGCGAAGAAATCTTCAGAAGACAGAAGATAAAGTTAATTTAAAGAAAAAATTCTGTGCAATCTGATTGGTATCTTTCAGCACAACAATAACAGCACTAAGTCTGCTAGTTCTGCTCTAGTTGACAACATACCAGGGCAAAAGGTAAAGGCAAACAATGCTTTTTGTAAGGAATTGACCTCTCATTTGAAAAACAGCAGTATGAGCTAACAGTATACAATGACAAGTAGTAGGTCTACATCCCTTATAAAAAAAAAAAGAACTCATCACTTTCCTACTGATACAGATCAGAGGAGCACAAGATATTTGGTCACAGAAACCACACTGGCAGTATTATCAACAAAGGCGAATAGTTTTCTTGGCATATAAACATAGGTTTGCCATCTGTAATTAGAAAGTGTCATATATAGGCAAATCTCCTCAGATATGTGGAATATCTTAGGCATAAAAAGGACCTCAATTTATCAGTGCACAAAAAAGTGCAAATGAAAGAACCAGCAGACAAGGCAACCAAGTCAAATTAAGAATCAAAGTTTCAGAAATTTTTTCTGATGGTCAAAGACATTTGAAGAAATTCAAAGAGGCAAAAGTTTTACCATTATGCAACAAATCACGTCATTTGAAAAGGCACTAAGCTGTTCCTGGTTTGTTAAAAAGGCCTTGCTACACTTTGAACCAAGTGTGCATCCACCAAAAAAAAAAAAAAAAAGGAGCTAGAGGTAACCCAAAGCTGATTTGTGGACTTGACATATACATAGGCAGAGAACTCTACCCTCAATCATTTCCAGGTACCTGTCGTCAGGATATAACCACTAGTGTTTTAGAGCACAAGTTCCGGCTTACACCATGCACATTACCAGGTACTTCACAAATGATTTAAACAGAAATTAAGAACCTATATTAAAGAAATTCTGAACCTAACTTTAACAATTTAAGGCCACGGTATAGAGAAAATGGAGCCAGAATCTTCTTGGGAGTTGCACAGTTAACAGGACAAAAGGCAACAAACATAGGATACAGTATATTTAAAGCCTAATTACATATTAGGGGAAAAAAAATACACAGTGAGGGCAGTCAAACATTGCAACAGTGAGAAGAACAGAGAATCTGTGAAATCTCGTTCTTGGGAGTACTGAAAACTTAACTGGACAATTCTGGGAGCAACTGCTTCAAGTTGGCCCTAATCTGAGTGAGAGGTATGATTAGAGCCTCCAGAGGTTCCTTTCCAACCTACATCATTGTAAGAATCTGTAGAATAATCCCACTCTTTCCCAAATTCTGTTCTTTTCACAGATATCAAGGGGTCTGCTCATATATGCTTTAGAGAATCAAGAACTAAGATGCAACTGCGTTTTGCAGCCACGCACTAATGAGTCGAGCACAAAGTATAAGAATTATTCCTTTTGTCCTGATCCTTCACTAACTGCATTAAGACAAACAAGGGGTTATGGTTTTGCTTTTAATTATCCAAGGCAGAATACTGAGTGAGATATACTAGCCTAACTAGTGCCTTCATTCTGCTAAGCAAATATTAAGATGTACTGTTAGTTTTGAAACATGTCTGCACTTCTTGTAAAAGCAGATCTCCTTAAGAGGCAGCATCTTGGAGAATACACAAATCTAAAAGTAAGTTGACAAGAATAATTCAACTGAAGAAACAGAACAACAAAGGAGATTTAAAAAAAGATACATGAGAAATGTAATAAAAAAGCAAACATCCCAAGTATCCACCACCCAGATTTTTCTTAAATTAAAAAATAGTAAATCTCTCCTAACTTAAACCATAGGCTTCTACATTTCAAACTGCAAACACTCCAGAGCTGACATTAGCTATACTCTAATATTAAGTTAAAACTGAGAAATTATTCCTTTCTCTTTGTCCTGGTTTGAGGACCACGACACTGTTCTTGAGAGAATGTCAAAGACCCTCATCCATTTATGTTTCTTTATGCTTTCCCATCTTCTGCTGTCAGAGTCAGTAAACTAAAATGCATGTGATTCTCATGTCTTTTTACAGGTATAACATATTACACAGACAGTATACATATACTGCTCCTGATATTATATGTGCCAATATTAGCTCTCAAATGTAAGGTTCTTTTTTTCCCCACTTCAGAGTTACATTCAGATCTAATATGATTCCTCTCCTCCGTAGCTGTAATTCTTAAGAAAAGTGACAAAGCATATTTTATGGATAATGGCCTAGTATTATCTAACCAATTTATGTGCAGTAAACAAGAAACATTCCCAGTTCAGCAAGATTCTCTTTAACTGATATTAATGTGACTGCTAACAAGGTAAAACATAGACAGGAACTGGAATTAAATATCTTGGTGAGAAAGGGCCTATGCAAATGAAGAAGTCTGCTTAAAACTGCACTTTGCTAAAATCATCAATGTGTAACTTTTTAATATGGTGCTCTGGCACCACACAATTACTTCTTTTCATGGATTAAAAAAAAAAAGTAAATTTGGTTTCAAAGTTTACCAAACTGAATTAGCTATTTCAGAAAGGGGAAAATGGAAAGACTATCTCAAATCCCGAAGATAACATTGTCTATTATTCCTAAGCCAATTTAACTTTCCCATAAATTTATTGTTAGATAAATTACATATATTACTTCTGAATATAAATTCTGCACGTGGGTTGGGGTGATCCTAAGCACAAATACAGGCTGGGGAGAGAATGGATTGAGAGCAGCCCTGGGGAGAAGGACTTGGNTACTTATTTGTGTTTTACAGCACTTATTATAGCTACATATGGATTTGGTCAGCATTTTATCTACTGTCAAATAGCACACTTTTGTTGCAGTATAGAGGTCTGGCACCTTCTTTACTATGATTGGCTGCTGCACCTCTAATAATTTACATACACCAAAAGAAGGCAAGCTAGTATCTTTCTGATTTTGCAAAAATAATTCAGAGAGAAAGTCTGAAAAATCTTACTCCACAATACTCAGATCATGGTAGAAACATGCCATTTCTTCTAGAAAGATAGGAAAAAAATCATACAATTCATATAAATTAATGAAAAAACAGAATGAATGAGTGGCAAAACATTACAGCAGGAACAAATTCTGCAGTAGTTAGATGTAAATAAATGCTATGTTTGAGAGGAATACCTCTTTAAAGTTTGGTTAAGTAAACACTAGAGAGAATAATATCTTAAAACGAAATTTAAGTTTTTAAAATACAATCAGAAGTCACTAAAGTTCATATGTACTTTCAACACCAAGACTAACTGCATCTCAGCTCATTCTCCAAAGAGAAATGAACATTCAGTATCAAACAATTTTTCATACTTACAAAGAACGGTAGGTCTTTATTAGTTAAAGTTTAATACTAAGAGAAAAATACAGGAACCCAAAAGCGAATTTTTTGATATAGCCAGTGTCTCTCAAAGTTGGATGAAGTCCAGAAACTGGAGTGAATTTGCTGTTTGGTCTTTCTATATAGATTTCCATTAGTGCATTTTTCTGGGTGTGAATTTTTTTTCAGCCAAGTACTGGTATCAGAAAACTGCAACCAGGTAAATTCAAAGAATCCCTACATAATTACTCAATGAGTTAAAACTCATTCCCACCTCTATCCAATCTCTATACCAAACCACAAGAGACTAGAATTCAGAGTTTTACTTAATGAAAAATATATTTTGAAGTATCAAGGGAAACATTTCCAAAAAGACCACAAAGACAATTCTCACAAAGCCCACAATATATTTTTCCAGATACTTCAGATGAAACTCTAAGCTATTGTATCATAAGCACGTAGTAAGGCACGTAGTCAGAAATTAAGTAAATACACAGTAATTTAAGTATTAGATATTATAGTGGTACAAAAAACTTGAAGTTTAATTTTTCTGCCCCCAAAGATGACCTTAACAAAAATAACTTCTTAAAAATTTGTCAAACTATCATAGACCTGAATTTTCTCCATAGGATTGTAAACATTTTATTCTTTAAAGAAATGTTAAAAAATCTTTGAAATCAGGACTATTTTCTTGTCTTATTTTCTCCAAAGTACTATTATACAACGTCATTTCATAGTAAAAATAAGACATCAAGCTTCCATTCCATGGTTAAGTCAAGCTAAGTCTGATACCATGTCAAATATCATTTACTCCACAGAGAGAAGGCACTGCCTTTTCTCTAATAATTTAACCCATATGAACAGCACAGACTTTTTGTTTTTGTTTTTTTTAAAAAGTTATTTGTAAAGATTTGTCAAAGTATGAACACACACTCTGGTAACATAAATACTATTTAGAGGACACTCACAGTCAATGCTTGCTCTTCTTCAGGAAACCCAAGCACTATTTCACATTCAAATTAGTGTTTAATCTATCTAGAGTAGATTTACCATTTTGTTAGAAATACTCTGTTTGGTATATTGTAAAAGCACTCCAAAATGTTTTATAAGGCTGATTTCGAACAAAAGCTAAAAGGATGTTCTCAAAATATAATTTTAAGTAGGAATTTTCATGATAAATGTTGTCGCTAAAGCAGTATCACAGAATAATCTTTCTATGGATGAATATTAAACTTTGATCACATACTGGCAGCTAAAGTCAGACAAGATCATCACTTAATTCTTTGTGTTTGAATGAGCTTTTTCTCTTAAGAGGTGGTCACAGCTGTTTCAGTCTCTATTAAAGATTTTACTTAAGACTGTGATGCAGCCTGAAAAGGAAAATTCACAGAAAAGTCAGATTGTACATTTTGAGAAGGAAACTCGGAGGTGATGGTTTTCTCCAAGGTCGTAATTGTGAAGCTCAATGAGAGCGTGAAGTGCTTCTTCCACACAGCCCAGCTGGATAAGTGCCATTTTGCAATTTTTCCTGAAGTACAATAAAAACCATTATTAATCCTAACCAAATTTTCATTGCACTAGCCAACACAAAAAATGACACAAGTATTTTTTCAGCCACAAACACACACACTGAACACTTGTGCTGTGAAAGAATCAGAACTGGTTATGCACCTGCTAAAATGAGGCGATAATAAAACCATACAAATTTTGCGGATCAATGGCCTACAGCCATGCCATTCTTCCATTAAACTGCACTTCAAAAAACAGGGTCAAAGTAAGGCTTGAAGAGCTCTAAGAAACACTTGCATTGTCCATATATATGGGATTATTCTAGCAGTTATGATCATGCTAAAATAATGCTGCCAGGCAACCTTAATGAATGTTAGAGCATATTCATTGTCATCTTTTACCTGACATTTTACATACACACAGCTTGTATTTCTTTTTAAAGAAACACATATGAACACATGTGGAATTTGTCAAAAGGCTGAATATGTTTCATTTAATTTTGCTAACTTACTATTCCATTTAAAATTCAAAGATTAGAATTATCATAAAAATTGTCACAGTTGTACAGCTTTTGCCTATAGATATATGCACATGGAATTTTGCCTATAGTATACATACATGGAATTTCCCAAAAAAGCAATTAGCCATCTTCCAGGATGAAAGCTTGCTCAGCATTTTTACAAGAGAACTTACTGGAAGAATCTGAAGGCTTTCACAGTAGATCCTGCACTTGCAAAAAGGTTCTTCAGATAATCAACAGTAACAGAAGGCCTATTTGAAAAAAGACCAGACAAACAAAACCAAAACAAAACCCTCTCAATTTGTAAAAGAGCACAGAGTTATGTAGTAGTATCAAAATCTCAATTCTGGCTTCTACATTAAATTTGAACAGCAAAAACTATCTTCATAGACTTAAGTCGTGTCAACACTTTAGCCCAAACATCTTGGCTTTGACACGAAGATTTAACACCACAGTGTGCTACAAAAATATTTCAGATGCACTCTGCTGCTTTTCATCCTCCCCCATTCTCCCCTTAGTTAAATTCAGATTGCATAAAAATCACTTAAGATCTTAACTGGTACCTTCAGAAATACCTTTCATTTAGTAATTACTGTGAGTGTGCTTCACATATTTTCACTTTTGAAAGTTTCCTATTTTACTCAAAAAGCCATTTCTGTCTTTTGGGGTTTTTTTGGTCTTATTTGAACAAACTTCCATCATTTTCCCTTTTCCCTCCCTGCACAGCAGTTGAACAAAAGCAGCCTGTAAAAAATTATGTTTGGCTGTCACTCCACACATTGTTGACAACATTCTAGATAGGAAAAAAGGTTGTTTCAGTTTTAAAGAACACGCTTCTTAATACTTTTTTTTTTTTAAAAAAAAAAAAACAACTTCCCCTCTATGTAAGAGGTCTGAATTCTGTAGAAAGTATTCTTTTAAAAGTGTTAGAATGATTAAACACTGCATCTACATTAAATAATGATGCCAATGATGGATTTGATGTAACGTAACTCCAGTACATTATCAAAAAACATGTCTTTAAGCTTTGCAAAAATTTATAACATAGGACAGTATGTGAAAAACAAAAGCATATTTTCAAGAAAATGTAAACTGTACTAAAACTCATAAAGAAGAGAATTCAATCAGTTATCCTCTTTGCTAACAATAAAAAAGTGACAGTTAAAGGCTTCACTTATTGTTAATTACGCAGCAGAATGAACCAAATTCTCAGGAAACTGTAAAAGGTCAAGGAAATCTAAAGCTTATGTCAGACTTTGTAACGTAAGAACATAACCTAAAAACCATCTTTACAAGAAGATCACACACGTGGATACTCACGGGATGTTGGAGAGATGCAGGGTGGCAGATGGAGGAAAGATATTTTGGAAGTTCTTAGAGCCAGGCTTCTTAAATCGATGTAAAGGGCTATTGCTATAGTCCTTTGTCAGACCTTGGTTCTCCTGTCCCTCACGAGGAAGTTGAACTGTCTGATGTTTTGAAAGAGTAGCACGGAGGACCCTTCCATAAAGCCTCTGTCCATTCAAGTAGCTGATAGCTAACCAGTGGAAATATAATTTGAACAGGAATGAAGGGATGGGAAGAAAAAAAGGATTCTTCGAATGCTAATATTGCCTTCTATTTAGTTTTAGATTTCACATTCTAAATTTAAACGTCAACTCCCCTGTCTACCAGATGGGCTATGTCATAACATTATATTTAAAACAAGTATAAGGATGTAATATAACCTCCAGACTAAATGCAAAAAAAAATGCAAACCAGCATTTCAATAAAGAGCAGTTGATTACTCGTAAATAGCTAGATACAGGATAAACTACAGGAAAATTGCATGATGTATTATCAAGATAAACTACAGGAAAATTGTATGATGTTTTAATTCTAATATTTATGAGATTGAGATTCACAGAATTTTTTTTTTAAACGACTACAGGAAAATAATTTTTCACATGAAAGCAAACAGATCATTATTAACATATACAAGGAAAAGTTTGTATGTAGTAAAGCATCATAATGATGGATTTTATTTGTTTATGCTTGTCACTGACAGATGGCAAATTCCTCATCTATATCACAGTCATACAAGTTTGAAGCATAACTGTGCCTTAAAAACAAGTACCTAATTGAGCCTGGGCTGCATCTGCCATCTGAACCAAAGCATTTTCTTTTTTCTTAAACATGATCTTCACACGATGCACATCACCATACACACCTGTGAAAATCCAGAAAGGAAATTTGACCAGAGCCTTACTACAAACAGCACAAGGCCAAGTCTGCTTCTTTTGACTAACATTAGTGCTACAAAGAATAATCACCGCATTAAACAGTTTGGTTAGAATATTAGTATGAAGGAGAGCTTTAAAGTTTGTGTATTATTTTCTGAGGCTAAGAAATGGGGGAAAAAAACAGGATCTTTGTCATAAAACTACATGCTTATTTTCAGCTTTTAAATAGTCCAACAGTGTCTTAACAGAGGCATATTAAAACATTAGTATGCCAACAAACATTGTCCTCTGCAACTAGCATATGTGCCAATTCTGTACTCCCATTTCCTCTGATGCAATCTTTGTTTTTTCATCTTACTTTGCTTTCCCATTCTTTGAAGTAAACAGATTGGACCACACACTGGAATTATTCAGACACTGTAACCACTTTGTCTTTTTGGTACCTGTGGCCTACAACTACTGATTCAAATTCCTGTAATTTTAAAACCAGAGCATTCTCTTGTGTGTTTTCTGGACAAGGACAGAACAATAGCGCTTGCATTAACCAGCATGTGTGAGATAAATAAAAAGAATACTAGCCCTGCAGTTTCTCAAAGTATATTTGACATATCTTACCAAATAGGATGAAAAGTCCATCTGGTGTGATGGCCTGTTTAAATGATAAAATGAGTATATTATTTTTAAAGCCATGCAAATAAAGAAACCTATTCTATAAGCATATGGTAAACAAAAAGAATGGAAAAGATACTGCACACTAATACATAAACGTGTCTCCAAAGGCCATTCCCTGTTCTTGCTAATATGTATTTGCTCTGCACATATAAAATATTTAAACAAGCTAACACTTCAGCTCATGCATTTTCATCACTTAAGACTCACTCTGTCATGCCGCAGAAGTTATTAATATTTTAAGTGGCTTAATTATTTGAACTTACTCTTTACAAGCTAGCAGTTCATTCCCTGAAAAATGAAAAGATATTTGCTAAACTAGAAAGAGAAAAGAGCATTCAAGAATCCATCCATATTTGCTAAGCAGCAGACAACACCTACAAAACTAAAACCAGTTGCTTCAAAATGTGTTTGTTTTGTCTTCAATTTTGTCCCCATCTCTGTATGTGACCACGACATGCTGAAGTGATACGTATACCATTTAACTGTTCATATATGAAGTGTATAGAAAGTTGTATTTAACTTGTGTTCAATTAGAATCTGTGAATAGAAAGCTAAATATTGAAAGAATTAATTTTTCTTCAGTGATTTTTAATTAAATCCTTGGGTACCAAGCTCCTCAAGCACCAAATAAGATAATTTACACCCTAATGCAGCCAAATTTTATTCAGCTGAGGCACAGGTTTTGCCAGTAATAAGTACTAAAAATACCTGAGTATCAGAAGAACTACTCGCACTTTCTGCCCTATTCCTTTTCGACTCACAACATTTGAAATGCGTACCAAACATACCCAAGTTATTTAAAAACAGACAATACTGCACATAAGTGTAAGCCCATACCCTTTTATCATCAGCGTTTAGTAATAAGGAATAATTACTATCAATGTAAAATTTAAATGCTTCTAGAGTTTACCCTTCTGGCCCAAATATTTTTAATTCAGCATAGAGTTTATTTAAATAAATTTCTTAACCAAATAAGACTCCCATATTTCTACTAAAAAAGTTTTTTGGAAGACAAAATCAGCTAATTTAAAAAGTCATGACAGAATGTTCAAAGGCACACTGAAACTCTGTAACAGAGGAGAAATATAAATTGAAATAAGGTCAACCAGATTTTCTATATGCCGAAAAAGAAGTGACAGGGCTCAGAGAGCCACTACTGAAGAACAAGTGTTACACAGTTGCCAAGAAATGTATTTACAATTTATATTTTCATCGATTAATGTTGTAGTACGTTATTATTTTTTACCTTTTAGGAAGTTGAGCATTATTTAATGCATTTATGTTGTATCACGCATTGCAGCACAAAGTTCTACATGACAACTTCTGAGATACAATTAGTATTAAGTAAAGCAGCAATGTCCTAAAGATAGCTTTGACCTATGCTTCACGTATGCTTATTCTTAAACCACACTGTTTTAAGACTCGGAGAATCATCTCAAATAATCAGCTGCAGAAAGCACATCCACAGGAATCATCAGAAATTAACTGATAAGATATATTAATAAATCAAAGACAGATTGACTTGTCTTACAGTCCTCATCTGCAGCTATTTCTTTTGATGCTTACTGTGGAATTCAGCTATTAGTACAAAAACAGAAACACAGCAATTACTTAAAGATTAAAGGAACTGGTCAACAGATTTTTAAGCTTCAATAATATGAATATAAGTTCATTTTACCAATAACTCCTAATTTTATCAGTTATGCTTAAGTGAATTTAATGCGTATGTAAAACAAGAATTTTACTTTGCTGTAATAGAACTACTTATGAACAGTCAAGTAGAATTGTGTTTAAGTCATGGTCTTGGTAAAGCTTGATTTTTATTTTTTTTTTAAGATGTGTGTTGCTTTTAATTAAGTACAGATCAATGTGTAATATTTGAGTAACAGGACTAAGCTTATCAAACAGTCTATACCATTTCCACTATAAAAATAACTATCCTTGGCAATTTTACTGCCAACATATGAAAAAGATCTGTGTGGTACTATGTAAAGTGAACATGTGTATTTATTAACTTTAAAAAATGGATTTACAGTGATGTCAATAGCAAAGTGCACCTGTGTTTTTCCTCTCCAATGTGGGAAAAGTTGCAAAATTAGAATGATCCTATCAATATTTTGAAAGGTTCTTGATTTGGCATGCATTTATCTCCTTTTCTTTTCCCTCCTGTTTCTCTAACTCCTCATGTTTTGTAACAAATGAAAAATTCTTTGGCTTCTCCAACGATAAAGTAGTACACAGAGGAGTCATATTAACAGAGATACCAGTAAGTTTAGTCATAATATATGTTGTTTACCTCTTCAAACATTTCTCATGTCTGACCATAGACTTTTCTCTAATTACTAGCTACACTGCTAACATAGGTTTCCTAAAGTAAATTGTGTTAGGAAGCTTTTCACTGCTGACTGGAGTTTTTAAACCTCATCAATATTGCAAACCATCTCAAACAACAGAGCTGTCCTGTTTTTTATATTATCAGCATAGAGATTTCCTCTCTTATTCCTTCAGCTAATGTCAATTTGCAAGAAGGATTCTGGCAGTTGGTACAAGTTGATACTAGCATCAGTTCAACCAATCCAACTTACTTCAGGGTTGAGGTTGCTGACTAGTAAAACAGAATTTCCTGGAATGCCAGGAACAGTCATGTGTCCAGACACTGCAGGTGTGGTGACTGCAAGAGAACCAAGTGCTCCAGGAACAGCTGGAACTGAAAGGCCTGGAAAGGTATTAATAGCATCACTTGACATCTCGAAGTGGAAAATATATTTTAGAAAACAAAAGCAGGTTATGTTTGGCAAAAATATCAATATTCAATTAAAAAATGCTTTTACAGAATTAGTTATTTGTAGTACCTGACCAATAAAGCAGGAAACACCTCCCCTCCAGAGATGAAGAAATATTCAGCTACACCAACAGACCCAAACAAAAGGGGACATAAATTGCAGCCCAAGCAAGAAGAAAAATAATTTAGCACAGAAGTTTATCCTGTGCTAGAAAGGAATAGATCACTAAGTCTAAAAGACTATTTATTTCTAATTTTATAGCCAGAGAAGGGGAGACTTCCTGTGTTAGCTTTGAATGTCACTGAAGTCTTACAATTCTTAGAAAAACAGATGCTTAGTTTCTTCTCTTGCAGGTAATCTTTATCATGACAACTCATTTCTTCACTTATTAAATGATAAACTACATCAGAATATGTCTTTTATTACAGAGAGTAATTTTACTGAATAATATGGGAAAGAGAAACAGAATGACTCAAATGAACATCGTGTTCTGACTGCTATATTTGAAAACAATTTGCTCTGAACATAGGTGTATTCAGATAGACCACTAGCCTCAAATGCAAACATCCCATTTTCAGAAAATAGAAACTTACCCGCACCTTGCGCAAAGCCCATGGCTGGGGCAAACCCTGCAGCCCCTGCATATGACGGGAAGATGATATTTTGGGTGCCTACAGAGAGCAGACACATCTAATTGTAACAGATTTTAAAATTTTTAGAAAACAGAAGAGACTTCAGCATTGAGAATCAGCCTCCAGTGTTGCTATTCTGACTTCAGTCTGGGATTACATGTTTTATAAAAACTTTGGGTTAAAAACTCTCATTGAAATCAAAGACTATGATTTACCAAGACAATTTGCAGCCACTTTTGAAGGTAAATATTCCAATCAGCCTGAATGTC
>VYXH01008832.1:84709-119012 GCA_013397275.1 Burhinus bistriatus
TGAGGGTGACCGAGCACTGGAACAGGCTGCCCAGGGAGGTTGTGGAGTCCCCTTCTCTAGAGATTTTCAAGACCCACCTGGATGCAGTCATGAGTAATGTGCTCTAGGCATTCCTGCGTCAGCAGGGGAGTTGGACTAGATGATCTCTAGAGGTCCCTTCCAACTCTGAAAATTCCGTGATTCAGCTCCTCCACAGTTATTTTACAGACATTGAGAAGTCCCTGTCTGAAAGAAGTTGCTACTTAGATGTAACAACTAATAGAAATAATACCTACCAGAATTTGAGTATTCGTGTAGTGGAAAATAGTCTGTTCATTTACCAGTGTTGTGGTATAAGCCTGGTAGACAACTAAGTGCCATACAGCTGCCCGTTCACTTCCCCCCAGCAGAATGGGGGAGAGAATCAGAGGGTGAAAGTGAGAAAACTCATGGGACAAGATACAGTTTAATAGGTAAAGCAAAAGCTGCACATGCAAGCAAGGCAAAATCAGGAATTCCTTTACTACTTGCCATCGGCAGGCAGGTGTTAGCTATTTCCAGGAAATTAGGGCTTCATCAGACATAACAGTTACTTGGGAAGAAAAACGCCACAACTCTGAAAATCCCACTTTCCTCCTTCTTCCCCCAGCTTTCTTTGCTGAGCATAACATCATACGGTGGGGGGATATCACTTTGTTCAGTTGGGGTCAGCTGTCCCAGCTGTGCCCCCTCCCAGCTTCTTGTGCACTCACACTGGCAGGACGGTGTGAGAGGCAGAAAAGTGATGCTATGCAAGCATCACAAGCTACTATGAAGAAAATTAACTTTATCCTATCCAAAACCAGTACACAACTCATGTGCAATTCTATCCTGTTAAATGGAAATATTATACTTACAGCCTGATTAGGTAGATTGTCAGTCTTAAGTTCTCTGTGATTGGAATACTGAATATAAACAGGCTGACGGCGCAGGTGAGGTGTAGCAGGAGTATAGTAGTTCACCATAGTAACAGCAGCTTCTTCAGAAGCCATTTCCAAAAATGCCTGCAACCAATACATAGCAGTTTTCAGTGCTGTTTTGTTTACAGGAGCGAACAAAGTATCAAAGCACCATTTATTCCCAATTCCACTCTCACTAGAAAAAGATAATGTGAAAGTACAGTGCTGATTTGCTCAGCATTAAAATGCATTTGTGTGTGCCTGTTTAGGGGAATATTTGATTTGATTTGTGGGTTTTCTTAAAAGGTTTTACATTGTAGGTACAATAAGTCATTAAGGACATATAGGAAGCAATGTTGCTAAAAATACCACACTGCTAATTAATTTATTAGATTCCTGAATTCAAGCACTATTAGCTAGGTAGCAGATACACATACTGATTGAAAAAGCAGGAACAGGACACTAAAACATCTATCAGCTTGTGTGTTATATTAGCCCAGCTCAGTGCTCTAGAAATTTTTTGAATGAATGCTTATTATTTTTAGGATTTCAGTGTTTATTCATGATGGGAACTACCCCGTCACATCTAAAAGGATTTAAAAAAAAACCTAAGCAATATATTTCATGTTAAAAAATTAATGTGCATGTTAATTATTTAATCATGCAGGTTATTTCAAGACATATGTCGACATCAATGTAGTTCTTTATCATCTATATATTCTTACCTAAGGTGGACATAATGTTTAGCAATATTACTAACAAGTTACTAGATCATTATTTAATCCAAAAGTATATTAAAAACTTAAAATAAATAACAAGACATCCTTTCACATTTGAAAATATGAAAATATTGAGCTATCAATGAAACATTTAGGCATTGTTACAATCATTTCAGCCAAATGCAGTACCAAAAGGGTCATAACATGAACCACATCTTCGGCCTTTCTCTTATAACTGAAACATTGAAAATGACATACCTGACTTTTCCCTTTTAGCATCAAGAGGTTGGTTACTTTGCCAAAAGGGAGGCCTAATGAAATGACTTCTGCTTCAGTAACATCACTTGGAATTTGACGAAGATGAAGGACACGTGAAGGGGAGCATGGTAATCTGTCTCCTTTAAATTTCTTCTTTTCATTCTCATTATCTAAAATATTTTAGGGAGAGGGATGTACAAGCAAACAAGACAAACATCACAGTATAGATACCAAAATGTAAAAGAGAAACTGCTCTCTCAGTACTGACATTGACTTATCTATAGTTCTTTGAATCCTAAGAAAGGACAGTTGATATACAACCAAAGAACAGTTTAAGAAGACCCCTTCAGCTGTTCCAAATATCCACTGCAAGAGGAGTGTGTGGTGTGTTTGCTTTGCTTTGAGTTTGTTTATTTTCTTGTGTATTATTTTGTTTTGGGTTTTTTTAGTCTTATACACAGAGAGGCCAATAACGTCTTCACAAATGCCCATGTAACATATTTACAAAATGTTAATGACACAGAAGAGGGGCAATTAGTAACTGGGAGGTAATATATTCATTTTTTATTACTAACTTAACTTCCTGCATGGTATGTTTCTTAATTAGATTTAGTTGCTACCTCCAATACTTTTTTTTATTCTATTTTATTAAAGAAAGCTGCTGTCCTACATGACTGTAAGTTTTAAAAAGTCTTTGAAAAGGATAGACAGCAGTGAGTCATGAAATCTGTACAGATCCTGAAGTCTTCCACTTTGGCAAACTGCCCTTTTTTTTTTTTTTAACATACGCCTATTTGGATCCTGTAACAGGTAAGTGACCAATGGTTACGTTTCAAGGAGATTACTTGGAGTCCTTGAGAGCACTTTTAAGCTGAACACCACATCGGGAACAGGCATATTGTTCTAGAAGCTATCACAATGGAGTAATAACTTAAAGTAGTAAAAATTCATTAGCCATTAAGAGATTCTCCTAAAGCAAGTTACAGAGGCTCATGAAATGAAATTGATGAAAAAAATATCCTAAACTGAAAGAGAGCATATTTGATGGAAATTGTATTGAAGTCTAACTGCATACCAGTTAAGTTAAAGGAAGAAACAGCATTCTTTTTTTACTTACTTCACTCCAGCAAGTGGGATAGCCTTAACACCTCATGTGTTGCATTTAGCTTTCCACAAAAGATTAGCAAAAAAATATTTGTATAAGCTTAGTAAGTAATTTCAGATTTTGCTGTAGGTTTTGAGTACAGTCTAGGGCTGAGAAGCGGTTCACACAAGTCATTCTGTATAAGGATCTTTACAGAGGGTTTTTTTACTAGTGGAAGTCTGTAAAAGTCCAAGATAAAAGACCTAAGCCCTAACCATGGCACACTCGTAAGCCAAGTTAACTAATTCCCCCACCTGCAAAACAAAAAAAGTCTGTTATGCATTGATTTTTCCATCAAGAAATTTTAAATGGCATCATGCGCTCTGTGTGCATTCTGAAAAATTTGAACATGTGGCACACTTATTGGGGATAAGACTTTGAGACAAACAGGAACATTAAATGCACATCAGTACCAAGCCACGGCAGGATGTATTACTATTAAAGCCTAATAAACTGTCCTATTTTGTTAAATCTACTTTTCAGGTTAAAAATAGACAAGATGTCCCTGACTTCACTAAGTCAAGGACTGCTTGACCAAGGAAAGCAAGAAATGAAACCTAAAAGGAATTTTGCCTTTAGTTAAGATGAGAGACTCTCAAAGAAGCAATACCTTCTGGGTTCTGACTCATTATCAGAGGTGATGAGATGGAGCTAAGTGGCAAGCACAGTATTTTCTCTCTGCATCTTCACTGAGTGTTACAGGAGTTTGCAGGTCATGCATTCAGCCAAAAAAGGATGGTGCTTACCAGAACAGTTTCAGCCTGTGTACATACACTGTGCATCTTCTATTTCCCTATCTACACATTAGCAAGCATATGTTAGCTTTAGTTGATCTGACTTCTGAACAGTGACCAACACCTGGCCTAAAAATGCTATTAAAGTACTTCTTTTCCTGTTGCAATTATATTAAGTTTTGTGGAACTTTAGCTAAGTCACCAAATCAGCAATAAAAGGTAGCACTCATTCCATCCCAAGTATAAAGACCTCAGCATTTTTTAAACTATGCTTCTTTCTCCAGCTATTGTTCGATACTAATTTTGATGCAGAGTGATAATTGTGGTTTTTCTGGCATCTAAATTTAAAAATTAATTCAACAATTCTTTAGCGCATGCCCAAGGTGATCACCTCTTCCAAATTTTACACTCAGTTGTGTGAAAGCAAAATATACTCTCAGACAGACAAAGATCAGAGAATTCTTATGAACAAAGTGAAATCTGGGGCCTTGTGGTACAAAATAAAATTCACTACATTCATGATTCATGCCTGGTACAAATATATTTTCCAAGTGAGTAGCCTTAGATCAAGAAACCCAAAATGCATTTTAGATATGTGACCCACCAGATGAAAAAACAGCTGCAGGTGAAGCAGTTGTATTAGGTAAAGAACTACATGTCAATAGAGATTATAGAAACTCAAAATGAAGCATAGAGTTATCAATGAGAATTAGAGTATTTTTGGATTTATTAGGAGACAAACACGTCTATCTTATTTAAAGTTGAATATCATTTAGACATCCTGGACATCACTATGAAGGATCAGTGGTTGCACTAGTAATTAATAAAAGCCACTTGAACTCAATACAAATTCATATTCCTTGCCAGATCGTTTCTTCTCACAAAAATACCATCTACACAGCCCTGAAAATATTTCAGCTATTAAATTACTCAGTGATAAGCTAATGTTGTTTCAAGCCAAGCAGAAGCCTCTCGACATCACACTGAATCGATTAGCAGAAGTATGAATGATTTGACTTGTGCAAGTCAAAAAATAAAAAAGAAAAATCTTCAAGTTCGCTCCTCAGAATCTTCCTTCCCCTTATTCCCTATCGGAAACATAGCAAGTAAGTCTTAGATGCTTAACAAGAAGTCATCTGCTCTGCCCCTTGCGCTGTTATAAAATCAACTATTTGGAAACGACTGCTGACAGGCAACTGTCCATGTCATGAGTTACTTAATTTACGTTACTTAAAGTTAACTTATGCAGCCATGGGCCATTAATACTTCAAACCCACCTAAGCTGAAAGTACCTCCAAAGGAAACATTCCCAGCTTTCTCTCACTTTCTTTTTTTGCCTGATCTAAAACTACAGGTAACCAAATACACTTACTGCATCTTTCTCAACACATGGAATAGGGCAGAGCATAAATTTCTTTGGATGGTAGTACTAGTTTAACATGTTAGAAGAAACATGTGGCTGTGGTTTCACACTGAGCCATCATATTGCTTAAGTAGACCCAGTTTCCTTACTCTGCATCTGTCTATCCAATTTCCCACCATCTCGCAAAAAACCCACTCTGCTGAAGAACAATCTGGGCATATATGCAGGGAAACAGAACAAGAAAACATCTGACCAAGAAAAAAAAAATTTTTTTTCCTACTGCTTCCCTTACAAAAACACTATGATTCATCTCAATCCATGGAGAGATCGTTTGGGGACATGAACTGACAGGAAAACATCTGAAAACAAATCACAGGACTGTCTGTGCTGCTGCTGCTCAAGAAGTTCTGGAAGTAGGGTAGAAAGCAGGAACAAGAACACCCAAGGGAATCAGCTTAACTCTTTATCACGAATCCAGATAACGTGTCCTATGTTCCACCAAACTGAGATTGATATAGGATATTCATCTTCTGTCTCCGTAATCCTGACAGCCTTGAAATACTTCAAAACAAATTTCTTTCAAACACAAAACTACATGAAAATTGAGTAGGCACTTGAGATTTTGTACAGAAGGCTACTTGCTTGGTCATGATTATACAAAATAGGTATTTTTGCCCGTATCAACTAGTCAGTTTTGGAGCTCCTCAACACTGTCATTGAATTGGATAGACTCCAGTGGCTATGCTGCTGAAGGCAGATTACAGTTCAGGCTTGGTAAGGCTACCAATGGTGACAATAAAGAATAATAAAAAAAATACATTTACAGAGAAAACACACACCATTGTAGAAGAACTGTGATAAAAATCTTTTTTTATATATACCTGTAGCTGGAGTAGAATTGTTCATGGTAAAAGGCCTGTTATTGACACCAGATGAAAGAAGCTCGTCAGGTCCACGCTAAAAAATAAAAGACAAGATTACTAGTAAAAGCTGTTATAGAGAAAGAGCTTGATATAAAAGCACAACAGCTCCTGTAATTTATTCTTCCCAAGAACAACCCCTTCTACACACATTATCCACTATTACTGTGAATTTATTTTTCAGGAAAAAAAATGCCAACCACACAACTTTTCATTCTGTCTCAAGATGTTAGCAAGTTCAGCTGTATTACACTTCCTAATCCTCTTATTATTTATCCTACTACAGTTTATATTTCAAAAGATCACGAATAACAAATGTTTATGAAAAGAAATAAGCCGGTTGCAGGCTCTGGGTCTGCAATACAACATTGTTTCCAGATACGAATAAACACACAGGTAAGATCAGCATTTGTGACTGGACACAGTGGACCTTGAGCAAAAACTCAAGGCATATTTAGATATACCTACGGCACTTTGTTGTAAACCTAATTCTTATCCTAAGAATTTGATGGTGGATCATACGTATTTAGAAAATATACTGAAAATCAAAGTGTTACTTTAAGAATACTGACAATTTGAGGCTCTAATTACTAACAGAGAAGAGTTTGAGCACCACAAGTTGTTAAAAAAAAAAAAAACAAAAAAACAAAAAAAATCAGTCTCTAGCTGCCAGTTCAGTCTGTTCACTCTTTAAGACTGCTCTACTACACCAGCCAAGCATCAGGTTCAAAATGCCAACAAGAAACAAGGTATGACAACACCTCTGAAAGGCAGTTACGGTTCCTAAAACTTTCAACACACTGTTCCATAAAAGCATTTTAATGAAAAAGTTGAGACTAAGGGAGTGGTTCTACAAGATGGAATAAGCTGATCCAAACAGCTCCTCACCACTTCCATTGCCCTTGCCTCAGTATTCCCACTTGCTCATGGTCATCAGCTTTTTATCTTGCAGCAGCTCTGATGCCCAAGATATTTTCCATGAGATGACTCAATCCTCCAACCTGCCAGCACTCCATGCTGAGTTAGGTTAGTTACTCAGCTGAAAGAGGGGTTGAAAAGTGCCAGGGTACTTGAAGAGGAGACAAGACTAAGAAAGCATCATTTTGGCAGCAGCACGCCATCACATTGGCTTACATTGGCTGCAGAAGTACTGTTCATAAAGGACTGGTTTATAAGCTGTCTGTGCTTAAAGGAGCAGTGTGGTTCTTTTCATCCTTGCAATTAACCATGGGTTCCTGCTGCTTCCCTAGTGTTAGGATAGTCATTCACAACAGAAGGCTTTGACTAGGTTAGGATGCTGAAAAAACTTTTCAGCAAGCTTTAGCCACTTGTGAAGCAGCACAGGTGTTAGTGTGGAATGGATGAAAACATGACTGTGTTAATTTCTCTCTGCCAGCAGTACAGAGTTGTTATTGTTAACCATGAAACTGCATCTTAACAGTATATTTAAATGCAACATCTAGCTGTGGCAAACACTCCGAGAAGTCATTTTTACATTAAAAGAAATTAAAAAATATAGAAAACGTATTTTAAATAAATTCCAATTCTAACTGTTTTCAGTTGCCACCAATTAAATCCATTTGCACTAAAAATATAGGCTAATATAAAAAGCAGCCTATTCAGCCGAGCAACAGAGTACACCATATATCATACAGCCCAAGTTATGCTTCTTTGGATGGTCACATTTTAAATTAATCTTGTCAAAGTTTGTCAACGAAATGGTTACTAGATGTCTGATACATATCACATTCTATTTGGATGGCTACTGCAATGTAATTAACATCCAAAACCAGTATTAATTTTTAGTTGTTAGAAGTACCTGGAGTATGCCATCATCCAGGTATTGAACATCTAAAGTGTATATTTTGATTGTAAAATGCATATCCTGCTAATTAAACAAAAACAGCAATATGAGCAGCTAGTAAGTGGTAGTAAGTATTAAGAATGGTCTTTTATCAAGCCAAACCTTCCTCTTATCTACAGGAGAGCAGAAAAAAACCCACTACTACTGTAACCCCAGTTGTGGGGGCTTTTAGCTTGTTTTTCAACTTAGTATTTATTCACCAGAAGAAATCTCTGCATTTTTCAAGAAGGCTGTGAAAAAACTTGGTGTTTTAGCACATCAGACTCTGGCAGTAGGTGTGTTTTTTGAGAAACTTGTAGCTATTTTGTGGTTTTGTTATAAACCTTGGCCCCAAATACATCTATAATTATTTTGACAGCTAAGTTAATTTCAAGGACTTAACATGTATTCTCACATTTTCATATTTAATTTTCTACGCATTGATACAAAAAAACCACAACAGACTTTTTCAGAAAAAAATAATTTTCTGTCAGCTTCCATTTTTAAAAGCTGTCTTAGTTGGCTGAACTCAGAATTCAAATAACCATCTTATTGCAGAAACCAGAATCTATTATTTTGACAAGCTATGTACTTATAGTTTACACAGAAGGTAGGAAAAATGCGTAATGGCAAGATTTTTACAAATTAGTATAAGTTGTCTAGATATTAGTCTACAAATGAGAAAAATCAATAAATTATGTACTGTTGGATATACACATTTCATGGAATTTATAATTTACAACAAAAATTATTTGTTTTCAACTTAAATTTTACTGCCTGCATCAATAACTTACAGCATTAGATACTTTGTATGTTTGGCACATGAAAATGGAACTGATAAATTTGATACTGATTTCCAGGTAAAGTTCTTAGAGGATACCACAGGAAATATTAACAAGCTGTGAGGATTTACAACACAACACCATGATGAGCAGACAGATGTTGAAAACAAATTGCAAAGACCAGAACTACTATCATAGATAATACAGAAAGTCTATAAATCAACCATAATCTGAAATATCATCTTTCTCAGAACAAGTTCTAGCATATTCCAAAAGAAAATCTGTGTAACCTTCTCAAGAAGCATTCATCCTTTCCAGGTCACCCTATCACTACAGTTTTATCCAGTAATAACATTGCTTGTGGGACTGTGCTGCAAACCAATGAAGCAATTCCATTTTAAAAAGACACACACACAGAGAAACACAATTCAGATGACTGCAGCAATCTGTATTACAACTCTCTGTAGAACTGCCCTGTATCCACACAACTGAAGCTGTAGCTCACTGCAGCACAAGATTAACTGCTCTGGGATGGGGGACTAAACCCACTTCAGCAGGGGAAAAAACAATACCACAAAATTACAACCTTCAGTCACGACATATGCTTGTACCTACACTGATACATCATTCAATCACCATCACCTAAGACAGCTCCCTAGATTTTGCCTTTCTGCTGACAACCATTAACCTGATAATACAGCACCCAAAACACAATGAAAGCTCTTTTAAACCCCAAGCTCATCACCTAGTCAACCATTTTACTTATTCTACCAAAAAACTAGCATGGCTTTGAGCCTCTTACAATACAGGGAACCACCTCAGGGGAGGTTTAGGCTGGACATGAGGAAAAAAATTTTCACTGAAAGAGTTATCAAGCATTGGAACAGGCTGCCCAGGGAGGTGGTTGAGTCACCGTCCCTAGATATGTTTAAAAGTCGTGTAGATATGGTGCTTAGAAATGTGGTTTAGTGGTGGACCTGGTACAGTAGGGTCAATGGTTGGAGTAGATGATCTTAAAGGTCTTTTCCAACCTAAATGATTCTATGATGCTATGATTACAAACGTATAACTGTCCTCATATCTTTAATTTGATAGTAGGAGGATTTTTAAATGAACATACTTCTAACTGTGCTTATGTTGAAAAAAACAAACAAACAATAAAACATTAAATCAAGACATCATAGAATAACTGGCCTGTCACAGCCATGCTAAGTCTATAGCCCTTATTCCAAAACTTAGTTTCTTACAACCACAAGATTTTGATTATACTTCTGTTATTTGAATGCTCCATGGAAACGTTATTCCAATTTATAACTTTTGATACCAATGCTAAGTAACATACCTATTCATACAATTATAGCATATTTATTCAGTATAACATGCCTCCCTGGAAGGATGTGGTATAAGAAAACTGCTAGGAACTCCACTGTTTTTGCAGGTGGATGACCAAGCTATTTCTGAAGTACAAGAACGCTAAAAAGATGCTTTTCAGCATCTCATCATTTATCCAGTAGTATCCAGTCATTGACTGAAAGCAAAAAAAAACTGAATACAAAAGTGTTCTAGAAGAATGCGAAGACAAATTGGCACCATGACAGTTCTCCTGCAAGTTGAAGTACAATATGCATATGTTGGGGATATTCTGGATTACTAAAGGAGATGACAGTTACTTCCTCAGTGTCTTCCCACCCTATTCATACAGAATCCACAAAGAAATGACAGAAGTCAGGTTCATGAAGCCCATTTGTTCAATGTCATTCTTCCCCAGATACAGCTGAAAGAGATATTTTTGAAATACTTTGTAACATGAAGTGCTTCCCGTGGTGACAAAGATCCACTACAGACTGCTCTGGTAAAAGGGCTGGCAAGGCCTTGAGTGCTGAAAAAGTCTACACAAGTTAGTGTGGCCTTGGTAGCGTGTTACAAAATTCTTTCTGAATCTTTCTACAGAGGCTAGAGAGTCCTACCACAGCCCTAGTTTCTCTATGTATACAAGTTTTTGGTTGGCTACTTCTTAGTTATTCACTGTTTAAGTCCAGCTCAGAAACAGAGTAGCCAAATCCTGTGTACAAAGCCACCTTGACATCCTTCCTTGCCTGCAGTTTATAGACACTTGACAAGCAATTCTTTCAGCAGGGATGTCAGCTTACACTGCCCTTATGCCATCACCACTGCTTCAGTTTCCACAGCACAACTCTCTGAGACGGAACAATTACACAACCTAAGTGAGCTGCTTGTGCCAGTCCTCTGCGAGGCCTCATGGGCAAAGGTGAAGAGGCAGGCAGCACAAGGAAGCATGGCTGCCTAACCTTTCACTGATAAGCACTTCTTCCAGCACAAAGCTACACTCACAGAAAGCAGCACCATAGTCCTGTTTGAGTGTCAGACAGACTGTACCCATTGCACGATGAATATTCCTTCTTTCAGACCTTTGGGAAAAGTAGGTAAGTTCAAAAAAATGACAGCTACCAGCCCAGGGCTGGAATATCCTCCTCTGTTACCTTACTCATCTCATCATTCCAAACACATTAATGATCTTCTAACATGTTGAGACTGCTTTTTTTTAACTGTAAGACTTTCCATCTCTCCTGTTTCATGACAACATTTTTGCATTTGTTTGGGATTATTATGCAGTGATAGGTAAGGTAAGAGCAGTAGAGCACCTCACTGCTAGTTCAAGTTTGTTCTTTCCTATTGAGTAGGAATTAGAAACCAGTTGCTTGGAAAGCATAATTTGATTTTGGACATTTCTTTAAAAACAGGTAAAATTTATAGTGATGAGTAACCAGTCCAGTAAGGGGCCTTTACGAAGTGTAGCACTCAATGACAGGTTAATGAAACAAATTATTCTTCTGCATAGAATCATAGAATCGTTTAGGTTGGAAAAGACCTTTAAGATCATCCAGTCCAACCATTGATCCTACTCTACCAGGTCTGCCACTAAATCATGTCTCTAAGCACAACAACTACACGACCTTTAAACACTTCTAGGGATGGTGACTCAACCACCTCCCTGGGCAGCCTATTCCAATGCTTGATAACTCTTTCAGTGAAAAATTTTTTCTNTTGGTATCTACCATGGCCAATTTCCCTGACTAAATAAGGCATATTACACAACTTCAGACTACAGCAACAGATGCCTTTCCTGAAATTACTTAAGCTGTTCTACAATTTTTAAATTTCTGATAGTAATATATGTTCATGATTCTGCAATTCAAGTATAAAAAAATCTGCACTTACAGCAAAGGGGTATAGCAAACACCTGAAAGTCAACAACTCTAGGTTTCTAGAGTCTTTGTGAGTCACATATAGTTGGAAACAGGAGGGTAAGTCTGGTACTTTAAAATATTTCTTTAGAACATGTCCATTTGTCAAAACTACGGCAAGTATATAATTCAACATTACTTCTAGAATAAATTAATCCTATAAACAACCTTTTAATTTTTAAAAACGCTGTATGTAAACAAACCCACTTTCTCCCCTCTGACTTCCAACTGTAATATCTTCTTTCTCTCTTCTTTGCTAGTCACAAATTCTTCAGTACAGTTCAATTAATTACAAATGGGATAGTCTCAGAGAAACTTCTATTTCATCTGATATATGTATTGTTTGTTTCCCTAGAATACAGCTAGTCATTTTCCTAGGCTACTATTTCTAAGTCAACACCAGGAAGAATATGATCATAGCTTTTTACTGTGAGATGGCTAGAACAACAAAAAAGGGTGCCCAATTTTAAGGGAAAATAATTATTTCAAAAGCACCTTTCTCCTTGCATAGAAATTAAAGTTTTGTAAATTTTTATACAGATTCTACATGGCAACAAGCCAATTTCTGTTCCAAAAAGGGTACACTTTGAAACATGGCAATTTCAAGCTATACTAGTGAAAAATTGTTGTTAAATGTAAACGAACTGTTCTAATGCATACCTCATTAATTTTTATAGAATCTCATTATGAAAAAAAAGCAGCTAAGGGTCATGAAAAGAGTGAAAGTTTCCATTATCTTCTACTTCTGTAGTAAGTACTCTAAATATCTCTTATACTCCTTCATTCTTTCTTCCACAAACCACGTTTGCAACAGAGATGCAAGTCCTACTTCCAAAATGATAATTTTATGTGAAGTACAATGCCATTGATGCCAAAATAAAAAGATCTCAAAGAAAGTGGAGGTAAACTAAGGGAAATTTCAAAGTCATGTATTTCAGTAAGCTGAAACAGAAGAAAATTACTGGCAGTGGTCACAAACAAGCAAGCCTCCTTTCCTCCACTGCAAAGACCCCTCCCAAACATGATGGCTCAACAGAAGCATGTTGTTTTAGCACAGATAGCTACTCTTCAGTGGGCTTGAATGCTCAGTGGCTCTGTTAGCAATTACTGAAGCTCCCTGCTACACTGGTAACAAGATACAGTACACTTTCAGAGAGTCATGCAACAGTAATTAAAAAGTTAAAAGGAAAAGAATTAATCAAGTTTTCAGCTTATTGATTTCATTAATGAAAATATATAGGGTTCTTTTTAGAATAAAAAAAAATTAGTAAAACTGTGGCAGAATATACTGTCACACAAACTAAATGATCTTTCCTAATTGTGATAGAACATCTTCTTAAATATGAAGTTTCTATGACAAAAAAGTCACTTGAATAAACAGTTCCTAAAGGCAGATGCCATACTGAAGCTGGAAATACAACACAGACTCCAGACAGCGCAAAATATACTACATTAAGTATTTAGCAAGAATTTCAAATCCAGCAGTTTCAAGAACTGCACACAAAATAGTTTTAGAAACTATCTAGTCATCACATCTTAACTTTTGCAACGTAGATAATAGAATAGTAGAATCATGGAATCATTTAATCATGTTTCTATAAAACAGCTGGAAAAAATGGTTAATAGCAAAATTGACTACACAAACACATTTGTCCTGTTATCTTTTTTTAAACAGCTATTTCTCTTTTTACTGCTATAGATTGTTTTTTAAGATTGTTGCAGTAGTTCAGAATTAAGAAATCCAAATTTAAAAAATGTATTTTTTAAAACCATGTGCATGCTAGCTGCAATGGTTCAAATCACATTCAGGAGCTATGTGGATTGCGAAGAGTTTATCTCTAGTTTATACATGTTTGTTTTTCAGGTCAGCAGCAGGAATATGTAAAAGGATATAAGCTTTACCAAGCTACAGAGTTCATTCTCCACTGGGGAGATGGCAGAGGGGAAAGAGGCAGTGAAAAGCTCAGGAGACTGGAGTTGAGCAGCACCTTTCCACTGGCCTCTTGCCATACCAACTAGCACAGACACATAACACACACTGCACGGTATATACCAAGACCTTCAACAGTTGTCTGCTTTTACTGTTGTCTAGGTGTTATCCATCTTCGGTTGGAAAAGAATTTTAAATGAATCATCCAGTTCTACTGTACATCCAAGGTTGCATCTTATTAATATAAGAATCACCAGTTGTATCTCACATGCTTTAATCAACACTCCCACCCGTTCACAGAGTCAGAGAAACCTCAAGTTGCTAACTCAAAATCATTTGAGACTAGGGAGACATCTTAAAAGTGCAAGGAGGCAAAGAAGAATCCTACTGTTCTTACACATTTTCAGGTCATCCATAACAGCAAACATCCACAACAGCAACTTCTGCATCCATAGCTACCTGGCAAAGCAGGTCACAATCTCCCCATTTTAAATATTTGCCTTGCTACAGGTTATTTGATAGATGCTCTAAAAATACAAAACACACCCACTATATGAAAGTTCTGAAGTACAACTCTAGCACAAAACCAACTCCTTGTCTTTGGGATGCAACACATGTGAGGCATAAGACTTCAAACTTTGACTAAAAATCAATAAGAAACATCAAAGTCAAAACAACAAGTACTCTAATTTCATACACAGGGAGTGGTGAAAAAATGTAGCTCTGACAATTAAAGCCCTGAAGTAATATTTTAAGCACTGTCAACACTTTCCATGCAGTCCGTTTCATTATTGCCACTTAACGCTAATGTTTACCCCTCACTATAATAGCAGAAACCAGAAACCCAGATACTTGTTATTTAAAGAATTCAAGTTATATTTAACTGAACATTTTTTCTACTATTAACAGTAACTCACCAACTACAATAACAGAGTAAGTGAAAATGTAAAGTTTGAAAGGACCTCAGCCCCATGCCCTAAATATGACCTGAGCATTCCTTCTCCGTTTTCGACACATTCTAAGAATTTTATTCTCCCCTTCTCCCTAAATTAAAAGGCAACTAAGTATATGCCAGGTATAAATACCATGAGTTTTCATGAAGCAACAAGGTCAGGAAGAAGGTAAGAGTAGTTTTGTCTGCTTGACTCACCACAAGCCTGTGTCTAGGAATATGCAAGGGCCTGGTAACAAAACGTACTTCTTAAATTTACAATTACTCAATCATTATTTGAATTAAGTAGGATTTTTTTTTTTATATAACATAACTATAATACGGTGTGGGTTTTCTCTTTTCTAGAGACACACTGCGTATGTCTTCACCAATATTAAGGCGTACAATTTGGCTACTTATTAAAATATTTTCCTAAGAAGGTGAATTGCTGCTTTCAGTTTTTAGGATGGAGAGTGGTAGAAGACATACTAGCAGTTTGACTCACTCAGTTGCAGAATCTAATCTTTAAAAGATGTTGTAAATACTACTTAGATGTACCAAGAAAATCTGTATCTAACAATGTTACTATCCCATATACATAAGACTCATAAAACATCTGATCTGATGGATGTAACAGGGACAGATAATTGAACAGCAACCTAACAATTCATTCAGACTATAATTCAGAAATAACAGAAATTTATTCCTACTAACACTGGAGCTGAACTTTCTGATGCAAAATCTTCAACAGAAATACCATCTTAGGCTCTTCTTCCCACACACTTCCATCCTAGTTTCCCACTGTGAACCAAATGAACAAACTGATTTGATGAAAAAATAATCCATGATCTTGTCTGCAGCAGAATCACAGAGCTGCGTCTGCATACCTGATAGCATGGTTTAATCATATATCCCAGCTAAATTAATGGTTTATTGCCACAAAGGTGAATAAATGGCTCACTGCATTCTTTCCTATCCCTCTGTTCCACTCCATCTTGCTAAAAGGCAAGGAAATTTAATTTGCCAAACAAAAGAAACTCCCCTCCAAAAACCACTTTTTTTTTTTTTTTTTTTAAATAAAACCCCCCAGCCTGGTCTCCTCAGATGAGCAGGATCTGGCAGTCAAGAGTAACAGAGAAAAGACTCAAACAAGACTTCACTTTTTCAGCAACATTAAAAGTGCTAAATGTCCTTCATGAAAACATATCCTCATTAGTGACACGGTGCGAAGGCCAGAGTAAGCAGCAATGCAAAGGGGAGGAAGTTTTGTCTGTATTGCTTAGATTTAATAACAAAGAGGTCACAATATACATAATACATTCCATAGTGGACAGAGCAAGTAGAGTTATTTGTTAAAAACGAGTTACTAATGCCTATTTTTCTCCAAGCACGAGATATTTACAGTCAATTTGTAATTGATTTCTTCCAAGAATAGTTTAACAACTATTTGTATCATTTACTTGCCTACTTCTAACCATTCTTTAAAGAGACAGACTGCATTTTTATTCACAGGAAAACCAGCACCATCCAGCTACAAAATTTAGGTGGAGAAAAGACATTGTAGTTTTATGGGGATGTAACCAGAAAAGTTAATACCATGCTTCAGCCTCTCATAGTCTGCCCTCTCAATGGCATGAAAACTTCTTTGTGCTTTTTCTACTATGACTTTCACAGGAGGATAATCACAGGAAAATACTGTCACAGATACAAACTTTGTAGTGAGTATCATGAATACCAGGTCATGTTTGGGAGATTTTAATAAGCTGTACATAAAATCTAGGCTCAACTTCCAACATGCCTATACTCTTTCTGTACTTCATCTACTTCTATGCATTCATACGTCACTTTAGGCAAAGCTAGTGAGTAATCCCAGAATTAGACCACCTCTATCAAAAGAAGCAATCAAACAAACAAGAACAAATTGTTGCTGAAAAAAGATCTCCTAATGCTAACCCAAGTTTTGTTCATGTATATTCAACAGATTTGAAAGTTGCTTGTTTAACTAAGAAGTATTTAAAAATCAAAGTATTTGGTCACTTTATTAGCATTCCAATTCCTATGTAAATCTAACACTTCTAACAGGTGATGCCCAGGAAAGACTTTAAGAAAGCACATATACAACAATATTTTCTCAAAATATTCTCCCAGAACCATGCAAATGTACATGCACACAAACACAAGTTAACTGAAGTAGAAAAAGCCCTATGATACATATGTGAAAGCAAGAATAAACATTAGAAATACGAATAACATGTTAGACACTTAAGTAAATGTGTTAATATAGTGTATCATTCACAGTCATGACATATCACACTATGAAAATTAACATCTAAGTAAAGGAAGAAGTATAAATGACATTTGTCTTTAAAATAATTTATCTGTGGAGAGGAAAAAAAATTTGAACTACACATTTTAAAACAACCCATTCTGAATGTCAAACTTCCCTTTAGGGGGAGACTAATAAAAATAATCAAACAACATATGCTTACAGCAGAATTCACTGAATTCTAGACTGCCTTCCCAAATCTTATGGCAGTTAGTCTACAGAATAAGGTTATATTAATGTACAAACCAAGCTCCAAGTTACAGACCTTTATAATTCTGGGACATACATTCCCTAAGCATTCCTTCTTAGTTTTGACCTTGTGAAACAGATTGCAGGACTAGAGGATACAGGGATACACACAAGGTCAAAAAATGTTTACAGACAAGGTTTTGTCTACTTTCAGAATACATGCATATTTATCTCACTATTTTCATGAAATGCAATTTCAAGCCTACAATAATTGTAAGGGACCATTTTAACAAGTGCTAAGTTGTTTTTCACTGTATGGTATGTGGGAAAACACACTTCTCCCCTTCCCAGAATACTAACACAATCTTCAAAGTATTTACCAAAACCTTTAAAAGGCCGATGGTATTACATGGGCTCAGAGCAAACTGGTAACAGTTTCAGCTTCATAAAACACAGATTTCAAAGTTCTATAGCGTCATAGTTTAGGTCAGGACAGACTAAATGCATTAATTAGCATGCAATAACTGTTTTAATTATTCCTTCTGTGGAAGAGTGCTTATAATGCAAAGAACACTACAAAGTGTGGTGTTCTACAGGACACTACAGAAAGGTGCTTTTCGCTGCTTCCCCTTTCCTTCCTGAAAGGAGCACTGTGTACCAGAAGGTCAGACTTAGGGGCTTGCAACATCACCCTAATTACTTGGGTGATGCCAGCTCAGTAGGCCAAGGCATATTCCACCACTGCTGAACACCTCAGTAGCATACATTCATCTGACAGTAAGGAGTAGGAAGTTACGCACATCATAAATTAACGCCTTCTGCAACAGTTTCCAGATCTTTATATACAAGACTCCAATAGCCATGGTTACGACTACAAGTGCTCCCAACAGCATGACAGTGGGGAGAGCAGAAGGTGGAACAAAGCACTAGCATTTGGGCTCCAACCAGAGAATATATCTTAACCACGTGCTTCAGCTGCAGTGGCTATACTATGAGCAGTCTCATATATTCCCGTGCCAATGCAGCACTTTGATTTCTACCTCCTGGTGAATGTCTAGGCACCCTAATGGCTTTGTGATTTGTGCCTTTAATCCCACTTAGTTTTCGAGGATGCTGTTCTGTGAGCCCTTCAAGGTATGAGTAGTTCCCATTTATACTCCCAGCCCAGGTCTTTGTTGATTGTGGTGATCTGTGCTGCCTGGTCCTCTTGATGCTTACCAATTTGTTTTTCACTGGGTTCTTCCCTTTGAAATATAGGCATCATCATGTTCTAGCAAATCCCACGTGTTTTTTCCCCACAAGTTAGCCATTCACATTAGCTTTCCTCATCTCTGCCAATTCTTGCTTCCAATGTGTGAGCCAGACTCAAACAGCGATGGCAACAGCAACCATCCAAGCATCAGTATACAGGCATAACCTGTGCCACTTCCTCTGTAACATTACATCAGTGGCCAGTCTTGTGGCTTGGACTTCCAAGAACGGATTTGATCATCCTTCACCTTCATGCATTTCTACCACCTGCTCAATGGGACTCCGAAGAGCACCTTTCCATCTTCTCTAACTTCCAACAATGTGACAAGAAACATTTGTGTAGAGGGCATACAGCTTGTCATATTCAGAATTTCTTGAGCATGGGTAGCAGTCCTACTACTGACTCTACTCCTGCATAGACAGGTAGTTAAGACAGCAAAGGGGTGTTCTGACTCATACCCACAGCAGCTATGCCAAATGCCTGTGATGTCCTTATGGGTCCTTAACATATCCATTTCTTAAAAAGGCAATGCCCAAGATGCAAGGGGCACCAGATCTCATCTCCACTTTGTGGTGCTTCCAGTTTCTTTTAGTAAAATTGAGTTTCATTTCTACCACACATAGCTTTCACTGGCCTCTGCTGATTCCTTTGATGATGAATTGCACCTTTCCACTCAGTGTAAAAGGGAACAGGGTGCATTAAACCCCTGTGTCCACCAAGGCTTGATGTTGCCTGTGCCAGGCCACCAGACTCACAGTCCAGTAAATTCCATTATCCTCTGTAACGTCCTCATCCCCAGCTGGCTGGTGGCAGAACCTCCCCTACTGGATGTTTACCAAAGCCAGTTCTTCTTGGAGAGGGGTGTAGGAGAAATCTTACGCTGGTAAGGATGATGGGGTCAGGCTTTTCTTAGCTTGTTGTGGCTTTGCAGCTGTCTGTCAGGAAATGACAAGGGCCAGCTGAGGAACCAGGAGCAGACAGCAATAACAAGGCCAGTAAAGCCGTGCCCTATCCCACAGCACCCAAGTGAGGGAAGCGGGGCAAGTGCAGGGATGGTAGCCAAGTTCAACTGAGAGTCCAGATACTCCAATAAGTCCATAGTGGCATGGCAAGTCGACAGTCAAGCTGGGAAGTCAAGTCAAGATCAGGCCCAGTGAGCATAATCAGCATCAGATATAGTCCAGTGATTGCTGTGCAAGTCCACAGCAACAAGGCAGGACCCAGGTCAAGCTGCAAGTCAGTCTGTGGGTCAGGGTCTAGATCAACAAGGTTCTCAGCCAGCCACAAGCATGGCTGTGATGGAGCTGCAGACAGGCCTGCGTAGAACATGACCTGAGCAGTGTCTGAATGCCTGGGCTGAAATAGAATCCATGGGCAGAGGGTGGGGGTGGAAGCCCCAGGCAAGGCTAGTCAAGGACATTAAGACCTTTTTGTGCACTCAGGGGCCTGACAATGTCTTTCTTGCTTCTTGGATTCACATTCCCAGGTAGCCAACTCCTTGGTCATCCGTGACTGTCATTGGACATAGACCCCAACCACTATGCCTCCCAGTTATACAGCTCTAAGTTACTGGCATACACATCCCAGAATTGTAATAGTCGAGTTTGTTGATTTTGCTCTACTCCTCATTTATAATCAGTCTTTAGCTTGCTATTTAAGACTCATGTGGTTTGGTTTCTCACATCATTAGTCTTTTTTGTGACTTTTCAACCCTTCTGCCAGTCTAGCAGAATCTGCAGTGGGATTCTTTTCATGTGGATGCCAGGAGAAAAAAAGTTAAGATACGCTGCTCAGAGCGCAGCCACACAGCCTTTACTCCTGTTTCTTCAAACTGTTCCTTAAGGAACACACACTGTTCCTCCCCTTCTCCCTCCAGGAAGCACAGTCCTATACCACAGATACCCCAGGCAGTGTAAGGAGGATTTGCTGCACTTGCTATATACTAGGAGCTGCTGAACAATGACAGAAAACAGGAACGGGGAAAAACTTAAACTCCACTTCTTAGTGTTTTACCTGTTTCAAGGTGTTAGCGCAATCTTATATACACTATTAAAACCCTGTATCAAGTAGGAGTTAGTGCTATCTTACATCCAATACTGACACATCATACTGAATAGCAGCTAATGTTATCATACATATGAGTTGCATCCACTATATATGCTATTAGCACACCTCACGTAGAAGTACTAAGTATGCTTCCTGCCATACCCCTGGCTCCTCTCCTCCAAGAGGACTAACCTGGCAGCTGCCAGTGGTCTCAGTGTTCAGACAGCACTACTGCTACACAATCCTTTTTTTGCAATCCAAAACCTCCTTCAGATCCTGCATCTGACACCAGCTTTTCATTAATGTCATGGTTTAGGTCAGGACAGACTAAACACTGGCATTAATTAGTATGCAATAACTGGATTCATGTGAAGAAATCTGGCTTTTTTTTGCCTGTGCAAGTGACTAATAATGTAAGCAACATTACAATGTTACAGAAAAGTGGTTCTGCCTATTTCCCCCTTCCTTGCTGAAAGGAACAGCGGGTGTCAGAAGGATTAAGATGCCGAGTGTGTCAGTTCCAGCCATACAAGCTTGATCCCAGATCTCCCTGGAGGTCCTCCATGGTCAGGCCTCCCTAAAGACAGAGGACAGTACCTTGCCCCCTCAGGATGAGATGGTTGACATTTACGAAGGGAGAGCATCTTCCACATTTTTTGATCTTTACTGGTTGCTGGATTTCTTTGAGCTGTTACTTGTGGATTGGTGTAACTATTCCTACGTAAATTCAGTTTAGCCTGAATGACACACTCTTTTTTCCCCCATCACCTGCCTGATTGTGCTTAATCTAGCAAAAGTCCCATCCTTAACAACTATGTCACAACATATGGGAGGTCAAACTGTGGGCATCCAACATCACTAGTTACTCAAGTGATGTCAGCTCTGTAGGTCAAGACATATTGTAACTGTTACTCATGAACAGGCAATCAAGAGAAACTAAGTAGTACAGATGCTGAAACGCTAGGAAATCTGCACGAGGAAAAAAATCACACCTCTTCCACTTTTATATAGGTCATTAGAAGCAATTGTCTACCACAGGGAAGTCCTGTTTTCTCTGAAATACGCTTGTTACATTTCAAAGCTGCTTCAGATGTATCACATTTTACAATTCTTACACAAAAAGTCTTGCAATATTCCTTCATTGCAAATACAGGTGAATATAAGTGAATAATATATGGCACAAAAACTCACAAGCATTTCAATGACTTGAGACTACTTGAGAAAAAATCAACTAAGAATACTTTTTCCACAATTTCAACATTTAACTAAGCTATCAAATGGTAAAGAAAACATTAATAAAATATTCCTTTTTATACAAAGGCACTGTCCATTTTCAATTATTACAAACTATCAACGACTACTCTCCCTTGAACAGAATTCCTAAAAGTTAAATTCGTTTTTAGCACTCTAAATCTATGAATGCTCTTTTAAAGTGCCCGATAGTAAAATAAAACGATTTGATTACTAAATGCATTAAAATAATAGTTTGTCAAACTGGAGGCCAGAGATCCATCTCCAGGAAAGGTGCTTCACATCCGTCTCTCCTAATGATGATATCCTGCAAGACAACCTGGGGAACTCTGTGCTGGGCTCAAACATGGAATGGAAGGCTACATAGAGAAACCAAATTCTGCCTCTTCCACCTTCTGTGACAGTGCTTATACGTACTAGAAAGTGGGTTTGGTATGTCAAGTTTATTGGTTTATTTGGTTATCCCAAATTAATCCTCTTTCTCCCCTTACTCCTGGAAGTTACCCTGCAGTTGTCTTTACAAATTTAAGAGTGAAGCTCAGTGCTTTTCAATCCAAGAGTCTACTTCAGCCTCTGCTTATAAGGGCTTCAAATATATGGGCAGTTGAATTAATGTGGAAAGTTATTAAGCAACATTTTCAATTATGAAAAGCACCATTCCCATTTTTTGTAACATCGAATATGATAAGAAGCTAAGAAATTATATTCCCTGTGCCATTTAACTTTGCAGCTGAAGGTATTTATCCACATTAAAAGAGTTGACTGTTTTCAGAGAACTGCATAGCTACCCTAGTAAGTTAAAAAGTATCAAGTAAAATAGATTCAGCATGTTAGCTTGAGCTCAAATGAAGAAAGCTCTATGCAGACTACCAACACAAAGAATTTCATAGTCTCTAATGCTCCTGGACAAAGATCTCTATTTTAAATAGAAACGTCAACTCTCAAGGTGTTCTAAAGCTGGAAGTATTATATAGTACACACCTTTGCTTTATATTATGACACAAACACTGAATTATCTACCCCTTAAGGTCTGCAAAACCGTGTAAGTGTGGAAGCAGGAGTACAAAAACAGTAGGTTATTCCACAGAACTGTTTTTCATTTGTTTTCTCTTCTGTAAGGTAAATATTAATTTGCCTTTTACTCTGTACCTTGTGATGAAGGCATGACAAAACCAATCAGCACCACAGCTTGATAAGTACATCATTACCATTGCTTTCCCTTCCCAACCCTGACAACTACTCATGGAGGCCAGTCAATATTAAAGGCAGCAAAAGTAAAGTAGAAGTTTAATAGAATGACACACTTTCCTGTTTCCCACAGATTTTGGAACTACTGTTCGTAAAAGAAAGGTGTTTTAATGGTGTGAAATAGAAAGTAAACCAAGGACAGCTTAACTCTCATCAATTTGCTCCTAGCACAGCGGACAGAATTCAGCAGTGTTCTGCCATTACTGATTTGAAGGACAAGAAAAAAGAAACTATTTGTTATCTGCACTTGTCACAGAACAGCATTGCACAATGTCAGGAACTGACTTATGACTCTTTTGAATCACTATTAGATAATGTATTTGGAATGTAAGACTACACATCTCAAAATTAACAATATCAAAGTAACAAGGTGATCTGCAGATCAGTTTTTAATACAGGTTGTTCTCCCTTCCCGGACAGGTTGCATTTATATAATAAAACAAGTGTATTCCATGTACTTCAGCATTTCCATTTTAAGAATAATTTATTAGTACATATGACTTTGGAAAATCTAGTAGTTTCCCTGAGACTCCAGGAGGGACAGACATATTATCAAAAACCTTTTCTACACTTCTTATTTACACAACACTTTGCACACTAATTTGTCTTTCAATAAAACTGAACAGATTCATTTGAAAATAATTAATCTGAAGGTCAGAATAATAACTCATGTCTTGCATGTTCCTGTTGTTTCCTTTCCCGGTGTACTAATAGAGCCTACTGGTACTTAAAGCAACTAAAACAACACTTGTTTAAAAGTTATTTTCTCAAATCTATTGAGGTGCATTCCCATTTAGAGAGAACACCTTTATTACCACATCAAAACAAAAAAGTTTCTCGTTTGTACACTAGGAGAACTGCTAAACGAGCATCACCAATATCAAAGACGTTTGCCTCTGCCTAAACATATTAGAGTCTGTGACTAAGCACAGAAAAATGTAAGGTCCAACTACTGCTTCACCATGTTTGGACAAATATGAGTAAGTGGGAGAAGTGAAAATTACAAATTACACCATTTCCACATCAAAGGAGTTCACATTTGAATGAAGACATGGTATAGGACTGCATTACACTCTACTTCACCACAGGAGTTCACAGTGGAAGTTGGCAGGAGCCAAATATAGGTATCAGTCTAACAGTTTGCTTTTCACTAAAACTGAAAAATAATGTGACACTTTTATGACTACATTTCTTTTATTACTAAGGATAAAAAAATTTCAGTAATGCTAAGTCTACATCTGGATATACAGACATATTTATACTTCCAGTTGTCACATTTAAGACTGACTACTTCAGTATTTAAAATAAGATACACCATTACCCAGTGTATCAAATCTGTAGTTTGATGCAGAAAGTCTAAAACAGACATCATGACCAGACTCCACAGATCAGACCCCTGTAACATTATCTACTTTGCATTTATGCTAGATACAGGGCAAGAACCTAAGGAAATAATATTTTCCTCTTGAAATTGTGTATGTCCCATCAATACACAATTTGAAGATGCCAGGAAGTAAATAATTAGCTTATGAAAAAAATTACAGACATCTTATATCAATCATGCCTTTCTAAAGATTATCACAGAGGCTTTTCTCCTTTTCTAGGTTCTGTCCTCTAATACCAGACCGCTCAACTAAATTGGGTCACTGGGAGAGGCTGCAAGTAGAGCAAGGAGAGCAAAGTAGTGAAAAACTACCACCGACAAAAACAACCTTGAGCATGTGATTATCAAGAGCTATAAAATTAGTGTGACAAGTTTTTAAATGAACATAAAACGTGCATTTTCATTCTTAAAGTATGAAATACCTCCACTTAGTATGAAGGTTTTAAACCCATGCTAAAGGACAAGAATCCACATACAACTTCGAATGGTCCAGAGACCAAGAAGCAGATCTACCTTTCAAACTGTGCGTCAAAAAGATGAGATCTTTTCTTTATAGCATCATTACCAGTTTACAATTTCCAATAATGTTGTTTTCTGATAGTTTAAATACAAACTTTACTAGCAATAAAGATTAATGTCTATGCTTCCTAGTTAGTTTAATCCTTAAATATATGAAGATCAAAATTTAAGTTTTCCTCATGAGTTAACACAATTTTTTTGTTTCAAGAGAAAGTTACTTCAATATATTCCTTTCAAATACATTTCTTTTTCAAACAGTCAATAGAGCACTCAGCACAATCCTTACTAAAAAAATCTTCATCCTAATTCTTGATAGGCAATTGAATATATGAGCATGTCTGTAAGCAAATACTATACAGAATGAAGTCCTGTACAGTGAGAAGATACTTTGCCTTAAAAATTAAGGTTTTTTGCTTGAAGTCACAGATGTATCTCTACAATGTCATATCATGGGTAGTTTTGTGGCATTTTATGCTTTACTATGCACAAATCAGAAGATGTTTACATGATGTAAACATCCAGTACCCTAATTAAACCATTAGTAAGCTGTCTCTTTTGAATTGGGTCAGAAGAAGATTTACATAGTCTTACAAGGTATAGAAGTGCCATAACTGGACAATCTGGTTCATAATTTGTAATTAAACGTTAAAATTGAGAAAGAAATACAGCTGAGAGAAACAGAACAAACCCAGGAAGATTATAACTTGGTATCAGCAAAACCCAGGAAGGGTTATAACAAAAGAAGCAACAAGTGTATATGAAAGGCTATAAAGAGATTTATACCTTTAAACTGACTGCTAAGAGACCTGTAACAACATTGTATGAAAAAACGAAGAGAGAAAATGGAACACATTAGCAAATCATTGCAAAGGTAATGGTAAATAGGTTAAGGGAAGAAAGAAAAACATTGTTATAAAAGTAAAAGTGTGATGAGCTGTGGATTTTTTTTTTCTCTTGCAAAGGAAATTTTTTAACAACGCAAGGATAGAGAAAAAAAAGAGAATGACTGGCAGGATCACAAAAATAATCAACAAAATTTCTGCAAAATTTCTATATGAAAGACACCCTTTTTACGGTTCATTTTTAACCCTAGTTTCTTCTGAAGACAGAGAAACGCATAACCAGGATTCCAGGATACAGTGTTTATCAGCAGCTCCACCTTGTCACATGAAAGACATCTACTTTTATTACTTTGATTTCTATTGTTCTGCAGAGCTAAATATACATAACTTAGTTTAAGAAAATAGTATTTGGGGAAAAAAAACCTCTTGCTTCCCACGCATCCAAAAACCACCATGGAGTCACAGGAAGCTGCCAAAAAGATTTGTGTCTCAACTGATCAGTCATTCAATTTAAAAGCATGAAACTACTTTTTCTGACTTAGAAATTTTCAGAGTCTTATAAATGGTCTAAAAAAACCCAAATTCCCACTCTCAACTTAACTATGACGTTCTAAAGACATGTTTTGGATTGTTTGCCTTTTGAGAATTTATTTTTCTGCTTCACATTTAAAGCTTTTCTCCACAACAATGAAAGCCAGAAATTTTTTATTTTTTAAAAGGAAGAATCATGGTCTCAAACAATAACATAACTCTAGGACTAAAAGCTCTAAGAATTGCACACTTGAAGTCAAGTGGTTGGAAAGTAATAGAAGTCTGCATGATGTGCATCACATAAATTAAGTATTACTTGATTAAGCTCTTGTCCTAATAGATGAAAGATTTGCATCAAGATCAACAATAGAGTATAACACTTCTATTGACAAGCTGAATTTTCAAGGACTACTTAATATTTTCTAGGAGAGTCATGTTGTATGCAAGAAAAACATGCTCACACCTACCATACCCGCAGTTCTTATCCTTTTTGTCTCATCTGTGTTTTGGTTCCTCCCCACTTCCTTAGCAATGTTTCTTATCAGTTTCTCACTGCATGACACTTTCTCAGGTAATGGTCTCTGTTCCTCAGCCCAACTCTGCTTCATCTATTGGAACAGTTAGTAATAAACTAGCCATTGTAAGGACCATCCTTTAGATTAAAGCTTCAGTATTAATACACGAGTTATATAAATGAGGGCAAAATCATAATCTCAGACTGTCTGGAGACTCGGGAGACAGCACAGCATTAATATACCCCTGTTTTTGTTTACATTCTCCCCTGTATCCAGAAAGCCTACATCTTTTGTTTAAATTAATGCTCCATCTTTTCAGTAGATGTGGACAAACTCTTCTCCTCTCTTATTTCCTCTTCTGATATCATCAGTCACACAAAATCAACTTTTCCCTTCAGTTTTACTTCACAATAATACATCCTCTAACAGTCTTCATTTCTTCCAGTTCTCAATAGAATGCACAAGTTAATTGGCAAAATAATAATCTTCCCATCTCAAAGTATACTGTGAAGTGATTTAACAGTAACACTAAAATAATTTTGCTGTTACGCATGACTTCTTTAGTTTTAATCCTACTCTTTTGCTTACAAACCTACAACCAACTACGGGAGAAACAATTCTGAGAAGAAAACCTATAAATGAAATACAACTCCTGAATTTTATTAACATTTAAATCCATGCCTCCTGTTAACATTATGTGTGTTTTATAAAATAGTGGTAACTAAACGAGTTACCATCTTTGGGCAGTCTACAGTTTTAAATTAGATTGCTTTGTTTAAACATCAAGTATTTAACACTCGTTAGTATAGAACACAGTTTTAATCTAGGCTTTGGATTGCTTGTGTTGAGAACTCCAGATCCTGCTGAGACCTGGTTTTTTTCTTGTCGTGTGTTATGAGTCCCTCTCCCTGTCTTTTAAGGTACACACTGAAACAGCAACTAGTGCCACGATAAGGAGCTCCTCCAAGAGAATATTTTTCACAACACACTAGGCTACACTTAGACACAAGCATGCACTAAAAATGTCAATTTTGTACACAAAACAGATGAACCCTATGACTCAAAAATAAAAGTCACCAAAAAAATTTTCCCAATTAATCATAATCTTGTTCCTTGATGATTCTACATTAAAGACAGTATGTATGTTATTAATCTATTAGTCTAGTTCTCAGCCCTACAGAGAGCAACCATTACGCAGCAAAAACAAGCAACAGAGAGCAGAGGCAATAGGGGAACATAGCATAGACTGAATGACCTTTGCATTTAAATACTAGTCCCATTAGGGTATATACATATAAATATACACATATACAGTTGAGATTTATTTTAAGTGATGGTAAGATCAAAATTACCATTAGCAAACAGATTTCCCTACAGAAAGTATGTTATGGGATCCTACAGATAAAAATAACTCTTCATTGCTAAGTCTTAAGTTACTTTTACATTTTTAAAGCACTTAATTTTACTTCCATACTTTTTATTTCAGAAAATAAGGCCATTGTACATACACAAGCTCTATTTCAATAAATTGAAAATCGTGTATTAGTGGAAAGCAGGGCTGTACATAATAAAAGGAAAACATATATAAACATGGCCCTTTTCAATGACAGACTTACATAACACTTCCAAACTCATGACAATTAAGACAACTCAGTTTCTGAAGCAACAGATAGCCACTTTTAATATGGGGAAAAAAAAATAAAATCTAAAACTGCATAGAATTACAGACACTAACTTCTTTTGTTTATCGGGAAGTGATACATATACTCGTTGACCTTTCCTTTAAACACTACTTTAGCTCATGCATTAAGCTGACCTATAAGACTGGACAATATATGTAGTTTTGCCACCCATACCTTCACTTACACCTTGGTACCCCATCCCCATAAATACTTGGTTGTCTGCAGGAGAAATACCAAGGAAAAAAAAACACAAAACTTTTCTAAACTAAAAAACCCAAACAGCTCAAGAGACTGTGGATGTCCGCAGTTTGTACTCATCTTCTGAAACTGACCAGTTTTATAAGGAGAGCAAGCTTTTCTATACCTCTATCAAGTTTTATTACACAGAAACAAGTTTGCTAGCACTGACAGAAACCAAATGAAAAATGAATAGATCACCTAGTTCTGAGCTCGAGAAGTTTTCTCCACAGAAACTAAGTTTTGCACTACAGCTTCCACCATATCCAAGGACTTATACTGTGCACTGAATAACTTTACAAAAAATCATTACGGATTTTAAACTGACTGTGTTTTGAGAAAGGACAGATAACAGAAACAAGGGGCAAGGAACAGACATGAAGCTACAGTAACCTTCCTGGTAACACAAGATCAGAACAAATAGCTTGTTTGTATATGTGGAGCAAGAAAGATGAATTAAAGACTAGAAAATAGAAATAGGTGAACTAACAAAGAAAAAAAGAGTAAGAAAATGAATGCACTATAGTCAGTAGTAAAATGAGAACATGAACAACCAAAAAAACCCACAGAAATGGAACAGGAAAGCAAATCCTGATCAAGCTGAGCAAAGCTAGGCAGGAAAAGAAGGCCTAACTAAACCAAGAGGGATTACATGCAATTTACAAATTAAACTAAGTCACCTGGCAATATTACAAGTTAGTAAAATACTCAAATGCTATATTCATTTAATTTGCAGTGGTCTTTGGGGTCACTGTGGCAACATGTATTTCATGCTGACTGCCAAACAGTAATTGTAAGTGTTTCTAGCCTAGAAAACGTTACAGTTAAAAGGCTGAAGGCATATAGAATCATAGAATCATTTTGGTTGGAAAAGAACTTTAAGATATGGGAGTCTGTATCTCATGAAGGATCGAAGCGTAGTTTCTACACTCAAATGCAGCCCTTGAAGTATGTTGTCACTCTGGAAAAGTGCAAAAGTGTGCTTTGAATCCTCCCTTTAAAAACATCTATGGCCTGTTCCAAGGTATTGCAGTCTAGGAATTATCTAGTAAGCAAGAATCAAAAGTTGGAGCGATACTCTTATACAAATCACTGCAAGGTGTAGAAGAACAGATGTGCAGTCACCTGCTTTTCATTACAAATGGAAGTTATTTCACATCCTTCTCATGTGCCACAGCACATGTAGCTACCATGCCACCTAAAGACAAGAAAAATGGTTACCAATCCCCCATTTCTCCACAAGGTCTGATCCCAAACCAGAAGACATGGTAAGATTTGATTTCTGCCTACATCTGAACTGGTTTTGGACCATCCTATTCCCACAATTAATGCAACCCACCTCCCAAGAGAGAGTAATGTTTTGTTTAAATGGTAATATCCTAGTAGGGAGTACTGACCCCACCATACGCTTGTGCGCTTAATGTGAAGTATGCACACTTGCACAGAGTGTAAGAATGCAAACATTATTTTGATTCCTTTGCTTCTAGTACTTATTATTGAGAAAGAATTATCTGTTTGCTCCTTGACTTTAAATGCCACTGTAATACACCATGTCTTTTAACAAGTAAGAATGCCAGCAAGTTGAATTACTTGTAGTACAGTGTGATTAAGAAAGTTAATTACAAAGATAATGGTTAGATTATTGAAACATATGAGCATCCATTCCATTGGCTTTCACAGGAAATTTAGGGTGTGGTTTCCTGGTCAGTTTAAGCTGATCTGAGGCTGCAGGGAGCAGAGGCAGTCATGTCATTCCCCACCCTTGTGTTTTCATGGCTCCCCCTGCAGTGACTAATAACTGCAAGGCAGCATGGTACCAGAATAATTTACTATGCAGTTCACACACAACAATTGCTACACCACGAGGGAGGTGCAGAAATGTGCTACCGAGGATGGTGCTGCACTTAAGCCAACAGTCCTGAATTTGAACAACTTTAGCTAACAGGGAAACAGCAAGAGCAGGGAAGAGTGGTATCAACAGGAACAGCCAAAATACTTTTTCCTTTTCACCTACCCACTCCGCAACACAGTGTCAAAAATGTTGCCTCTTACTCCAAAGTAAAAGTCACGTCCACAGACCTGAAAAGACAGGCGCTATTACCACATGCTGAACTGAGGGGGGGGGGAAGTATCTCAAATGTAGTCTTCCATAAAGATTATGCAGCACAAAATTAAATTAAAAGTATAAATGATCAAGTGATCAACAGCAGAAAAAACTAAAGCAAGCATGCAATTCAGTACAACAGTTAATAAGTGCAGGAGAGAATTAAGAACTGTACCTTGAAACAGCAGCTGTAGCCATACTTTTATTACATAACGCTATTCCTCACGTTTTAACACAATATTATGTTTAATCAGGATATCCTTTAAAAGAAAGTTGACCTAAACATACTTGTGCTTATCACTTAACACCTCTAGAGGTGCTTCAGCTAGCTCGGGATTAGTTCAGCAGAAAACTTGATAAATACTCCCTGGTAAAACCCAGCATACTTAACTGCTTATCTTCCCCCACAGGGTACCTAAGCAGATTAATTTTCTTGATTACAGACCAAATCAAATAAATAGTAATTTGACAACTACTAAGGAAACTATGAGACTGATTTATATTTTGCTGTTTTTATGTTTCTAATTGTGACAGATGATTCCCATTGCTGATTATATCAGATATTAACAGTAAACAAGTATGTTCAGTGAACAGCAAGCTCATAAAGAGGGATAACTTCATTAATACTAGGCCATCGTTAGATAATTTTCACAAGTACATAATTTGAAGTGGGTTAGAAACAGGTGTTGATGAAGGAACTACAGGAAAAAGGAAGCCATGTAATTCTACCCTATGCAGAATATAAATCCAAAAAAAGGCTTGTGAGCCAGAAACCTAAGGATAAAAATATGCAAGTGGTTGATGTCTCTTTAAGAGCTTGAACATCACCTTCCAGAATTCAGAAGCCTTGTTTTATTTAATCTGGTACTGGAGTAGCTGAATTTAACTTGCAAATACAAATTCAGCTGCTGTGTTTACTGTTGTTCCTGATTTTTTCCTCTTACTAACCCACAAGGAAGCCACTAACCCCAGTTAAAGAAAAATATACATCTATATACATACCTGGGCTGCCTTCTATAGTCAACAAAAAAACTATAGTTCATACCATTACTAATTTAATTGAATTTAATCAGTTTAACTTGAATCACATTTTCCTCCAAATGCAATAATCTTAAATAAAAAGCCAAATTCTTTGCTACAAAACAGTGAAATTTCTACAGCTTTCTAGGAATCTTCCTGCTCCAAATACTTACCCTCACTAAATACAAGTTTGGGATCTAAATTAGCCTCAGTATTCCATAGAAATAAATTAATCCCTGTGTTTAATTTTCATATTAGTGTCAATGAAGTGTAGTTTTACTTCTTTTCCTCTTCCTATTTCGAAGAGCATTTAACAAAACACCAAAAAAAAAAGTTACAAGGCACTTTATGAAGTTTTAACTTATTTTACTTTAAATACTTCATGCTAGGGCAGTTTTAACAGCTTGCATTTTCAACTAACAGGTTGGAGATCCTGCAACCAAGTTCAATTCTCAGAAAGCACTTAGCATCTTCTAACAAAAAAAATAAAAAAAGAACACCCCCAAACCATCTCAAAAAAACCAGGCCTTCCTGAAAAGTCACAGGCAGCATCTAACAACTCAGAGCATAGTCAAACTTGCAGTTGTCATCAATCACCTGTATCATTACTGAAACACCTGAAAATCTCTACTTAAGAAAATTTCTTTAAAAACATTCAACTTATTCACTTTCAATGTGCCCTTAGTTCTTGCCTTACTCTCTGACAAGCAAGTTTATTAGAAAGTTCTACTTCGTGATGTTAGATTTATACAGATTAAATATTACATATATTTTACTTATACTATTTCTACGCAAAACAGAATGAATGTCAACTTTAAGTTGTCTTTAATATTAGCATTTCAGGGCAGTACACCGAACACTGCATGCCCATTTTTCCTTCCTATCTCAACTGAAATAACAAAACCTTTATGAACATTTAAAAAGTGTTTGCAAAAGAAACTTATCATACTAGTTGAAAGAGAATAGGAACCATACATTCAGCTTAGACAGCAATTCCACAACCTAAGAGACAAAAATATTTTGCATTCTCAAATAGATTAAAAGAAAAATAAAATTACATGTTCCTCATAAGCACATTTGACAGATTAAAAAAGAGGAGGCTCTTGCTCCTTTCTTAATTTTCTTTCAAAATTTTCCAAATAGTTTCAAAGCAAATGTGAAAAAATGCTAATTATAGCAAAATCACTCATCACATTTTTGAATGAAGTTTGCCAAAAAGATACTTCCTAACACTATTTGCTTTTTGATTAACTGGCATTTATACAGGAGTATTCTTGTCAACCTGCCTCCCTGTCAAGGCTTCCACTGCAACAGCATTAAAAGATGTCAGAAAAGTTTGGGCTACACTGCTTTGAGTCAGGAGAAAGGAAAGGGAGGGGAATTCTTCTTAATTTCCAATTCAGAACTCCTAGATTTCAAGAACAGCTAAGATTTTACAGGTCACCAAGGTACAGGATGCACTTCATGTTAATAATATCTACATCTTTGCATTAATTTAGAAGCACTGTCTTTAGTGATCATTTCCATTTGCATGTACGTGTACTTTTATGATGGAAAAAATAAAAGAAACAGTAAAGCACTTTACCAACACTAGGCATTGTTAGTTTCCTGGGACAATTGAATTTCCCACCAAGGCCCAACTTCCCAGGCTTTGGATTTTGAAATACCAACAGGCAAAGGAAAAAATACCAGCAATCACATTTGCACTTAAAAATTAGTGAGGGAAGCTGGCAGTACACATAATGAACTTGGTTTTATTATTTAGTTTCAAGTTGAGAAACTTTATCAAGACGTATGACAGAAGTCAGCGTACCTCACACTACCCCAGCAATGGGAGCACAATACTTCAAACTTGGAGAAATAATTTTATCTTCTGAGGACCACATACTGTATAAACTTTATCACTGTAACAACTTACCATGTACTTAAGGCCTTCAGTGCGGTCTATAAAAATGCATTTAGAACTACATGAATAATCATTCTGATTATTGATTAACCTTGCAGAATAGATGTCAGTCAGTTCACTTCCACCTATGCACTTCTGTCAGGCACTAGTGACACGGCAGACAGCAGCACCCCCACGTTTTTTTCTGCTGCAGACAACCAGCCGCCAGACTTGAGGTAGAAAACTTAAGTCACCACATGAAACTGCAACCTCCGAGAACTCGTCACGACGCTCACTCACCGTTAAGCAAGCAGAGCGCCAAAGGGCGTTAAAAAGGGGTAACTCTACAATAAGACTAAAGACCGGCCAACAGGCAGCATCCGAGAGGCGGGTGTCGCCTCCACCCGGAGCCTGGCGGCGCTACGGGAGGGCAGCCCCAGCCCCACCGGGCAGCGCCCGGTGCAT
>VYXH01008832.1:119738-166067 GCA_013397275.1 Burhinus bistriatus
GGAGGGTGGGCAGAGGCCTAGAAAAGCGCGTGAGGGCTCAGGAGCAGGGTGGGAAGCTGTTGAGTAATGCACGGCCCTGTCTGGTAACTTACGTGTATCTGAGGTGGCTGCACGCAGGGTCAAATGAGTTGCTCCCTAGAGGTAAGAGCCCAAGGGGTGGGAGGTACTGTGCAGACACCGGGCAGCTACCAGATGAGGCATCTGCACGTCATGAGACTGGAAGGAAATGTGTTCCTCTAGTTTGTGTCCTGTGTGGTGCAGACTTTAAGGATGTCCCTGAACTAACCCCTTTTCTGGGCTATGGCGTTAAAGAAATGGATGAGAGTCACAAGACAATTCTTGGCTTTATGTAAGTCCTGTGACTCTGATGGACTTCAGTGGGAAATAGAGACCTGCCACAGTGTTTGGGATAAAGCTCTTTTTGTATTGTGTCTCTGGAAAAATGAGGTATCTGAGGTTTCTCGTATCACTCTTGACATGAGTCATCTAAGAACATCGGAGAAGAGGCAGCTTCAGTGCAAATGGGTTGAGACTTCTGTGTGCTTCACACGATGTGGAAGTTACAAGTGTGATAATGATGGGAAGTGTGTATGCGTGAGGGTTAGAGGGGGATGGTGGATAGAGGCAGGCCCCATTGGTTTCTCCAACCCCTGCCTGGAACAGAAAGGATTAATACATACAAGAAGTGTCTTCATTTTAAGCGTGGCAGGTTGTGACAGTTGCTTATTTGACTGATGCACAAAATCACCTGAAACTAAAAGCTAAAAGGTAGTGAAGACAGTATTAGAAGAGGGGCAGATGTATATGCTTTCAGAAGCCATTTGCAGGTTGGTGCCCTTATAATGTGAATCCTTTGACACAAAGTAGGAAAAGGCTTGCGTTTGTATTTGTTCGGCGCCTAACACAATCACGGTACATGACAGAGTCCTTTACAGGAAACAATGGTGTTTATTATATTTTTGCATCTCCTGGAGTTCACTTGGTGCAAGACTTAGCTTGGCACGCAGGCTTTTGATGATTACAATTCCCAATCCTCTCCCCCTTCAGGTAATGAGAATATATTTGGCTAATGAACCGCAAGCACTTCCTGACAGATGATATCTATTATCTGTCCATCTCCTCCCGGAGGGTATTAGCATTGAATGTGACGGGATATCTTTTGAGTCCTGCTATATGGAGAGTAGGTGGAATGACTGGAGAAGAAGCTGGTAGGTAGCAAGTTCACAAAGTATTTGGCCCAATCGCCGCCTGCATCAAGGAGCACCTAGGAAAATGAGTGCTTTAGAATTTGTGGAACATACACATCAAAATGGGGGACTGGATTTGATCAAAGTCTGTAGGTTGAGAGTCCTGTTATCTAAAAATAGAATGAAACTTTTTCGGCTGAAGGTCATGAAGTCTATAGTGACAGGATACTGCTGTTTCTCATCCTTTTTCTCTGGTAGCATACCAGTCCATTTTTGCTATCACAGCTGCCAGTGTGGCCAGCCTATACCCTGTCTTGGGGAATTAACCTGAGCTATAAAAATACCTTTTTTTAAACTAGGTAATTTGTCAACCAGGTTGGTCCCCTAATCCAAGTCAAAAAGTGTGTCTGTACACTGTGTTTCTAGTTTGGGACTGTTAAGGCAGGAGGCAAGAAAAGCATCTTGTAGAAAGAGGGAATTTTCATTTCCCCTGTGTACCTCCGAGTTTTTGTGGTTTGATACCACCACCTCATATGTCCTTTAAACTCAGCCTGAATTCTATAATCTGGGAAAAGTTGCAGTCTCAAGTGGAAATTGTGAGAAAGTTGTGGTTTCGTGTGGTTTCCACCTTAGACCAAGTTTTGGTTTAGAGGTTATTGTCACTTACAAAAAATGAGGTTATGAGTGTGTTGTTTGATTTAATTGGTCGATTTCCAAGAGTAAGTTACTGAAAACAATAGATTTTGTTAAGAATATAGGAATGTTTAAAAGTTTGCTTTTCTGTTCCCCCATGAAATACAGGAGCAAGACAAATCACCATGACCAAAAAACCCCACCCAGAGTATTGACAGCTGAGGTAAGATTAGAAGTACTTTGGTGAGTATTCATTTGAAAAAATGAGTTTTAGTCATAACACCAGACTCAAAATCAATTATATTTGTATGAGTTATGATGAGAAATGGAGGGGGAAAAATATATATATAAGAATATCTATTATATATTATAATATATAGGCTAATACATATATTCTAATATCAAAGTGGTCCTTCACACATAACAAAATATACTAATATATTCAATATTTTCAATATATTAGAATATATATGCTAGTAATTGTATAGATATTTTTATATAAAGAGAAAATTAAGAATTTTTGCATCCTTTGAAAGATCTTTTTCTTTAGAGGTCAGATTGTGAAGAATGACTTACAGTTTCATCCCTTGGCACACATGTTTCTTCTTACAAGTTAAATACACAATGTGATTTTAAAATACTGTGAGGGTTCTCCTGTAATTGGTCTGTATACATTAAAAATAGAAAAAAGTGTGTTTCAACAATAATTTAGACAATGCTGCTGTTGAAGATGCTTTTAAATTCATTTCAAACCACAATTCACAAAGTCAGTAGAAAGTTTGATAGATTGTTGTGATAGAAAAAGAAAATAAATCCTTTGTTATAGGGCCTGAGAGCTGGTTGTTAACACATGCAGGGAAAAACAGAAAGGAAGAAAAATTTAAACATTCCCTTCCTGGGAGGGAAGGAGCATAGGGGAGGGAGAGAGAGAGAGAGATAAAGATAATGTGAGGCAAAACACTGCTAGGAAGCAAACTTTCCCTGTGGTGCTTTTAGTGCTGTTTTTTTTTTTTAATTGGTTCACTTATTTTACTCATTCTTTTCTTTTCTACTTGCTTCTCTGATTGGTTGTGTCTGTTCCTTTTTCTCCTTTTCCAGTTTCTTTAAATTGCATTCTTCCTGATACCTGTCAAATTCATGTTTCTTGCAATTTTAGGGAAGTCGGTGGAGCTGTGCTGTCTATAAACTAGGTGTAGGTGATTGTGTTGAATGCATGTCTTGAACGATGTGTTGTGTTTCAGCTGCCTCTTTTATAAGGACATATAAACTGAACGATGGTCTTGTTTACTTTAAAGAGGTATATGGTATAATTTAATTAAATAGAACTTCAAGAAAGAACAGAGGTCTGTATGTGCATATCCAATTATAGCATGAGGGCCTGGGTGCACAATAATGAGCCTACTTAGCATACAAATATGATTAGACAGGCACAATCAGTCAATGTGATCTATTCTAAACTATGTTTATCTGTTTTCAGCAGCACAATGTTTTATTGAAAATGACTTGTCATTGAGGTTATTCATACCAGGTTTAAAGAAACTAACACCCACTGTATTTTTCTCATTCATATCTTATTGATATTCCTATTGTCCATATTACTAATACATTCTTACACTATGAACTCCCCCCCCTGTTTTTCTGTTTTGTAATTTTGTTCTGTTAAACATTGCACAAATCCATTTTGGAATTTAGCTGATCTTTGACGCAGAAGAAAGCCTTTTATAGATTCTCAACACTGAAAACATTTTCTCTTTTCTGATTCAGTCAGTTTTTAATGCTTGCCACAAAATAAATATGTAATCATCAAGTCATATTGTTCCCGTGTGCTGTAACCAGGAATGCGACATTCCGTGTACGCTGACTCAGTACCGAAAAGAGATGTAGAACCCTTGGTTCCAGACCTCTCCTTTTCTTCACTGGGTCTGATCTGGCATGACTGTTCTGTGTTTTAGTTTACCCATCTGTAAGACAGAATTTGTACTTATTATGAAACTCAGGGAAATTAATTTATCTGAGAAAGAATATGTTCAGTCTTTTCAGTGAGCAATTTAGCACTGCGTTTGCTCTTTTCTTGCCAGGTTACCAAGTAAAAAAATATGACTTTCCATGTTTTTCCCAATATCTACTGTTAAGACATTTTAAACAATACACATAATTACTGCGAACTGTCAGCTTTCGTGATTATCTTCCAAATTGTATGGTCATCATAGTAAGTCAATAGTTTAGACACCTTTGTTACATTTCCTTCTTATTTTTGCCATCCAGATACATCAAGTAATTGCTGTATGTGTGCTAACTCATTGGAACAAACTCATTACCATATGGTTTTACAATTTTTTGCATTAATTAGTAGTTGGCAGCTAAAAGGTCTTCCAAACTGCTTTTTATTTAATGGGAAAATATCCTGTTTTCCATTTTAATTAGCGCCTATTTGATCAGAATAATTTGATACATTGTTGTCTCTCATGTAGTTCTATTAAAACTTAGTTCTTTGTAAAATGTTATGTATACATAGTCAGATGTGCTAAGTTTCTGGGAATACAATACAACACAACTTCTGGTAGGAGCTTCCTCATTTCGTTTCCTGGAAAAAATCCAAAAGGTTTCTTACCAGGGTAGTTGTTGACTAGGACATTCAGCTTTGCTCCTACTTGACAACACAAGGCCTTCACTAGCAACTCTAGCTCAAGAAATAACAGTCCTAATTAAACCTGACAATTTGCTGCAACTTGCCAGCTCCTCAGCTGTTCTGACGCAACTACTTGTAAGGTCATTCCACAAACTGGGTTAAAAAAAGTAACCTCCTCCTCCACCTTTTTGTTGGGGTCAATCCAGTTCACCGAAGCGGGGATAGTGATTTCCAGTAGGGTAAGGCAGAGCAGACATCTGGAGAGAGCAGCCTTGGACTTCCATGGGCCATCCCTTATCTGACTTACCGTGCGCTGATTTGACTGGCAGATCCTGGTAGGGTATGGCCTCTCCACTGGACTGCCCGCTGCCCCGTGGCTCAGCAATTCAAGTTGCATCTTTGACTCTACTGGTCACTTCTGGAGAGAAACTGAACAAGATGCTTCCTCTGAGCAAACCAATTCCTTTGAGTGAACCATTCAAAGTGACAATTGCATATTGTGATTTACCATTCCGTGTCTTTCACAAAGGGGCCTGATGAATTCCAGAAACTAGGTGCAGAATCTTAGCAGAATTTTTACCGACAGTGAAGAAAAGGGATAAATTGTTTTGCTAGGCTACTAAAAGCTGTGTTTATCAAAATGCCAGGTTTAATTCAGACTGAAATCACTGTGTGGCCACAGTTCAAGAGCAGCTATTTATTTATTTTTTTTCCTGAGAGATAAACTTGACAAATTTCTGTTCAGCTAGTATGTGTGAGAATGCACTGAAATACATGTGCTATTGCAATCGTCATACATTAGGTTACTACTAAGGAATTTAGTTATAGCTGCTTCACTATAACGTCTGAAATATCCTCACATGGGGAAAATGTTCTTATAGTTAGGACTTGGCTAACATTCAAGGTTATGGTTTGTCTCCTGATTTCAATGCAGAATCATTTTAAGACCACAGTAAACCTAAACACCGCTTTTTGACATATGGCAACAAATTAATATTTGGCTGTCTCATGGAATCGCTAAGAGAATGAGCAAACTAAATAATCAGTAATGGAAACAGTGTAGCTAACCTGTTAACTATAGCCCTAAGTGGAGTGCATTGCACTAATTTAGTCTAGGGCTGCCAAGAACTATGGATACTTTGTCGAGATCCAAGTTACAGAAGGTGGCGAAAGGTCAGGTGAGGACAGTAAAAGGCTTTGGCAAAGTTTGGATGGAAAGAGTGTTAGGGAATGGTGTGTGATATTTACGAATGGCAGAAATTGAAAGATACTTTATTTGTGCCTGTTGATACCAAAGTTTAATTTGTTACCAGAGCTTAAAGTAAACTTGGAAGCAAAATCTAGCAAACTTGGGATGTAAAATTATGCTCCAAAATCAGTATTTATGCTTGTAAATAGAGTTGCCAGAATGTGTAAAATTGTGAACATACACCCCGCAGTGAGGTAAATAAATTGTGTTTTTTAAAGTAAATACTGGGCATTGAACAGTTCAGATGAAACTCAGGATGTCACCCCAAATCCACATTTAAGCTCAGAGGTAGCCATTTGAATCACAGAGCAGAAGGTCAGGAGACAAACGACAGGCATGGAATAAGAGCAGGACTTGCTGTTTTGCCTCCCTAGATAACCATTTTTCATTGCTGATAAAACAGTACCAAACACTTCCTGTCATGTCTGCCTGTTCTGAGACACTCTTTGTCCTTTGAGAAAAAAAATAAGATTGACTAAGATCCATCCAGTGAGTATGGCAGCAAAGGTCTAATTCTTAGTCCTTTTCATTGCCCTTCTCCTAGGATCCAATCGATATGAATCTTGGGTGTGTGTAATACATCACTAATCTGGTGGCTGGTTTGAGCGTACATGTAAAATTGTGACATGTTCTCAATCTAGTTCATAACACATGCCTGGAAATGGTCAGTGAATATTTTCCATTGTTTCTCATTGTATTTTTATTATGCTGAAGTGAGTTACTCACTGCCACCATTTACAAACCTATTCAAAGTTATTGGATGTGGAAAAGGGGAGAAGCATTCAAGGACTTTTATTAAGCAGGGCTTCCAGAGGCAGAAGCTACTGCTAAAGTTGTAAGGACAAGTGAGACTCCCTTAGGAAGCCAGGTCTCATTTTTTCCATGGCGTGGTCAGGTAGCAGCAAGAGGAGGCTGGTCCCCAAAGGAAGGTGACAGGAGAGCAGCCACAAGGCAGGCCAGGTGGTGGCCTCAGCAGCAGGGCACAGTCCCATGGCACCAGAGGCAGGTCAGCAGAGCAGAGTGGTGACTGCACAGGTCTTACTGACAGTGTGATGAGTATCAGGCAAAGAGGAGGTAACACGCCAAGTCCAAGGTGAATTCAGGAAATCCAAACAACAGTTCAGGTACAGAGCTAGGGGCGAGCGTACATAAGGTGTAGCTCAGGCAGGGACTGAAGATCATGAACTTAAATGGACACCCCAGTCAGCAGCTGTAGGTGGAGGCTCCGAGGGAGGCTTGTCAGGGCAACCAAGGCCTATTTGTCACCTAGGTTCCTGACAGGGACTTACTGGGTGTGGCCTTTCCCATTGACTCTGTGTAGGTCAGAGGCAGAAAGAAGATGTGATATTAAGATGAAGAGAAGCCAGCAGAAAGGTGAAGAAGTGACGAATGGCTGTTTGGAAGGAACCTAATGGTCAGAGCTTCCTTTGAGCAGAATGTCTGTTGGAAAAGCAGACATTGCTTTGGATGAAGAAATAGTCCTACTTTTTTTTTTTTTTCCTAGTGGGATACAGAGTGGTATGAGCATCTTTTATTCAAAACTATCGCCCCAAGCCTCTGGATAACACCAAAACACTTACTCATGTAGTCCATTTTTTGCCCAGATGGAAGGGTTTGACTTTGTGATTTGCTTTGTATTTGAACAGTACTTACTGTCATGATGTAACTAATGAGAATTTCTTGATGCTGTAATAATTCTGGTAATACTAATGAAACTCTGAATGTTGGAGGTCATTTGGCCTAGGGTTTCTTAGTTGATTTGGTTGATGACTGAAGAGAAACTTGGGGGTTTTTTTCCTATCTTGCCTATTTTAACCATCCACTTTTCAGGACAGAGACTAATTTGTTGTACTTACATCTTGACATTCTGTGACCCAGATTTCTGGTACAGCATCTATTCAGTTCAATAAAGTTACAAACAAATTGTATAAAGATTTGTCATTCAGTGTTCAGAGAGCTGCCCTCTCTCTTTTGAGTACTCTTTTTCTCGAAGTCATGATATCTAGGTTGTCTCAATTTTTCTTCAACTGAGGCTACTGCTGTGCGTAATAATGGAGAAACGATCACATCTTTTCCATAGAGAAGCCTTTGTACTTCAATGTGCCAACAGCACTGCACGGGTATAATAGATTTGTTAGCACCTCCAGGTGCATTTCTGTTACAGCTTGACATAACAGTACCCTCTAGTGGTAAACTTTATTTATTTATTTATAGTATATTTGGAAGTGCAAGGGTAACAGCAGAACTTCCAAGATGGCCAGTTAGCTAATAACTGTTATAGTGGAATATCATTATCACACAAAAACTTTTTCTCCACAAAAAATTTCCTTGACATTCTTCCAGTGTTGCAGATGAGTGTATGGCGGTAAATTTCATTAGTGGACCAAATTTCCCATTAGTACATCTCTCTAGTAAATTGAAACATATCTTTATCTAACAGCTCTAGCATACTTGCTGATGTTCCTTTTTTTCTTTCCAAATATTCAAAGAATCTGATTTTGGTAGGTAACCACCAATTTCACTACCAGGTTCTTTTATACCCATGTTGTCCTCTTACAGACTTTGATTAATCTTGCATAGCATCATGTTTATGATTGTTTCCTTTGCACATTTTTCATTAGTTAGTTGTCCTTTAGGGTGCTCCAGTGTGCTTTTAGAGTTCAGTCTCACATTATACTTTGTAAATTACTATTCCAAGCTCCACAGGGTTTGTTTCAGAACAGATGCAGAAACACTATCTCACACAAAATTTGTAAGTGACTAAATGTACCAACATACACATTACTGGGTGAGGAGTCTTAGCCAGGGAAGCATCTGCTATGTGTTTGATTCCTGGACATCTGGAATAAGGATAATTTGTAACTGCACAGCGTTGCTTGTAAATGCAATATCTATATATATTGCTTGACTACAGTTAACAACTCTATTCCACAACTTTTTGGAATTACTTGGAATCAAAGTGCTCGCAGAGTTGCAGAGTTTGCACTGACATTTATTCATGTATCTTGATCATGTGTGGCCACAAACAGCTCCCAGTTGGCATATAGTGTTCCTGAGGTTGCTCTCATGAAGACCCAGCTTGCATTTCTGTGGGTCTAAATAGTCTTTAGAGTCTAGCCTAAGCCATCTACCCCCAAACTGGTTGGACTGCTGCATAGTGCAACTTTTGGGTGTTTTTGTCTTTTATCAGGTCGTGGTCTAAATGCCTAGAAATGTGCTCAACTACTGAGACCACAACTGGTAATTTTGTGTTCAGTCTTAGTCCTCTTCCCTTGGAAGAGCTTTTTAATTGCTGCTGGTAACAATTTGTACCCTGGAGTTAAACCTAGGCTTTCTCCTATGCACCAGGTTGTTCACAGGCTCTCCTGAATGACCTTTTTGTAAGCCCTGTCCCCTCTGCTCAGCAAACCACCCATATTCCTGGCGGATTTAAGATGCTATATCTGCCTACCTGAAGATGTATTTCCATTCATAGTTCTCTTCTGCTTTTTTTTAGTAACTGTCAGGTGAACAAGAAAATTACAAAATGAACATGACAAGTGGAGTTCTTTTGCCTCCAAGGCCCAACTAGAAAATAGTATGAAAAAGGTGGCCTCAGTTTTATTTAGGAAGATTGCTTTGACCAGCTCAGATGAAGTCCAGTCTTACAAATACGAACTAGTAGAGCTAAAGAGAGGGTAACAGTTTGGCCGAGGATGAAGTGAGTGTGGTGAATAGGAATTGTCCAATACAGATTTGGCACAGATTTTAGGAGAATGCTTTTTCACTCTTTTTTTTCTTCCCTAATCACTCCTTTTCCCCCCATAGTTGCCAGGAATGACAAATCAACTCTGTGACTGTGCTTCAACAAAGGTGGGAGAATGTGCTCGTTGAGGGAAGTTGGGTATCTCTGAGAATGATATCAAAAGGTGATCACCATTTATCAAAATCATAATCTGTAAAACAGTTACCAGTTAGCAGCCCTGTTGTTAATGAGTGCATTGTTGCTCTGCTCTTTCATGTCCCCACCCTGTTGCTTGACTTCTCTGCATTGCCCATTCTTCAGGGCACAACTAATCATGCACTCGGTGTTTGCTCTGCAGCTGGCTCAGCGGGACTCAGCCTTTAGCATATTACAGATAAGCAACAAGATAGAATGAGAATAGAATAGAATAGAATAGAATAGAATAGAATCATTTCAGTTGGAAGGAACCTACAATGATCATCTAGTCCAACTGCCTGACCCCTTCAGGGCTGACCAAAAGTTAAAGCTTGTTATTAAGGGCATTGTCCATATGCCTCTAGAACACTGACAGGCAGGGGGCATTGACCACCTCTCTAGGAAGCCTGTTGCAATGTTTTACCACCCTCTTGGTAAAGAAATGCTTCCTAGTGTCCAGTCTGAACCTCCCCTGGTGCAGCTTTGAACCATTCCAGCACGTCCTGTTACTGGATACCAACTACTCATAAGATAAGCTAGTGAATCTGCCGTTCTCCTTGAAGACTTGTGTTTCTGCTTCTTACAGAGAACTGTATGAAGACTGAGAAACTTTGTCAAGCAATTGCAGTAAGCAGTCTCTTCTTTATATGTTTCTTGTAGCGTTTCTTGGTGTTCTTTCTTCCTGACAGCTCAGAGTAGGAATAACTGGTGAGTATGTATTCCCCATTGTTTTCAAGTACAGGTATCATTTGACCATGGTACGAAGGCTTCAGTTTAGGAAGATGATCTGTACCTTGTTTCAGTTATAATACATGGTGGAATACCAAGAGCCCTTTAGAGTCTGAAGGAAGAAAATATGTAATATAAAACAGTGGCTTATTGTATTCTGCTCTAGATAGAGCTTGAATTTATAATGCACTGGATGGTAGTCACGGAATCACGGAATTTTCAGAGTTGGAAGGGACCTCTAGAGATCATCTAGTCCAACTCCCCTGCTGACGCAGGAATGCCTAGAGCACATTACTCGGGACTGCATCCAGGCGGGTCTTGAAAATCTGCAGAGAAGGGGACTCCACAACCTCCCTGGGCAGCCTGTTCCAGTGCTCTGTCACCCTCACTGTAAAGAAGTTTTTTCTTCTGTTTGAATGGAACTTCCTATGTTCCAACTTGTGCCCGTTGCCCCTCGTTCTGTCACTGGCAACCACTGAAAATAGTCTGCCTCCATCCTCCTTCAACCCACCTTNTATTCTAACTTCTTGTAAGGGTGGCGCTTTAAGCACCAGAGCCCAATTCTGCAAGACTTTTGCACAGACACCCAAGGATTTAATTCAGGCTGTATGAAATACTGGGTCAAAGTTACAAAGATGTAATTTCTGAGCTGGTGGCACTGGACTAGATCCTCAAATGTGTTTATGTACCTACCTCTATTTGCAAACCATGTTTTCAGAATTTGTCTAATAGAAGATATGGTCAGTTGTAGCAGTGATGAATTTCCCTGGTTTTGAGAAGGCTTCAAGGGGCATTGTGTCAGAACCAAGTTAATTAACCGTAAGTTCTCCTTGTATTGTTGTTGTAAAAGTGACCAAGAAATACTTGGCATGTTGGGGGGTAGGGGGGAAAGGTGGCTAAAGCAAAGGTAGCCTACAGTTGTAAACTAAGACGGGGACAAATGGTCTACCTTAATTTCTCAGGTTCCGGAGGGAACACCTGGCAGCCATACAGTATTATTTCAGCTGGTTACTTATGTCTTTGGTTCTTTGCTGTCAAGAAGAACAGTGCCTCTGTGATTTATTAGACATGCTCAGTGCAGTTAAAAGGAAATGAACAGTATGTGTTGAAAACATAAATGGAAAGGAATTAAGCTACGGATGCTACTAATAATAATTTTTTAAAGCATTTTGTCCATTTTACTCACGGTGCAAGTTCCCTCAAGCACACCCTGCAAAAGTGCCTTCACAAATAGCATGAAAAGATATCTTCAAATTTCACCATTCCAGTTGTTGGACAGGATAATTATATTTGTCTAAATCTAACCACATTGGGGGGAAAAAAAGCCAATTAGTGATTGTTCTAATAATTCTAAATCTACACAGAAATGCCACTTTTCAAGGGAATAATGTAAGAGAAAATGCCTCTTGAAAAACTCCAGCCAGAGGTCATAAGATGAAAGAAATTACTAAAAGCTTTTCTAACAGAAATACTATTTTGAGGAATATTAATACTAATTCACATTTTTTTGAGAGAATCCTTACTAATGTCATTCACCCAGCTCATATTTGTAAGTATTCTAAAATTTAAATCCAGTAAGTCCACATATTCAGAAGCAGAAGCTTTGTGCATGAAAGAATAGTCACAGAGATGGTCAGGGCAAATTCTGCAAGCCTAGAGCAGATTCACTGTTCATCTGAGATCAGTTATTTCCTGCTACGCACCCACTCATTTAAAACCGCGGAAGAGTCATGTGCACACATGCTCACAAAAAAAAAAAAGTGTTTTAAAAAGTTAGTATTTTCAAGCTACACAGTCTTAGGGTCAAATCCAGTTTTCCATATATTCAAGCAGTATTACTGAACTCAGTGGGACCTTCACCACACGTTACATGAACAGGAGTGGGGCTGTTTCTTTACCTATGAAACTGACTCATTTCAAGAAGATGGGAGTGTCACAATAGTCCGTGCTTCACCTCTCCCCAGAAGACTTCTGAGCAAAGTCAGACATTATTTGTAGTGATCACCTTTGTTAATTCCTGCTAATATAACCTTCAGTGGGAACAAAACCAGGAGTGCGCCATCACAAATTGTTATTTGTACTGTTTTGTCTAACTCTTGCCAAGTTCCCAGAAGGGAGCTGGACCAGTCTCAACGGTGCTATGAGGCAGAGCACCCCAGACAGGCGTGTCTGCCTCTGCCAGAGCTGTGTACAAAGAAATTGTTCAGGGTGTTTCCAACGCAGGTACAGTTTTGGGGCTCTTTTACAGAGGTTGTAAGAACACTGTGAATAAAACTCTTGGAGCTCAGTTACCTGTACGAAAAGTGATAGGACATACAAATGTGCTGTCGCTTTTGGCAGTAGTGCTCTGCATTGATTTAGCGTGACATTGAAGGCATGGTCAGACATTCTTATCCCTATAAAAGGCATATTGATTGAAGGATGGAAAGAAGGGAACTTCTGCTTCTCAACTGCCCTTCAGCCATCTCTCTTTCTTTCAATGTCAAGCTGAATGTGTGTATCTCATGGGCAAAGAGATAATGAGAGTAGAGAAACTGAGGTTTTATTTGGATAGCAGACCTCTGTAAATTCAAAGCCTTAGCTGGGCTTCAGAGCACAAGTTTTAAATATAGTAACATTTGGGGGCAGAAGCTGTTGAGGGTGAACTGCAACTGAGGGAGGAGTCTTACTAAACCTTGACATGTTAAAACCTAAGTATGCAAAATACTAATTTTGTAAGGGTCTGTTGTGTATTTCACTGACTCAAGTAAAAGGTACTCCATCTTCAAAGCCCTGCAAAACAGTAAACCGTGAACCAATACGCTGAATGACACTCCCTCCTTCCTAGATGTCAAAATTACAAGATAAAAGTTACAGAACGTAAGTTGTGAAATGGGAGACCCTTATCCTGGTTACAACAAAACACAGGAGGGTGCACACTTTTAGGTTCCTGAAGTATTTCTCAGATGGTTGGAGACACATTCAACCTCTAGCATGTTCCCTAACAGTGCACTGGATGTGGGCACAAATCACTGCCTAATGCACACCCTGCTGTGGCTTATTTCTGCAATCAGTTGTATGGAGCAGCAGGTGCAAGACAGCAGTGGCAGCCCTGCTGGGTGGTATTAATTATTAAGCAAGTTTCCTTGGCTGTACATGTTATTTGAAGTTGCAAGCCTTCTTTTAAAGCTCTGGAAAACTTGGGTTTGTAATATATGGTACCCTGATTTTTTGTTTAAACTTCCTTTTTCCAAAAAGACATTATTTCTCAACCTTTAACATTGAACATTCACTCTCTTCCAAGATTTAGGTCCTTCTCCTGGGCATATTAAAGCTGGTGTGATAGATTATCATTACTCTTTTAGAATCTTCCTTCCCTTTGCTAGAAATACAGCCCATTTTCACATATACCTTTTGTAAAACCAGTGGGGAAAGAGGTCTGTCCTGAAGAGTTCACAATATAGATAGATAAAATAGGGTAGAGGACCGTGCCTAGAAATAATTGCCCAAGGTCACACAGCTGAGCTGGAACTGAAACCTGACAGTGTCCTCTCCACCTCAAAGTCTGTCTTGCATGCCAACTTTGCTTAGTCTTATTGAAATGGAGTTACTCACTTGTACCTGCTTTGAATGGCTTTCCTGATACATCCTTAATCAAGACATGCATGATTATATCATGATCCTACTTCTCCCCACTTCTGACAGCATGACAAACGCTGAAATCCGGCCCCCTTTTCTGTGCTGTTTTTCACCCTATCTGAATGCTGCTTCTGTCTCATTCCTTGCCCATCCTGCTGTCAATATCCATACTTACAACACCAGTTAAATGGAGCTTTCTGAAGAAAATGACAAGGAAGGCCACACTAGGATTCATCACAAGATATTTAAAGAATGTATAATTTGTTCTGCATAAACAGCCACTTGTAATCTCATGCTTCAGACTGCATTAAAATAAGTTAGAGTTATTAAGAGTCTGCACAATCCAAAGTTGTAAAGAACAATTTTTGGTAGAAGTAAGAGTGCCTCGTATTTAAAGGCATTGAGAAATGGAAATGGCAAGTTTTGTGCTTGGCATAGGTGATCTGCCCCTGTCTGGACTTAGCCTTGGTCTACCAAATGAAGGAAGAATGTAGCAGAAGGAGTCTTTTTAATTAATCTCCATGTTTACATTGCCCCTTCAGTTCTTTGTATGCCTGTGTATGTGAATGTAAAAAGGGGAGGTTGCACCTTAATATGTAGTGAGTTTTGCTTTTTTTGTCAGCTTGGGTTTTATGGTAGTTGTACTGACTGGTAATTTAATACAGACTTATTAAAAAGCTTCACTTTGAAGAGGAAGTGGCTTCATTACAGCTTTTTGGTTGGTTTGCTATGGGCTTGTTTGCTTTTTTAAAAGCTCTAAGATCTGCATCAGTGAGATAATCAAACAGAAATAAGAAATTACATTTGGACGCTTGGCTTAGTCACAGATTTTTCTAGCTGTCTGCATTTAGGTGTGCTGGTACAATTAGTGTTCTCCATTTATCAACTTATTTTGAGATACGGTGCTATGAAGACTATGGGCTGGCTATTGCTTTTACCTTTTTTCCTTGGTTTTCTGCATGATACATACGCTGAAGTATGCAGCATCCACAAGCTGGATACAAGACACAGTCCTCACCACTGCTTCAACATAATAATGTAGTTGAAATAGAAATAGCCCCATAATGAGACTGCCTGTTATTTGGGTGTGATCAACACGGAAAAAGTTTTGCTGGCATGAATGATTTAGATTGAGACGGAGCCTGGAAAGATTGCTTACCCCCATAGCTGAACATAGCTCAGTTAAACATAGCTATACTGGCAAAATATAAATCCTTTCACCAGTATATGAAACTAGCTAACTGAGATTAACAAAAGGATTATCATTGACATGTCTTGCTTGCAAGCAGGAGAGGAGGCTTGCTCTTAGCTGCGTCAGTAGAGGCCTGCATTGCTTTTACAAAGAACCACAGCATACTTTATAAAGTACCAGTTACTTTTTAGTTGCAGTTGTAAAAATAATAAAGCAGAAGATGGGGTACAGGTTCACACTTTGTGTATTTAAGGGCAGCTTCCTGTCCAGCCACAAGTCAGTAACTCAGGAGGAGGCTTAAGGCAGATCTGGGAGTCTGTCTGCAGACTGTATGGATTCTGGCTCTGGTAGGGGACTCCACAGGTAGCTGCCAAATGGCTGGTCCCATTTCAGCTGCTTTGCCGTCTCACTGTGATTTTACAGTAAAACTCCAGGGACTTGGTGGTGTGAGACCAGTGGTAAAGACCTGCTGTATCCTGTTCTCTATCACAAAATACAAGCTGGAAAAAAACATTAACTGCTTCTGAAGAAGGCTTGTTTGCTTGCAGAAAATTGTGGAAGAGGTCTGTAAGCAGCCTGTGTCAATCATCGAAGGAGAAGGGAAATGCAGGGTTACAAAAAAAAAAAAGGAGCCAAACTACTTGTTTTATTTGACAATTTTTAGCATCTCTGGCTAGGTGGGGAAAAGGGAATTCGGCTGTTTAGAAGAAAAGAACTCAGCTTCCAGTGAGCTGGAAGGAAGGATGCTGCACTAAAAAGAAGTTTGGGATTATTCTAATGGTTTTGCCTTGCCTTCTTGAAGTGAAAGTAAAGATGTGTCTAGAAACACTAAGCAAACAGACCATCAACTTGTTTGCCTGTGTGGGCCCACGGTGTTCTGAAGGGTTTAGGTGTAAACCTGAGGGCTTTAGTTTTCTGGGATTCTTGGAAACAGCTTGTTTCCACCAGCAGTGGATACTGGAGGAGTTTGGACAGAGTCAAACTCAGTGGACAGACTGCTGAACTTCAGAATGCGAACTTCAAGATTTTGTAAAAAACTAAATGGTAGCCTGGGGAGGATGTACAGAAACCTGAAGTCTGAGAGGTCCCAGATTAGAGCCTGGAAGCTGATACTAGCAGACGGTTCAGGAGTGAAGCACTTTACCAGCAAAGTGGTGAATGGCTAATTGGGGGTGCTGCCAGGCGCTATGACTGGCCGTACTTGTCAAGTCCCAGCTCACAGCTAGATCCTTGTGGACAGACCTTTGTGCCTGCACAGTGTCTGATTGAAATCATTGCATAGCCTGTGGCAGCTTTTTGTTATAATGATAGCCACTGGAGCCAGTGGATACAGACTCCCTTTGGCTTAATGAGGAGTAATATTTTATAATCCTGTAGTGTCGGCTAGATAACAAAGAAAACTCTTTTACCAGCTTCTCCTGGGGTTTGGGGTTTGTTGGATTTTTTTCCTTGGTTTTAGATTAGTTTTAACACCCATTTTATTACCACTGTTTGCACACTGATTTTTTTTTCAACCCAAACATGCACAGAAACCCCATGCTAGTATTTCAAAGCATCAGTTTTATAACATCCTTATGTATAAGGTTTTGGGTTTCTTTTAATGAGGGTAATTACTAATAATTTTGTAAAGTTGTCCTGCTCAGTTCTGATCCTGTGCATCTGACAATACTTGTGTTTTAAATTTGTTTCTCCTGCTCCAAAAAATATTTCTCCATAAAGAATATTCGTAGACTTAAGTCATTGCTCCAAGCATTAGCATCACAGGTTTCTTTTGCTGTGTTTCATTGTGACTTATTATTAAGTAACTTCCTTTTCCAAAAATAAATTATTTTGATTTACATTTGACACAGTCCTGCTGGCACTTGATATTATTTCATTGTGCTAGGGATGCCCCTATGTTTATTCTAACAAACCAGGTTTCTTACTTTCCCTTGAATTTCTCTTTTCCTGAATTTCTGATCAGATCTTCTTTCAACTTGGCTTATACTCTTGTTTTGGAAAGCTTTATTTTGGAGGGGTTTCTTGTGTTTTTTGTTTTGTGTTGTTTTGTTTTTAAATAATGTTCAGATAACAATTGCAGTCAGCTTAGGACCTATTCTTGCAATTTTTCTTTGACCTGTTTATTAGAATACCACATAACTCAGAAGATAGTCATTCTGATTGCTGGCACGTTTCCCTTCTTTTCCCTTTGGTCTATAAAATAACTGCTCTGTAAGCTGACCTCTCAGGCAATTCCTTGTAAATAAAATGTGCCTTTCCGCAGAGAGGCTCCTGCACAGATCAGGAGGCTGAAGCTGTTGGCCTCATCTAGTGGAAGTGTTCCCAGCCTAAGTTTTCTCTGGAACTGTGGTTGGAAGAGATGACAGCTATGTGGATGTGCAGCAGCAGGAAGCGTTTGGCTGATCAAGCAGTGTTTTGCCTATCACTTTGGAGAAGTTTGTCTACTATTAACAAGATGCATCTCTTAGTTTGGAAACCCCCGCTTCTGGTGAGCCATTTTTCAGCTTCTGCAAGAGTGCTGCACGGTCCTTTAATGGGTGTGGGCACTTCACACACAGCAGCGGGTGTCTCTGTGTGTGGAGCAGGTTTTTTCCTTTGCAGTTTCTTGTTCTCACTCTCTTCTAGGAAAAAATGAAACTGGTACAGCCACTGCTTCCACTTCTCTGCCAGATGCCTCACCATGCTAAGATGATTAGCTTTATTTGCTTCAGCTTTGCATGCTCAGAATGAAATTAGGCAAGTTATTTCACTGACAAATGTCAGTATAAATCCTATACTGACCTGTACTTTGTTGAATGCAGTTACTAATGGAGTCACTGATTGATTTACACAACAATAGGACTACCTAGGATGCCTTTTCAGCATGGGGTATTGCCACAAATTTTTACTGAGTAGGAAGAAAACATTTGTTGATTCATCAAAATAAGGAAGTTCTGATAGTCAGAATCTGCAGGAGTGGCGCAAAGGAGTGCTACCATTTGAAAAAAAAGATAATTATGTTAAAGATTGACTGGTTTACTGATCCTGCAGCCTTTCCTTGTGCCTTTATTTTTATTCTCACCCTCATGATTTGGAAGATAAAGATTAATGTGCAGAGATATAGATATAGATATAGATATAGATATAGATATAGATATAGATATAGATATAGATATAGCGTGCACAGCATGAAGCCAAAGCTTACTTTTTCCTCCCTGAGTTTGACGGATTGTTGAAGTTTGTGGTGGACTTCTTCCTGCAGAATCCTGAGTTTCAGTTTCAATGAGGGATTCTCAACAGCTTCTAGGACTGGATCTGAACAGGGCTGAATGGTTTCATAGCTAGCAAAGATGAGCTTTTGTTTTGCAATGTTCCATTTGAAGCAGTATAAGCAACATTGAAACTCCATTAATGTAATGGTTACCTGATCCCTGCTGTTGTATGCTGGAGTGATAAGGCTTTGAAAAATGCATCAGCTGAACCAAGACGTGCAGAATGAAAGCCTTTGCAACAGCATCCTGAGGGAAATGGAAGAAAGAACCTGCATTTTGCTATTTGTACGATTTATACAGTGAGTCTGGTATTATGAGTGTAAATCTGCAGAAGTACAAGGAGACATGAGAAAGGCCAAAACGATAAAGACTGGGTTACTGTAGAAGCTAAGCCTCTAGCAACAAGTATTCTCATTCATGGACAACTGACTTAGTGTTGCTCCAAGTTACTATGAACATTTGTGTTTAGAGTGACTCAGTATCTAGCAGTAAGCTGTGAGGGATTGGTCTTCCCTCTGCTGCTCAAGGGTTTAAGAGCTACGAGGCAAACTTCCAGCCCACTCAATGTCTGTGGCAACTTGCTCAGTCACAGACTGAAGCATAATCCTTACATGTCTGTTTTCACTGGGTATTAATTCAAGTGCCTGGCGCACAGACAGAGACAGGCAGGAGTAGCCAGATTGCAAAGTTGCTGAACAGCGCTGTATTTATCTCTGTGTATTGCTTCAATATACGGGACCATATTTCATGGTTCACAGAGATGCCCTGCACTGAAATGATTTGTGTATGGTATTTTCCCAGTTAACTGTAGAAGCTGTTTTTGAAGAGCTGTGTCTGTCATTTAGGAAACATGGAAAAGTAAGTGATAGATCACTTCAGCCTGCAGGTCGCCTGCCTGAACAAAATATTCAGTATGACTTTAATTTACATTCCCAGTGGTGTAAGGGCCAAAAGTCCCAGTGACATTCAGAAAGTGAAATGGAACATGGGCTGTGGGCAGCTCCCAGGTAAGAGAGCTGTGGTTCAGCTGGAACATTGCGTACAGTCATTTGCATCCGTGTTGGAAGGAAATCATGTCAGCTAATGTGCAACCGCTGCAGTACGGAGCCCAGCGTATTGAAAGTAAACTGGGTGAGTTCAGCAGCTGCTATACAAGGAGCAAAATGAAAGTCTCTGAGCCATTTGCAGAAAGGGTGGGGCAGGTACCTTGGAGTGGGAACTCTCTCAACTATCCAGGCTTAGGAAGCAGAACTTACAGGTTGTTAGGAAATATTTGAGTACATTTGAAAGTTGAGATCATTTAAGTTGTTTCCTGTGAGACAGAAGGGATCACAAGGACAGTTTTTTAAATAAATCATCAGTGTTCAAATGCAGGTAACTGAGCACTGCTCTTGGAAGCATCCTCCTTGAGATGACGGTTGCCTTTACTCCCAGGAGAATGTGTGTAGTTTGTCTTTATATAAACTCTGATGACCTTTTTTGGTATTTTAGTGGAAACAACCCCTTTGTACACCTCTGGTAGTGGTGCCTATTCTTTGCTCTCACTTGCCCCATAAGGCAGTTCATTGCCTTTCTTGCTTGCTCAGTTAGGGTGTTCATGGCAGAGATCCTAGACTCTGCTGCCACCTGAACATGTGGAGGTGCCCATGTCTCCAGCCACAAACTCATGCCGATGTGGCAACAACGGGAGAGAGTTCTTCCTATGCCCAGAGCAAGGTTGATGAGGGGGCACCTGTTTGAGTTTGGGAGCCCTGTGGTTTCAGATCAGATGAAATGGACTGATTATGAGAGACTCCTCAACCCCGTTGTTGTCTTTTGCGAACACCTGCAGTAACAAATCTGCTACAGAGGAGACACCCAGTCAGTCATGGATGGTGACCCCCAACGGCAGGCATACTTGGAGATACTGGAAAAGCAGCTGTCCTGTCCAGAGGCCTCTTAAAGGGCCTCTTTAGGGGCTCCCTCCTTTTCTGAAACACAGCAATGAGATTATCTGTGGTTTTTAAAAAAAAAAGTGTGACAGAGTAATGCTTTGATGCAATGCATGGCCTGTCTGGCAATAAATCTCTCCTAGTACCATCAATATTTTTTCCCCAGAAGGGCAGTGTCCTGACAGACAACAGCATGGCACATTTTCCTGTTTGTTAGTTACCTGTTTTTAAAAAAAATCTTTCCTTTGGCTTTTAGGAACATACTTCACGGTAGTAATTGCCAAAAAAAATAACAGCCTGCAAAGTGTCTTTGCCACATTCTCTTTTGAAGTCCCTCCCTCACTGCAAACTGCTCAGCATTTATTAACTCTTTCCTGCAATAAATCCATGAACCTCTGAATGACCTTTTCTCACCTTACCCTTTAGCCAAGTGCAAATAGACTAATTCATCCACACACATTTCCATTACCATGCTTATCACGGTCTTTTCTAGAAGTAGAAATCCAAAATCAAGAAGGAATGGTGCATTCTATTATGGACAGCAAAGATACTACGTTTTCATCTTCTCCATTGGGGACAACGATGTCTGCTGACAGAAGGGCTAGCTGGGGCTCAGCTACAAGTTTCTGTGCCATAGCTCAGCTCTTAGCTGAGGCTTTAGCTTAATTTCTGACTCTTCATATGTTACCTCTAGTTTCATTTCAGGGCTATAGTGAGTGAAACCGGCAGGTAATTCTCAGTCAACTTTCAAAGACAGTGTAACATATGATATTAGTGAGACAAATATTGATTACAGTCAGAAAATACCATCTATAGCAGCATTATTGAAAGATAATTTCAAAAACAATTGGTAAATCCAGCAATATTTCTTGTGCATGACATTTTGCAGATTATTTGCATTGCTCCTTCTTTTCTAGCCCATGACTAAAACTGCTAACTGTAAAACATGAATTAGTATTCTGAAGGAGATAAGCTAAAGCTTTAAGGCAGCAATTAGGTAGGTGTCTCTGGTTTTGATTCTGGAAATCCTGCACAGAAAGGATTTTGCTCTCAGAATCCTTGCTTAATAGCTTGTAACTTGCTACAGCATCACTGCAGAAGTGAACCACCTGCTAGCAAAAGAAACAGTGGGTAACGTATAAAGTTTCTCTTCCGTTCTAGCTTTTAACTTGACTTTGTCTTATTTTAAGTAAGTGAATCCTAATAGCTTCCTTTTGAAACCTTTGTGCTTCATAATACATGTTTTAATTCTGGTTCTCACCCACAAGTTGGCTATATTAGCCCGATGTAATGCCTAATTTGTTCTGTACTCTGATACCTATCTTCTCTACTGCTGTGGAACGTACACTACTTAATTTTTGTTGTTGTCAATTCCTAAGAAATTAGAAGCTTTGATTTTGGAGTTATCAAAGAAAAAACCACACACAGAACCTTTAACGAGTCAAATACTTATTTGCTGTCTGTGATTACTGTAATACTAAAAGTCCGTTACAACTTGCCTCTCTAAATTTTCACGCAGAGGTCAGATAGTCTTAATCCTTTTGCCAAGGAATGAGGGAGGAAAGCATTGTACCCTCCTCCCTGCATACCTGTCTGAAGGCCAAGGACACAGCAACCTTGATAGCATTACCCTGACAGTTCATTCAAAGATGTCAACAAAGGAGTTTTTTTTAAAATGGACTCTAATTTAAAAATATTAGTGGAATGTTTTGAAAAGAGAAAGTAGCCTTCCCTCACCCTTCCACTCCCTCACTTGGATTTTCTGTCTGACTTAGCTGACAGCTATACTTTTGTATGAAAGCCATGGAGCAGATGAGGTAAATTAGGAAACCGGAACTCTGTGTCCCAAGTATCAGAGCAATTTGCTGCAGCACTACACTTGTAAGATTCACCTTTTTATAACAAGTATGAATGACAGAAATTATCTGCAGCATGAACCTGAGAGGGGGATGTATATTCTGTACCTGTACCAGAGGCTCCTGGGGACAGCAGTGGGACAAGTTGTACTCTGCCTGTTTTCATGAGTAAATGGCCTTGCAGGTGATACAGGTGGCAGCAACCAGAACAAAGCCAATTGTGGCCATGCGCCAGCTTTATTAATGCAGTTCTTATTTCACAGAAATTTCTTGCTTTACATTTAAATCAAAACCATTCTGATACGCACCACATTTTTATAATCCATTTGCCTGATGGAACTGTTAGGAAGTAGTTATACTGTTATGAAATAGCCTGATGGAGTTGCATAGGAAATGGCAACTGTTAACGCTTTTTCAAAATGTAACCGAAGAATATCATACATATGAATTCATAAAACCCGTAGGAGTTATAGTTGTTAAGTTTCTAAGTTTTAAGTCTGATGGTTGTTTATCCCACTACAACTCCTAAGAACCAAACAGTTTTCTCGTATCTGTAACGTGTTTCTTTACTCATATTATTCAAAAGCTGAATGCTGAACTTCATGAGTCCTTCCAGTGTCTGTGAGATGTTTGAAAACATTGGAAGCAAAGACTTAACTGCTTGCAGGATTAGACACTATGGATGTAGTCTTCAGCAACTTGTACAACTTGGACTTTTCTTATTTACTCTGTCAAAATACAAAATACTCATTTAAATCTTTTAATCTGAAATAGTCTTGTATGATTCTTTCCCTACTGGTTTCATGGTTTTAGTCTATTAAAACAAGAGGCAAAACCAAGACACTTATCAGTATGTCTTAAAAATTTCTCTTGGCTTCAAACCAATCTCTAATACATGCTGAATAAATATAACAAGATGTAACAAAAAAAGAATACAGATTTTACATATTCACCACTGCTTCAGTATCAAAGTCATATTCCGTAGCTCTTGAATGTAATACTCATCTCCTGGCTTCAAGTTAATAATAATTAACTCTCCCACTAATTTTGAAATAATGAAAGACTTTCCTTTATCTACTGATTAGTAAGAAACAAGGAAGAGACTTTGATGTCCTCCCCTTGGAATTGTTGTAATATTTTAGCTTAAGCCTCCTGACCTGGTTTGTAAGCATTCAAATCAAGAAGGATTAAAATTTTCTCATGACTGAAAAACAGTTCTCTACTGCTAGCTCCTTTTGAGATTCTTCTCTTATCTCCAAGGTCAGGTAAAAGCATCAAAGGATTAGAAATATGCCCTGTCTGTGAGATAGCTCAAGATGACCTTGTAGTGTTCTCCCACATAAAAAAGTTCATTTATTTCTTCTTAATTTAAGCAATGTGCTCAGGCTCAGAAGAAAACAGCACAAACAGCCTCCAGCAGCTTTAAAGCTGATGGACCTTACCTAATTTTCAAGCTGTTTCAAACACTCTTCATTTCTTTGTTTGATGAGTTTTAACAGCTCGTATTTTTGCAGGATGCTATTGCTCCAGAGTAACTTTCTCTGCCTGTTACAGATTTTTTAGGTTTGCATGCCTAGAGAGCTATGTGCAAGATCCACTTTCTGTTTTCCTTAAGAAATCAAGGAGGATATCTTCTGCAGATTAATTCTCTGCCACTGCTTTGTTCTCACTCTGCTATCTGTAAACGGAACATTTCCTCTTTGCAGCAGTATACGCATGAAAGTAAAGTCTTTGGGGTATCTTTCTGTGTATCACAGATTGGCGTCCCTAAGCTAGCTCCTAATGAAATCAGGCTGTATACTGTGTTCCTTTGGTGCTGTCCTCTTTTGTTTTAATTTATTTTTACTATTTTATCCAAGTGATCTTTCATCTTCCTGTTGTAGGTAAAAATCCTTTTGGTCTGACATAAGTGACTACTTTTTGAGCATGAATTTATTATGTCCATGCTGTTTAGAAGTACCATATGGTGTTTATTTCCACCGAATGCTAGGTGAAGTCAGTGGAAAAACATGCACAGATACAGTGGGGTTTATCTGCGAGTGTCTTGCTCCGCGAAATACTTCGGCGACCGCCTCATCCTTACTGCTCACATACACCCCCGTGTGGGCAAATTCTGTATCGTTCCCTCCTCCTGGTTTTCTAGAGCAAATCGGCGAGAATCTTGCTGTCCCATCGTGACATTCTCTAAAACATGGAGAGGGTCTTTGACAAAAAAAAAAAAAAAAAAAATTAAATAGTACACATCCTTCATTTTTCCAGGCTGGTGCCGAGATGCAAAGGTTTTATAAATCCGTGTCACTATCTTGACTTGCACAGCATGACCAAATTAGAGGAGTATGAGAAAAAGAGTCTTGCCTGTAAACGCTGCAGTCATACTTTAAGTAGGAAAATCGGACAATAGGCCTTAAAGAGACACTGATTTCAAAACTCCCTAGAGAAGAGAGAAAATTCTTTGCAAAGTACTAACCCACAGTCTCATTTGGTGAGGGAAACTATTTCACGTCAGGTCAGGCTTGTGCATTTTACTTGTGAGCATGATGGTCTTTACATACTGTACCATACCATACCATACTGTACCGTACCATACCTTCTTTGTTCATGCCATTAAGGAGAAAGCCGCTGGAATATTAGCAAAATCTGTAATGAGGTTCACTGCAGTTGCCATTTTACAGCTCTTCAGTCTTCTGTGAATTTCTGAAGCTTTCATACATTGCTATGAAACTTCATTTCTCTTGATCATCAGTTTCTTTTGATAGACTGAGACTCTACACTATAGAATGTGTAGAAAGAAGTTTCTATTGCAACAAAATTATTGCAGTCCTTTTTTAAGGGTTTAAAATTTTTTTATAATTGGGACTGAAGTATCTTGCTGTGGAAAATGTGGTCCCTAACTAGGTAATGAATTCTGGCAGAATTCTGTATGCCAGCTGTACTTATCCTAGCTATATGTAGTTGCTATTCCACATTATTGTTTGCATGGTAATAATCAGAGGACACCTGCAATTAAGCCAACTGCTTCTGAGGAAAAAATAACTGACCTTGATACTAATCATCCCAGTGTAACAGAATATCTGAGTTGGCTGCCTCGTTAAGTGAGGCATCATGGGCAGTGCTGTAGGTTAGAGGTCTTCAGGACAAACATGCTCACCAGAACTGTGAATCAGAGGGAGACACTCAAGGGCAGTAGGTGATAAGAATGTTCTTCAAGAAGGACACAGCAGATCCTACTGAGTGAAATGTTCTACCCAAATAGTTTCATTTATCCATTGGAGTCAAATCTTATATGACTAGGAAAAAGTAAGGACTTCTTTACTGACTTCAGATAAATCAGAACCAAAAATTGAAGGAATAACTTAAAATAATGTAGCAGTCTTAGTGTCAAAGGGGTTTGAATTCACAGTATGCTCTCTGTTCTGCAGAAAGATCCATGTATGACCAGCTTTACATATCCATGTTCCGCTGTTTATTTCCTACTGCAATGAAACAAAACTTAACTGGGTTTCTCTATTGATTTGGTGGGTTTTGTTTTTTGTTGTTGTTTTGTTGTGTGTTTGGTTGTTGTTTTTTTTTACTGTGAACAAAGTTGCAGAATTCATATGGCTTAACTTTGAAGAGAAAGGAGATCATTTCACTTGTTGGATTTCCCATTCTGGTTCACAGCAGGACCACAGTTTTATACAAGCACAGCGGAGCCACAGGCACCCTGCAGGACAGAGAAGAAAATGTGGGAGGGGGCTTGAACCACTTCAACTGGCAATGGAGGTTTTTTTCTGGTTGTAATTTGCCTGTTCACCTTAAGTACGGAGGAGGGGGGAGCTTACCTAACAAAATCACAGAGGGCAGCCCTGGCACATGAGAACATTGACGCTATCTCCAAGTGCCTCAGTCTTTTGTTTCATTTGCTCTCTGTACATCAGAGCATCCCAGATTATGTTCTCCTGTCCAAAATACAGCCAAAACCTACCATGCTACAAAGATGCATTCCTAAACAGTGCGAGACAGATAGTAAAGCAATTTTTCCCTTAAGAGTTAGTGGAACTGAGGCAGGGGAAGCATGTGAAGATTTAAGAAACATGCCACTCAAATAGACAGGACAGGGACAGTGACACACGGGCTGGAAGGGCAGAAGCAAGTCTGTTGGCACTGTCAGCTGGAGGAGACATAGTGTTTTCAGAGCCGACTGCTGGCCTGAAAGATCTTCTCACTGCCTTGAGGACTCTCGGGACCCAGCTGACATTGCTCACTAGGACCATTCTTGCTGCCTCCTTCTGAATGGCTGCATCTTCCTCATCACCTTCCTCAGGTGACCCCAGGGCAGCCACGGGCGAAGGCTGGGAGTGAGAAGCCGTTGGCAGAGCAGGGCACTAGCAGAGACAGGGGTCCACAATGGCAGGGGAGCAGTGGCAGCCAGGGAGGTACTGCTGCAATGCCACAGCAGCGGCTGCATAAATTAAAAGGCTGATAGGCAAAATACCTGACCTGGCAAAATTAAAGCAGTAGTTGTTGAAAGAGAAGGGCCTACCACCTTCTCCTGTGAGTAGCTGTGGGGGCCAGGGGCTAGCTCTGCTCCAGGGTGGATGCTGCACCACTGGAGGGAAAAGCAGTTGGGGGGGGCCTCCCCCACCGCAGCACCGCAGGCGCAGACGCAGATGTAGGGGTGCTCAGCCCATGGTAAACTTGTGCGGCCCGGCTGCTCGTCACCCGGAGTGAGGGGCGTGAGCTGTGGGGCTAATGTGCAGGCACCAGCAAAACTGCAGGAAGCCAACGCGCGAGCCTTCCAGCTTCTGTAGCACCTTTTCAAATGGTCTCTGCTTCTCACACTACAAAAACCTCCCGGGAGGTAAACTGACCCTCCCGGTGTAGAAAAAAGCCCCATCGCTCCATTTCCCCTATGAAGTACTGGACAGAAACCAACACTTGTGGGGAAGGAGGCTGAACGGGATGCCTAGGGGCTTCTCCTGCAGGTACTTCTGTGCATGGCTGAAACCAGCAGCTCTCTACACAGGCGCGACACCTCGCTTACATGGAGCATGTTGCAGCCATGAGGCTTACGATCCCGGCACGGAGCTGTCACAGGCAAGCCCTGCGTTCCTCCTGACTTGGGCTGCGTGGCCAGAGAGAGGCTGAAGGACAGTCATGCCTGAAGGAGATCTTCTCAGCAAAGCGGTTTTGCTTCTGTCTGTGCAGGGTGCCAACCTTGGGAAAGCAAGTGGCATGAAAGGCGTTCGAGTGGCTAAGTGTTCAGACAGCCCTTGGCCCCTTCGGCTTGGTCACGCGTCGTTCCTACAGGAGCCTGCAGCTCTGCGACAATGGCAACTGCAGGGACCGTAAAACCACAACTGCCATTACGTCAACGCACAAGGACCAGTGCATCTGCTTATGGCTTACTTTGATTTCTGTTCAAGTCAGTAAAACCGTCCGTCTCCATTCTTACAGCGGGTTTGGGCCCACCGGCTGATTTCCCCTTCTGGCATCCGCTCGCTGTGAAACCCGAATCCCTCTCAGGACATGGCGCAGGATCTCTGCATGATAGCCGAAGGGGGAAAGACAAGACAAAGGTGGAAGCTGGTGGAAGATCTGCCATCCGCAGCAACAGGCAGGCAGCAGGGCAAGAGCAGGAGGAGGTCAGAGCCTCCATCGGACAACAGAGGGCGGAGGAGGTGATGTGGGAAGAGTTCTGTGGATGTGGCGGTGCAGGATTTGGAGGCGAGGGCCAGGTCAGCCCTCACAGTTCCTGTGAAATGAGAGAGGGACAAGAGGAGGAGGTGAAAGAGGGGACAGGTATGGCTGGGCGAGCAGAAGGCAGATAGTCCTGCCACAGGCATTTTGATGAACTGGGGAGGCAGAAGGTGAGATGGACGCAAAGATCCAGTGATTTGAGCGGGACCAGGAACAGAGTTCACTCTGCAGTGACACTTTGCACATCCAGCAGAGAATGGAAGGATGTTGGAAACCACTCCACTCCACACCTTTCATTCCGTGTTGGTCCCTATCTAACCTCAAGCTGGCTTATGTCTCCCAACCCGGCCACCCCGCTCTCCTCACAGCCGGGCGGCCTCCGNTGACTCCACAGAAGATGACACATGGGTGTCTAGACACACTCAAGGCCAACAGGCTTCAACTGCATCATGGAAAATAAAACCCACACTGTTGCAGGAAACCACTCATCTCAACAGTTACTTTAGTACCTAGTTTTGCAAGATAAGGCGGCTTTGTATTTGGGAAAAAGGTATAGTCCAACACCTCAATGCCTTTGAGAGATCTTCAAGGGGGGGGCATTCAGATTAAATCCTGTTGTTTTGCAACATGCAGTTCAGAGGCATGCCTCCAGCCATCACTGAGGAACACTGGCAGGAAAATCTTTTCATTTTGCATAGACCGCTCAGGTTGGCTTATGTCCCCTCACCTGGCCACCTCCATGTTGTAGCTGTGATTCACACATCTGGGATGGCCTCCTCCCCAGCCACACCCACCTGTACACAGGGCTGCCATGGTCTGCTCTCCATCCCGCTGGGAGAGCAGCAGCGTATGCATCAGTCTATATGCATTAATGTGAAACACTTTCCCCATTGTCCTAGCTGTGGGAGCTGTGGGATCTGGTATCATCTTCCCTTCAGATTGCCCAGCAAAGCTTCCAAAAGGTTCTGTCCCTAGCACTCTCCATTCAGTAGAGTCTACCTCAAATCCAGGCCAGAGCAAGCCACAGTTGCTAGTTTCTTTCTCCAGATCTAACACTCAAAGCAGTCCTGAGGCATTATTTGCTCTTTTTTTTTTTTTTTTTCTGTAGGGGTTTCTGTTTCTTAGAAAATCAGAGCACACACACTTCTTTATTGTATTGCAGCAGCCAATGCATGCATTCTTGCACCAATCATACCATTGTGTATGCATGCATTATTGCACCATCAGTTTAGACATTCCGTCTCCTCCACAGGACTCTGGTTTCCAGTGCTGCATCTTCTTTCCCTCATATTCCATGTGCAGCCTTTGCTTCCATGTCCCAGTGCACATCAGTCCAAGACTGCGTGGAGCGACGCTGCTCTGGAGTCGGCAGGTCAGGGACTGAGAGGTTACCAACCTGGATACCAGGATGGGGGTGGGAAGCAGACACTGCCTGGTGGAGACTGAAACCTTTGGGCAGGTCCCCTGGCAACAAGGGCAGGGGCAGGCAGTCAGGGCTGCACAGCGGGCACACAGACGGACGTCACAGGGAGCCCCAGGCTGACACTCATGCTGGTGGCTCAGCCAAGCACAGCTCAGTGTGGGTGCTGGACTGGGAACAGTCACACAGCCCAGCAGTGCTGTCCATGCTGCTGGGGTGGCCTTTGCCTGCGCTGCCATCCCGCCCAACATGGGGTACACCACCCCCTCCCTCCCTATGCACCCCAGCCCCTCATGCCTGGTGAGAAAGGAACCTATCTTCATTTTTTTCAAGATCCCTGAGGTTGCAGGGCACAGAGGTGAATTTGATATTTTCTGTCTTATTACCTGAATTCACCAGCAATGGAAGCAATACAGGTCATGAGCAATTTTGGACAAGCACATGCTTTAAAAACTTGTAAAGTACTGGACTGTCAAGTGAATTAAGAAATAAATCCTAAGTCTTGCAAGCTTCTCAGCTTGCTTAGGAGAGTAAAATGCTATAAATTCTGGCCAGTTCTTTTGGGGACACTGAATGAACATTTTAAGAGGTTGGTGTATCTGGCTTTGGGGAACCTGTCACACAAAGTTGCAGACTTAGGAGAGTAAAATGCTATAAATTCTGGCCAGTTCTTTTGGGGACACTGAATGAACATTTTAAGAAGTTGGTGTATCTGGCTTTGGGGAACCTGTCACACAAAGTTGCAGACCATGTGTGCGCTTGTCCACTTGCAGAATTGGAGCATGTGTGCTTTCACTAGTGAGCTTCAATCTTTACCAGCCAAAGGGAGGGAAGGGGAAGGGGCTGGCTGCAGTGATGTAGGTTAATCCTCATAATGCTAATGAAGGTGCTGTGAAAGGCAGCACCTTGTCTGTGGCAGATGCAGGCAAGGGAGTGTGTGTATTTCTGCGCATACACGTGTGGGTGTAACTTTGCACAGAAAGAAAACTTGCATATCACTCGGTACGTCTCTGCAGCCTAACTCAGTGCAATACAGAGGAATGAGAACTAGTGTAGGTAATAAGCTCAGGAAATCAAAAAAAAAAATTAATAAGATGTTCATTTGCCAGGGGTAATTAGGGCCCTGCTAAACTGACCATATTGCTTCCATTTCTAAGCCAGCTCAGGAATCTCTGCATGGCACTTGACTCACAGAAACAGATCTGCAGGGTGACAACTGCTCCTCCCACCTTTTTTATAGCACGTGTGTGAGCAGCTATGTGGGAAAATACGCACTTCAAGTGTTCTGCATTGATCCAGGGGAGCAGAAGAAAAAAAACCACCAGCAACCTAATACACATATTCTTGAGAAGGAATTAGTTTAATCACAGAAAAACACCTTCTTGTCTTAAGCAAATGCAGTTACTTCTTCTCTAAAAATCTCACATTTTATCCACACTTATTGTATTCCATCAGAGAAAAAAGAGGATTACCATTTTAAAACAGCATTGCAGTTACATATGAAAGGCCACTGTTCCGCTAGTAAGGGCTTCCCGTCACAGTTTAGAGTTAAGCTGTGTCAGCATCTTCTCGAGCTTTATTGCTAGTGCCATGTTACCTCTAATCCTTAATTTTCCTGACATGAAGGCCAGAGTTGGCTTCAGTTTACCTAAAAAGAAGAAACAGAACCATCAGAAAAAAGGAACTGGAGACAGCCTGTGCACAGAAAAACATAATGCCACTACAGCAAGACCTAGCAGCTATACTGCTACCAAATTCTGCTGTAAAAGCAGTACACATTTAGGAAAGACAGATTAGAGATGTACAGAATAGAAGTCTAACAGATTGACTGGATTCTTTCCAAAGCCACACTCACTGCTAAAATTTCAATGCCTGGTTAATAAAAGCAGGGTAAGCTTTGGTGCTCTTCCGATTCACAGAACAGAAGAGTTCAGAAAAATCCAAGTTCTATCCTACACAAAAGGAGTCACAAAAAGCCAAAAGCTCCTCCATCCCAGGATCACAAAGCAAGGAGGCTGTCTATTCACCCATCAGCAGGTGGTTTTCCAGGCACCACCACCTGCGTCCGCCTTGGCAAATGCCTTTGTCACTCACCTGTGAACATTTTCACAAAGTCGGCACTCGACATGCTCATAACCACATCAGCCGTCACAGGAGGCTTTCCGAAACCAGCGCTCCCACCCTTGGTTTTCAGGTCAATATACCAAGTGCCTCCTTCCTCACCTGAGCAGACAGTGAAAAGAGGTGACAAGGCAGCAAAGAGCACCGTGCCCTCCCTATTCCTCCCTGTCAGACGGCCGCTGCCCTGTCCCTTCGGAGCACTTACATGATACTACATACGCTGGCGGTGCTCTGCCACAAGTTACCACTTGCCCCACGTTCTGCGCGCAGCCAAAGCCAGCCTCTGGCAGACGCCCCGCAGCACTGCGTGTCGGGGACACGGGCAGACGAGCCCCAAGGCAGCACTTTGCTGACAGAGCTGGTGGCAGCTGGTGCTTTTAACCTGGCCCTGCGAGCAGCCCTGTCTATCGTCACGCTGAGCCTGTGCCGTAGGGCCAGCACTGCGACAAAGCCTGCCCGCATGCGCCAAGAGTGGCAGCGGCTTCCTGCCCGTGCTGAAGTTGGTCCTGAGATGGAGCATCATCCGGAACAGAACAAAAGGTGATCTGTTTCGGGATCCGCTCGAAAAGGCCAGTGTTTGTGTTTGAAAACACCAAGTGCCTTTTGCTAGGAGCGTGAGCATGGGAAGGTTTTACAAGTGATGGTCTTACCAGATAATTCAAACTGAAAGACACCCTGAGTAGTTCTCACGTACTCTTCGCTCATCGCCCCCTGAATAACTCTGAATGTTTCTGCAACAGGACTCAATGGCTTGGCTGGAGCAGGTTCTGCGTTAACCTTAGCTCCATCTGGTCCTTCATGCTGGGATCCGCTTAATTTCTGCTCCTCTTTGAATGCTTGGGAAGCACCTACAAGAAAGAGATTGTTTTTCTCTTTCAACTGCAAAACACTTTAAAGCTGCACACACAAACATGCGTAGAGAACTCCGTTTGAAAAGATTTAAGCTTCACAGTAGGGAAAACGAATATTTTCCCATTTCAGTATTAATACTGATAAAGGAGGGGTTTTGCACCTGGGAATCTGAACAGCTGTAGAGCACTAAAGGTAATTCTGCAAGATATTTCACTTCCTAACACGTTAAAAGCAGAGTGAAAATAAACCACAGCAGAATTCTAATTCTGACTGTTCTCGGTTTATTACAAAGACTTACACAGCACATTGTTTTCTAATGCAATCCATACAGTCCTGACAGCACTCACAAAAAACAAATCGGTATCGTTAATAAACAACACTTTCACCTTAAAATACTTCTGTCTTGTCTATCTTGCTAAGAACATGAATATTTTCATTCATTCTTCTGCAAAGGCTTCTAAGCTGTAAATCAATTCACTGCTTTAATCGGTATTTTACTATGCTGCAGTGAACATGTACATTTAACAATAAAGGACAGGATTTGCAATTTACAAGGCTGATCAAATTGAACAGCCTCTGAAAATGTTGTAGAAAGTCTCTTGGGTGTCTTAAGTATCAAAAAATAGTTAGGACTACGCTGTGAGTCCCTACTAAATACCCAGTGTTGGGAGGCCCAGGGAACTAACACCATCCGTCCCTGGCACAACAGTCCTCGTGCAATTGCTCAAAGAGTATTTTCAAGGGCGAGGGACTCTGTTCAAACTTTGCCTCCTCTGCCTTTCTCTTTTCCCTATTTTGGCACTCCTGTGAAACCTGTTCAGCATTCTTAGTTCCCCTCCCACTTCACACTTCTGAAAAACCCAAACTGATGCTTTTCTAAAAAAGAAAATTTCTCCATTTCATCTAAGAGATATCTAAATTGTGTAAATTGTACAAGTTTCATCTAAGAAGCAATGGCCTCTAAGAGCAATGGCTCTACGTTGTGTTCTTTTGTATAAATTTAGCAAGGCAAATGAGGTACTCCTGCAAAATGTGCTGTCTGCTAATTAATTTCTTTTTCCAGTAATATTTACCTGTGACCTTCACACTACCACAATTCAGATGGTTAAAAAAGGATTCTTCACAATAAGGCACTAATTTTTTGTACCATGAAAGTCCTGCAGTATAGAGTCACTTCCATAAATCATACCCTCTAAATGAGAAAAGGTGTTTTGCCAAATAGCTTGAGTGGACTCCAAGCTCTTGGGAGAAAAGAAAAAACAACTTGAAATAGAGAGGGCATTCATTATTGTTAGAAACTATCAACCTTTACACCCAGTGCTGTTCCTACCGTATCTTTCTTGTTTCATGGCTGTCATGTCCGTTTCAACATCCAAGAAGAAGTCAGGCATCAAGGGGTGACCTAAAAGGCAGGAAAAATGTAATAGTAAGTCCAAATAAAGTTGGACAGCACAAACAGGAATCCATTTCGTATGAAACTACAGCTAAGTTTGTAAGTAAATAAACTACAATTTGAAGGAAAGATGTAGGATGAAATAACACGTTTAGAGTTTGGTTCATTTAATATCTGACCTAGAATTCTCTTAAAGTTTCAATGAAAAACATCTGAAGAAGAAAAAAAAAAATCTGTCTCACTAGCTGCTAAATAGTAATATGTGCATCTACAGTGCAGGTACATTTTCTTTCCACTAAAGTATTTTTTTTTTAATTAATAGGCGCTTGATGTTAAGAGTCTCAGTGGACATGTCGTATGTGCCTTCCAGGAAGGCATGTTCTGAAACCGAGGCAAAGCAACTTTTTACAGAATAATTTAAAAGCCCCTAGAAAAAGAACTATATTAATATTCTCCATGTGGCCTTTCCTCCTTCCTGAAATTATTTCTCATCTTAAAGATCTGTTTTACCTGGTGCAATTGCATAGACATCAAAATCCTTAACTCCTTCTTCTCTCAGCAGAACTTCATCAATAATGAAATTTCCTGTGAAACTTTTTGGTTTTGTTAAAATGCAATATGCAGCATCTGCAAGGATGTCCGTTTTCCTGCACTGTTTTTCTATTCCAGATCCTCCCAGCATATCCATAGCAGCTGTATGTATGGCTAGAAAGTTTGGAGGGTAAGAAAACAAAGCTTTAACACTGATGACATGAAATTCCCATTTCTCTGGCAAGTACACAAACTTTGCTTTCCTTTCATGCAAAAGGAAATTGTAGGAAGACAAATCTATGAAATACTACCAACCAACAAATAATTCTCTACAAGCACCAGTAAAAAAAGAAAACTATTAAAGGAACCTAAAAGTGGAATGACAGGCAGGACTTTTTATGGCATTCACATCCCTCTATCAGTGCCCCACCCCATGTCTGACTAATCTGATAGCCTTCTATGATGGCATGACTGGACGAATAGAAGAAGGGAGGGCAGTGGATGTTGTCTACATTGACTTCAGCAAGGCTTTTGACACTGTCTCCCACAGCATCCTCATAGGCAAGCTTAGGAAGTGTGGGTTGGATGAATGGACAGTGGGGTGGATTGAAAACTGGCTGGCAGATAGAGCTCAGAGGGTTGTGATTAGTGGCACAGAGTCTAGTTGGAGGCCTGGGACAAGTGGTGTTCCCCAGTGGTCAGGACTGGGTCCAGTCCTGTTCAACATATTCATCAATGACCTGGATGAAGGGACAGAGTGCTCCATAAGCGAGTTTGCTGATGACACAAAACTGGGAGGGGTGGCTGACACACCAGAAGGCTGTGCTGCCATTCAGCATAACCTGGACAGGCTGGAGAGTTCGGCATAGAGAAACCTCATGAAGTTCAACAAGGGCAAGTGTAGGGTCCTGCACCTGGGGAGGAATAACCCCATGCACCAGTACAGGTTAGGGGATGACCTGCTGGAAAGCAGCTCTGTGGAAAGGGACCTGGGAGTCCTGGTGGACAACAGGACAACCATGAGGCAGCCATGTGGCCTTGTGGCCAAGAAGGCCACTGGCATCCTGGGTTGCATCAAGAGGTGTTTGGCGAGCAGGTCACGGGAGGTCATCCTCCCCCTCTACTCTGCGCTGGTGAGGCTGCACCTGGAGTACTGTGTCCAGTTCTGGGCTCCCCAGTTCAAGAAGGACAGGGAACTGCTGGAGAGGATACAGCAGAGGGCTACAAGGATGCTTAGGGGGCTGGAACATCTTTCTTATGAGGAAAGGCTGAGGAACTTGAGTCTTTCTAGTCTGGAGAAGAGAAGACTGAGAGGGCATCTCATCAATGCTTATAAATACTTAAAGGGAGGGTGATGGGAGGATGGGACCAGTCTTTTTTCAGTGGTGCCCAGTGACAGGACAAGAGGTAATGGGCACAAACTTGACCATAGGAAGTTCCATCTGAACATGAGGAGGAACTTCTTCCCTTTGAGGGTGGCAGAGCACTGGAACAGGCTGCCCAGAGAGGTGGTGGAGTCTCCAACTCTGGAGACATTCAGAACCCACCTGGACACCATCCTGTGCAACCTGCTGTAGGTGACCCTGCTCTGGCAGGGGGGGTGGACTAGATGATCTCCAAAGGTCCCTTCCAACCCCTGTGATTCTGTGATTTCCTCCAGGTTATTCAGGACATGAAAAACTAACAGGACAACTTTCTTTCTCAAAGTGAGTGTATGATACATCAGTCATTAAGAGGTATTTCCTTTGGTGATTATCACACTGAAAATCTTGATGCTTAATTTTAGCCTTATAATAACTCCTGTGAGATACCAAAGTGTCTTTCCTAAGTTACTGAGAAACCAAACAGCAAAAACTCAAATAATATGTTCAATATTCCACAGAAAGGCTGTGTTAGACCCAAGAATAAAATCCAGATCTCCTAATCTTCTAGTTGTTTTATTAACCAATTCTACTAACTTCTGCACCATTCCAATAGTCTTCTTTATGCTTCCCCCACGGGAGCTACTAACATTGTGGCATGTCCCAGTCTAAGTCTGTAATTTGCTCTTCCAGGCTGAGATTATCCATTCCATTTTCTTTCATCCTGTTCCACAGGCTGTTCGGTTGTAGCTTCTGGCATTTACCATGTTACTGTTTTCCCCTCATACAGTTCTGCTTCATGACTTTTTCCCACCTGCTGTTTAAGACTCAACACTCTGCCCCTAAGTTTTGGAACAGATTCGCAAATCCCCTCCTACACCTGGGGCTGGCAGGTCCTTGAGGTGGAAGAATAAACCTGACTTTAAATCACTTTTGTCCTCCTTTCAGTGTTTCCATTACACAGGAAGTAACCACAGCTTTGATGCAGAAATGATCCCAACGTTCCTTAAAAACCAAAGAATAGGCACTGCACAGGACACACCTATCTGAGCTGGATCATTCACCTTCCAAAGTAGGAACTGCAAAACAGGACAGCAGTCTTCAATGTGGCCAGGGAGATCCTGTCAAAGCGTTTTCTAGGAAAGTGCAAGAGTGGGTAGATGTCCTTGTTCACTCCCTTATTTTACTCTTTTGTGGTGAGGACTAGCCTCTAGGTTTCATTTACCTTTGACCAAACTCAGCTTCTTTTTTTCAAATCAACTGAACTGCTATAAACACACACCTAAACAAAAAGCAGCGAATAGATACACTGTACACAGACCTAGGTCTCCCTGAGTCTTTTTCCCATTTTCAAGGATAGGAAATAAATTTGCCTTTCTTTGGTCCTCTGAAATGCAATCTATCCTGCAACATTTTTTATTTTTTTCAAAACAACTACCAACAGTTCAGAGTATTTCTGTCAAATACTCTGATGAAATTTACTACGTTCTGTTGACGTGAATATACTCCACTATTCTGAGGATTCATTAACCTGTTTACTTTTCCTGGCCCACACTTCTGTCACCCCTCTGTTAGTGTCAACTATTATTCTTCTGAGCACAGTAAGCCTATGTGTACAGACTGAACCAAAAAGATTTTAAACATGTACTGCCTCATACTCTGGCTGTACATTGTTCCACCTATTTCATAGAAAGTGCCACTGGTTTTTCTCTAATGCACACAAAGAGCCTCCAGTTCTGTCCCAGGATACCTGTATTATTCATATGCACTCTTAGTGATGGGATTGCCCCTTGCCCTTTTGGTAGGCTTCCTCTTTCACTTTTAGATAAATTGAGAGCTCCTGGCATCTTATTACCAGCATACTTTAGCGTGTTTAAAGAGTTGGATTAATCAACAGTTACTGGCATCCACACTGGCACTGAGGCTAATCACATTTGTATGAGATTATACTGGACTTTCTAATTAAGAGCTTTGCAACTGTATTTTAGATATGGTGGAAGTCTGTAACCCTGTCTCTCTGGTGACCACATGAAAGCAGTTAACTTTCTCACAAACCTTTCAAAAGAATATTTTTTGTACTGGAGATTTTTTTTAATTATTTCTGCGTTTACAGAGGTATGTATCTTGTCAGTTCCATCTACGCTCTGACAATGATATTAAGGAATTCTAAATAGTACTACATACAGAGATGTTTAACACATACTAATGAAAGCATGCTAATGCTTTTGTGATTCTGTCCAAACCAAAACTTTGAGCACAGAGAAGCGAAATACTATACAGATGCTTCAACCAACTGAAAGGGTTGAATGGGTTGCAATCTAGCTGAAGATGAATTTGGATCAAGGTGGCAATGGCTTAGTGAGAACTAGGAATGAAAACCAGCACCCATGCAGGATGAACAAAGAACATGCAAAAGAACTGCTCAGTCTCCTGAATCAATTCCAGAAGAAGTCTGAAGTATATTCACAGTAAAATAAAATAAGCTGTAGAAGACAAAATACAATAAGTCATTATGTATTGTTAAAAAAAAAAAAAAGATCACCTGTTTTAGGCCATAAAGCATTGACGGCAACTTCTCCTCTAAATTCTTCTGCCATTCCCAAGACACACATAGACATCCCATATTTAGAAATGGTATAAGCTAAGACAAGAAGTATAAAAAAGACCTGTTACTGTTATTCAGCAAGATAAAAATTTACACTTTAGCAACAGAACTTTAATTATGAAGGAAAGAAAAACCAAATTATCTGTTCATGAGGAAAATTAAGTTTTTGAGGACAAAACATTATCTCCCTAGAGTCAAAAGTTCTCCTTTCTCCCCACCAGCCCCAGCAGATACAAACTAGTTTGCCATCTTTTCACTACAAATAAAATGAGACCTACGCATGTTTTGACAAAAACAACAACTGAAGCCTAGCTCTACGGTGGTTTTGTTGTGCTTTTTATACACAGCACACTGACAAGAGTGCTTAATTTTTTCAAGAGGCCTAAGGCATAGCAGGTGCTAANGGGTCCCTTTCCAACCTCAAAATTAATTTCCATTTTCAAAGACAACATTGAACTTTATTAAATCAAATGTGAAGCTGAATTGACAAGAAAGTAGATTTGGGATTTCAGAAAATATTTTGTAGTCTGAAGAATTCCCATGAAAAAGCAGAGACTCTTACCTTGAAAACATTCTTGAAAACATAAAGGACATATTAGGCCATGAAACCTGCGCTGTTTTCCCACAAAACAATTTCTTTTAGGTGAGGTACAAAACACTCTGGGGAACTATTAGTACCAGTCTGTACATAGTGCTAAACATAAAACATATGGCATTCTGGCCTGGCACTCCTGCACATTTCACCAGGTATTTACATGGCTCTCAAAAAATAACTACAAAGGCACTGGATGCTACTCACCACAATGATTTTTGAACCACATGGGATTCAGATTCATAGGTGGGCTGAGGTTCAGGATATGTGGGTTCCTACTCTTCCTCAAGTGGGGAAGGCATGTTTTAGACCTGAAAGATAGATTCAGACAAATCAGTCACGTCTTATTTTATGGAACACCTGTAATTACAGTAAAAACCATAGTAGCAGACCAGTATTTTCATTATCATGAAAGTCCAACACTAAGCTGAGACCCTGCCCTTGTATCAGTTATATAACTGATATAAAGAACAACAAAAAAAATCTGGCGTAGCTCACTTATCTCAGGCCTAGTATTCATTCCTGTTAAGTGGACCACACTCTCCAAATAGTGCAGCAGCATCTACTAAAGCTGATTTCCCAGATGCTCAGAAGCCATAATCTCCTTGTAATAGTTCTGGTAGGGGAAACAAATCATTATGAGGCAACAAGCGAAATTAGCAGTGCAGAGCATCATTTAGTCATAAATATATTCTGATCCCATACCTATTTCTTCTTTAAAACCACATTAAAGAAGTAATACTATATAGTGAAAGGCTATTACAAATATTTCAAGCATATTCCAAGCAAAACTGAAAACCTATTCTCTGCTGACTGGAAGAGTCACTATTTCATTCAACTTAGAATTTACACATACCTGTAAATGATAACTTTTACTTTATAGAAACCGTCATTTCACTTCACTTCTAGCACTTGGGTACATGTTTGTATTTGATCTCTGCTGGAGAATTTTTAATTAAGCTTCACAGGGAGAACAGCACTGCAGTGGACTACACTACTGACCTACTATTCACACATTTCAACAGGATCCACGCATACTGTCAGCCACAGAAGGGACACCTTCAACTGCAAAATCATTAAAGTAGGAAAATAAATAATTTACCACCTGCTTAAATGTCCTGGGGTCTCAATTCTTTTCAGTGGCAGTGTGCGAGGTTCATTAATAGATGTCTCAATTTCTTAATGCACAGGAACCAAGAATATGTCAACAGGTACACTCCATAAGGTGGGACATCCGCCCTACCTCCTCCACACAGATAAAAAATCTACTTTTTTTTTTTTTAAACTATTATAACTTTCTCAACATTAAATTGAAAACAGATCTCTACAAATTACAAACAAGCAACATCCAAAGCAAGGGGAAGAAAACTCTGAAATGCTTGACTAGGTCTTCCCAGTTGACAGCTGTAAAAGCAATGACAAAGATAATTTGTAACTTCCCTTAAGAGGTATTAATCTTTCATATACCCTTCCATTTGCAGCAACACAGAACCTGCTTTTTAATCTTTTTAAGGCACCCAAAGGAAAGATGACTTTAAGAATTCTCCATTAATTTGAAATAACTAGATGTACTATCAAGAAAGTAATTGTTGCTGTTAGGTGGTGAGGGGGAAATGGAGCTTGCCACTGGCAACAGAGCAGAACCCGTTCAGAGATTTAGCAAGAGATATCCACAGAGAATTTTATGGAATGCCAAGGTCCAAAACCGATTTTCCTTTTCTGAGGGCAGAACCGCTTAGACTTCCAGCCTTTCAAAAGCAGACACTGGAGGGTGGAAGCACAGAAATTCCACTCTGCAAGCATTCTTTCTTCCACCCTGCTTCTCCCTCCATGCTATCTACATGCTGTGGCATGTGTCTCTCTAATTCAGAAAACTGCTATTCATGTGCGTTTTTACACTATTCTAATGGCAAATCCCATCATTGATTCTTAGCAAAAGAATATTAAGGAATATAATCATAATATCTGATAACCAGATTCATCTGCACAAAGGAGAATGACAGACACTATTCTAGATAAAACTTTGATACAAAAGCTCCTGATCACATCAAGCAACACCTGAATTTAGAGAATCTGCATTGTCCTAAGGGCTTTTTTTCTTTTAAACACAACCTTGTCAAAAATCAAAGTTTTAATTTTAAAACAGAGCAACTTTAAATGACATCCTGTAAATCTAAAGATGATCCCACCTACTGAATCCATTTCCAAAAAAATGAGCAAAGTAAGGATCACAGGAACTGTGAAATCAAATCTTGGTATGGTAATTTAAATGACAGAATTGATAAGCTGAAAGTAGGTGAAGAACACTTTAGATAGTTATGTTGTATCTTTAACATTTTCCTTTTAACTATGGTAAGTTATATAGTGTCTAAAGATGAGAAAGAAGCTTATGAGGAGGAAGCTGCCAAACGAGATGTTGCACTTAATGTATGGAAAGAATTAGTCGTTTTGCTTGAAAAAGCAGACAGCATTTAGCAAAGACAAGAAGGAGCTCCATTTGAAATAAACTAGTTTCTGCTTCCTACTTGCATGGGGGGGCTTGTGAACACTTACTGACTATAGTAATAAGGTTCCTGTTTATTCCAACTTGCAATTAATTCTTGCAAATATTAATTTCAAATCAGTTGGCCAATTTCCAAGCAATTTCCTGTGACCACATGTAGAATACTGTCACTCCAACTCTAGGGCAGCAAGACAGCTACACAATTTCTCAGAAAAACTGAGATAACATCACACATTTTGTTACAATTACTTTGCTTCCCTCTCTCAGCACTTACGTAAGGTAGGTTCCTCGTACATTGACATCCATCATAAGATTGACCTTCTTCGTTTCTGTTTCCAAAGTGCCAGTCAAAGAGATGGCGCTTGCATTGTTCACCAAAATATCAATCCCTGGTTTTAAAATAAGCCATTTCACATTAGCGTTTAAAGACAAAAAGCTTGAGTAGGGCAGGCTGTTCTTTTGTTTTTTGGGGTTTTTTTTGAACAGTCTGCCTGTTAACATCTCCCCCACAACTTAGCATACCTCCAAAAGTCTTCACAGCTTTCTCCACGGCATTAATAATTTGCTGTTCTTCCCTCACATTAACGATGCATGGCAAAGCCTTTCCTCCAGCTGCTTCAACTGCACAATTACAAAATTAAACATTTAAAAACTTGCTCTCAGATAGAACAAGTAGCATGAGCCTTCTGAGAATCTCTCACTCAATGACATGCTTCAAGGCGGCACTGAAAATCACACTCTCAAATTGCGACCTTTTTACTTGTTGCATAAAGAACAGGGAAGCCAAACCCAAATCTTAACACTAAGAATGTGTTATGGTACACACTTACATCTCCATTAACATAGCATTTTCACATCTATACATATAGATCTTCATTACAGTACTATTTTGATACCTCCCAGCATTCCTGGGAGCCAAGAGAAGCCCTAAGCTTATTTTAATAAAGGTGAATTGGAGCTAGCAGAGTCTATGCAGTTTTCCACTCAGGTATGACAATTAAGCTAGGGCATACACTCAGGCCAGCACCTGAAGCCCACCCTCATTTATTACAACTTACTCTCTGCTGCAGCAGTGTAGATGGTCCCTGGGAGAGTAGGATGGGGCTCAGCTGTCTTGGCAGCAATCACAATGTTTGCACCATCCTTGGCAGCTTTCAAAGCAATGGCTTTGCCAATGCCCCGGCTTGCGCCCGTGATGAAGAGAGTGCATCCTGCCAGTTTCCTAAAGGTGAAGGGGGAAGCGGAGGGTAAAGAAGAGGGAGAACAAAGCAAAACCTATAAATCATTGATTTTTAACGCTCTGTAAGGGCAAAAGTAACTGCTGTGTCAATGTGGTATAAAGTTCAACTCCAGAACCACAATGCAGGGTGCTACACACAAGTGCCAAAAACATGATTTTCAGAAATGGCAATTATTTCTTTTAAAGGTTTTACACTAAACTCCACAGTTTCCCAGTAACTACATTTAATCCAATGCCCCCCCCCCCCAAAAAAATGGGTCCAATCAAAACCTCTGCAGAAACTAACAAGTTTTAGAGTGTCAGAAAGATGTCTGGCTTACACAATGTCACTGAATTTTTGAAAAGCAAAAGATCAACTCCAGTTTAAAGCATATTTGACAATGAAACCTCTTAGACCACAGGTTTTCCAAGTGAAGAAAGGTGCATTTCAGTGTTCTGCATAAAGCTTGTGTTGCTTTCTACCACTCAGTGGAAAAAAAAACAGGCGGTTCAAGTTTTCAACCCCAGTTAGAGAATGCATATAAACTATGTGCTACAGCAACTGCACTTTTCACTCGCATCACAAATGTTACACACCAGCCTCCAAGCTTGCATCAGTTTTCCTTTCACTCTGGGCCGGGCTTGACTTACTATTGTTTCTCCAAGTCTGGTTTTTCCCTTCAATTCGAGAGCATCCCTCCCTAAAACACTCTCTAAGAGGGTTAAGTGTTTGCTTTCAGAAGGCAGAAAACTGGGATGGGGCAGGGAGGGGGAGGGATCTTCCCCTGCAGTGGCACAGTTAGGCATCTTGGAGGTGCTAGAGTCAATGAAGCCTTGCAGGTGCCACTTCAAACAGCTTTCCTCTGCAAAATTGGGTCCTAGACAGACACAGGAAGAAAGATCTCAAAACAGCTCAGCAAATCACATCCACAGTGAGGAAAGCCCATCTCTGCAATACACAGTTAGACTGTAAAACTTAGTCAAATAAGGCCAGAGTCTGGCTTCTACCTTCAACCAACCGATAAGAGGTCAGCAGACTCCACCTTAATCACAGAACAGGCAAACGGGGTCCAGCGAGAGGCAGCTCTGAAGAAGGAAGCTGAGGAAAGCTGGTGGGGCTTTAAGCCCCTCCAGGGACAAGAGTGGTCCATTCAGGAAGACAAGTCGATGAACCGGAGGACTGGCATGGCTACACAGGGAACTCATGAGTCAGATCCCATGTACAAAGGTATCACACAGGGAGTGGGAGCAAGGACAGGCCACAAAGGAGGAATCAAAAATATCACCCAGGCATATGTGGGTGATGCCAGGAAAACCAAAGTTCACCTGCAGCTGAGGCTTGTGAATGACGTGAAGGGCACAGGGGCTTCTGCTGCTACACTGATAGTAAAAGCAGGCCCTTTGCTCAATGGGATGGGTGAAAGCAAGGCTTTCAACACCATCTCTCACAATATTTTTGCATCCAATTTAAGATATTATGGTCTGGATGGGTGCACAACCAGATAGGTAAAAAACCAGTTGGCTGGTCAGGCTCAGAGGGTAGTGGTTAATAAGTCATGTTCTGCCCAGAGACCAGTAACAAGTGGGGGTACCACCTCTACTCCTGGACCAGTCCAGTTTAACATCTTTATCAACAACCTGAAGGAGGTGACAAAATGCCCTGGGGGTGGACGACAACCGGTTCACAAGCTTGATGGCAAGACTGCTATCCAGAGGGTCCCCGACAGGCTAGATGCACAGAAGCCTTGTGAAATTCAATAAGGACAGATGCACAGTCCTGCACCTGGGAACAAAGAGTCCCTGCAACAAACAGGCTGGGGACTGAATGGCCAGGGAGTGCTCTTAGGGCACTTGGCAGAGAGAAAGCTGAGCATGAGCCAGCAGTGTGCCTGGCAACAGAGGCCAGCAGGATCCTGGGCCGCAAGAACACCACAACCAGACTGAAAGAAGGGATTATGCTCCTCTACTTGGCACTCATAAGACCACACTTACACCCTGTGATGAGTTTTGGGTCCCTCAATACAAGGTATGTGTTGACATGGAGCAAGTTCCACAAAAGGAGACAGAGATGGCTGGAGGCTCAGCACTTGTGTGAGAGGACCAGTTCAGCCTGAAGAACAGCTTTGTGGGGACCTAGCAGCAGCCCCCCAGCACCTGTGTAGTGACCGATGAGATGGAGGCAAACACACATGCTGTGGTGCAATACTGGATGATGAGAGACAACAGGCCCTTTAAAACTGAAAGAAGAGAGGTTCGAACCGGAGAGGTTCAGACTGCCCTCCTCATGATGACAGAGCAGGGGACAGAGCTGTTTCCAGCCTTGGAGGTTTTCGACATCCAAATGGACAAAGCCCTTAGCAACCCTGTCTGATCTCCCAACTGCTTTCAGCAGGAGGTTGAACTGGAGACGTCTCAAGGTCCTTTCCAACCTGAATTATCTGATGATCCAATCTGGAAAAGTCCCGCTGCAGATTCAGTTCCTTCCCCCAAAGTATTATTCTATTAAAAATATCAGGGAACATATTCTATTCATTCTAGTAAACTCCCTCTAGTTTTCCCCTCCAACTTTTCCTACGCTGGCCATGATCCTCAAGTCTTTTTTTTTCCTCAGCGCAACTGCACCTGCAGCCTACGTAAACCTCCTTCTTCTCCCTAGGCTTACGATCACTACTGACTACATTCACCCTCTGGAGCTCCCTTCCTTCAGTTCTAGCTCCATGATCTCCAATTCTGTCCCTACAGCCCACAAAAATAGTGTTCACCAAAATAAGCAAAGCCCTACTAAAAGGAAAAATTCATTTTCACTTCATCACCTCTGAAACATTAAGCTGACTTGATACTCTCTCACACTCGTATTTTTTTTTAAACATTCTTGCTTCTTCCTTAATTTTACTTCTAATTGTGTTTCACTCAAGAAGTTTTCATTTATCCACTGCAACTTTGTGTGACAGGTTCCCCAAAGCCAGATACACCAACCTCTTAAAATGTTCATTCAGTGTCCCCAAAAGAACTGGCCAGAATTTATAGTATTTTACCCTCCTAAGCAAGCTGAGAAGCTTGCAAGACTTAGGATTTATTTCTTAATTCACTTGACAGTCCAGTACTTTACAAGTTTTTAAAGCATGTGCTTGTCCAAAATTGCTCATGACCTGTATTGTGAAGGTTGCATTTTTATTGCTTCCATTGCTGTTGAATTCAGGTAATAAGACAAAAAATATCAAATTCACCTCTGTGCCCTTCAACCTCAGGGATCTTGAAAAAAATGAAGATAGGTTCCTTTCTCACCAGGCATGACTGCTAATACAGAAACCTGCAGGCCACAGCAGGGACACTTTTTACTGCTTGCTTACACATACATTGGAATTTAATGAATAATCTTGTTTATAACATACAGGAACAAATAATTCCAATTTATCTTCCCACCTGTTAGCAGTGCTGGCTCTAAAGAAAGGCAGAAAATGCCTCTAAATTAAGATCCTATACTGGAAGAAAATTTGATTGCCAGGTAAGAAGGTACTGGCTTGAAGTAAGAGTGAAAAATAGTTTAATATATATAAAATTACAGATGCACTACCCAATTTAGATGAAAGTCCTCCAGTAACTATTTTCATTGCAAAATACTCTTCTCGTGGACATTGACAAACGATCCTCAGAAACAGTTCCAGGACCTCTGCCAGTCCCCATCTGCCCCCTCATCTCCCGAACTTGCCTCCAGCCCCTCTGCCGTGGAGAAACTCCACCCGCACCTCGGATGTTACCACACGCTGCCCGAGCACCAGCAGCCGACCTCGGGGGGCGACCAGAGCCCCTTCGCAAACCCGCCGGGGACGGCCCCGAGGCGAGAGGCCAGCGAACCATC
>VYXH01008833.1:0-11229 GCA_013397275.1 Burhinus bistriatus
TCCGTGATTCCGTGATTCCGTAAACCTAAGTTTCTATGATACTGGAAGAACTATGACAATATTCAGGTAGTATCTTGTTACTGAAAATACCAAAGATGATTTGGTTGAAGAACACAATAGTTGCTATTTTTCTAGTCTAAGGATTTATCATTATCACACAGCCATCAACTATATGAGTTTGATTTACAGGGAGAGAAAAAAAAAAACACCTTTGAGCCTTGTTTCTTCATCTTTACTCCAAAAGCAAAACAAAAAGAAGCTATAAAAATATCTCTCTTAATGTAGAGAAACTCTTAAAGTTACATGATAATTGCTCAGAATTCTCAGAAAAAGAGTTTAAATGACAAATTCAACATTAATTCTTTCTTTATATATCTTTCTTATAGCAGGAAAACTCCCATGTCGCCTCTTATTTCCCTAATAATGCATTTTATCTAGTGTATGAAGTACTGTATCATCCATGTCAATAGTCTACTACAGGAACTGATTCGTTGCCCATATAAAAGCAACCTTGATCCTAAAAATTCCAAAGCAGTTACACTGAGAAATCAAAGTCAACCAAGATGTACTGGACTAAATTTTAAATAAACTAGTTTAAACAAAGTACACTATCAATGGACTTACAGACTTCCATGGGCTTATAGAAACAAAAAGCATAGAGCAAATTCAGCTGTGTAAATGTGACGAAAACAATAATCCTGTGGGGAATTTCCAACCAAGTGTTTACCACCAGTAGTCCCTTTTTTTAAATTATTTTTCCATCCTGTATAATGAAAAGGTAGACATTCAAATAAAAGCTGGAGGAAGAGAGATTTATTGATAGCTAACTGCAATAAAACATAATAAACTATTGTGTTCTAAGATGTCACTCTGGGGAGTGGAAAAACAGATCTACAGACATTAAACTGAGTTGTAACTGTGACCAAAGAAAAGAAATACTAATCACTTCTAAAAAGAATTACATTTTTGCAAAATTGTTATTATTGGTAAGAAGTTAATCTTAACTTGAATACAGTATTTTTAATGTGACCATTTATTTCTCCTAATAGAACAATATATGGAATAATGCTGAGTTTTACAAACTGCTAGCATAACTTTATGTCTGTTCCAGAAAATTTTCCCAATCTATAATTTAAGGTAAATATGTGTTTACATATTAGCTTTCGAGAGAAAGTGTTTGTACATAGTAGCAAGTAACATGAACATACATGGGAAAAAATCCAGAACCTTCCATCAAGAAGACTAATGTATATAACATTCTATATAGGGAGTTGCTGTTTGAAAATAAAGACCTTGAGTACAGCTAGAATCCACATTTCTATTTTTCAGTATTCTTGAATATCCAGCAAGTAAAATTTCAGAGCACAAGCTATTCTGCATTTCACTTTTACTGAATTTAATTTGACTGATTGATTTCTTCTTGAGTGTGGATTAATTATTTTTTTAATGAAAAAAAATCAGAAATAGCACAGTCACATTTTTCTGTAGAAAAGATGCAAAACATATAAAATGAAATAGCATTGGAATTGAATTTGCATGGGTTCAAGGGTTAGGAACTGTAAAGAAACTAAGAAATACTTGAAAACCAGCCTTTTTTACATTTCTATTTTTTATCTTCAGTCTAAATCTGATTGGAAAAAAATGTATATTGACTTTTTTAAAAAAATATTTCAATTCTCAAGGCATTTAGATGATGAAATAATCACTTAATGACAAGATATCTGAAAACAAATAAGTGTAGGTATATGAATATCTTCATGAATCATAACAATAAAACCAAAACAAAGTGAACTGATTTTGTTGTGAAACAAAAGGTCTGAAATTATTAATTTTTCTCCAATATAAAGTAAGTGATGTGTTTCCCCTATGCATTCCAATTTTGATCAGCTTATGATTTATATCCTTGAGGGTTTTTTTAAAAAGCATTTTAATATATTTAAATATTTTCAATGAAATTATGAGAAATTGGTAAAATGTTGAGAAACAGAGGAAAAAAACCTTAGGTTATGTTATTGATTCTGCATTGCCCAATTTTTAACTCTCAGTCACTATCTTAGAAATTAAAGGAGAACACTAAGCTGATTTCAAAGAAATTAACAGTCTCTGGAAGAGGTATTTAAAAAAATTGTAGACTAGTTTGCCGAACTTGAACGCATCCACTTTCTCATTTTCAATGTAAGAAATACATAAGGCAATAAGCTTTATGGGAAAACATTTACTATGTAAGGCTTTATATTTCTACAAATTTAATGTGTTACAAACTGATATGCCTACTTTTATGTGTCTTTAAGTGTGTCTTTTTAATATGTATGTTAGCATTTTTTTATGTTGACACACAGAATTACTCCTTGTTACTCCTTGTCACTTAATATTCCAAACCTGCTTTTATTAGATAAACTTTAAAAATAGATCTCTTTATTTCAACCTTACTTATTTAACCACTTTCTCAACGTACTTTCTTCTTGCCATTCTGAAAAACAAAAATAGTTCAAGCTATGGAACAAATGTGTCATTTATTTATTGAAAGAAAGTGCAAATGACATTTTACAGCTGATGCATTTTAGTTCATGCTTCAAGGCATCAGCAACTGTTTCGCATGTATCATAGCTAAGTGCATATTTTGGGGTTTGTACAGACAGAACTGAATTTCCTTTTGCTCTTTATATTTCGGTATTTTAAAATAAAATAAACTCTCAGACATGCATGTTAAAGATATTCAGTATGAATACAAACACATTTCTCTGCATAATTTTATCATTTGTATTTAAATGTCTTATAGAACTGGAAATAAGTGAAAGTTTAGGGAACATTTACTTGGAAGTATCTCTTAAAGACCAGCTATGATGAAATTGTGTAGATTTCCTCTAATATTAGTTCTGAATCTCTTCCTTGTCCTTTTTGAGTTTCTATTTTTGTTATCTCTTTCGCAATTGGCATATTAAAACCTGTATCTTCATAGAATCATAGAACGGTTTCAGTTGGAAGGGACCTTAAAGATCATCTAGTCCCAACCCCCTTGCCATGGCCAAGGACACCTCCTACTAGACCGGATTGCTCAAAGCCTCAAGATGCTAATCCTTCACCTATCACTATTAATTAAGTTGCAAAGTGTTTAACACAGAATTATCGGTCTTTTTTGATGTAATTTGTGTGTTTAAATATTATCAGTTATTCTTTGAAATAAACTAAAGGTCAGGCAAGTAGCTATCATTTCACATGAGAATTTCTAGGGGTTTTTTTCTTCCTTTTCTACAAAAATCCAGGATTTTGCCTCTCTACTGTTCTCAAACGAAAAACGTGCAGAACACAAGTCTGAAAAGTCAAATTGACATAGAACTCAATATAGAGTAAGTTGGAAAAGATTATGATGAAATACTACTGATACTGATACTTTCACTCCTTATAGAGTCAGTGACAGTTTACGTAGGAGGAAGATAATTTCCAGCCAAAAATGGCTCTGTAAATAAGATGTGATATGCCTCATTTATTCAGAACAAAATCTATAAAATAACTACACTGCCCATCAGGTACACTAAGAATTTTTTGTCATGTTCTGTTTTTTCCCCTTCTTAATCTTCTTCAGATATCAACAACTTTACATACCACGAAACTAGACAAAAGAGTCTCCTGTTTTGATCTCATGATAAATGCAAAACTCGTCTTATAATAGATAAATGTTAACCATTTAATAGACAAATGTCAACCATTGCTTTTTTTCTTTCTGTCTTAGATAAATAGGATTCATACTTAATTACAAAATTTAAATGTGTTTTAGGTAAAAGTATTTATTCTGAATAGTTCAAATCCAGTTTTTAATTTCTGCATGTCTGCTTTTGCATCCAAACAAAGAATTGACCTGTTGGAAAATAAAGAGGAATACTGCCTAATTTTCATGGGACACTAATTTTTATTGCACTTTTTATTTTTTTTTTTTTTACATTCATTATGAAGGTCTTTTTCTTCCAAACTTTCTATGTACTACAGAGTATCTCTTTCCAAAAATGCTATAAAGCAGTAGAAAAGCAAGAATCCAATCCAAAATCCACAATGTTATATATGAAATACTATATTTATAATCAGGAAAGGACAGAATTTAAAACCTTGATAGGGAAATAAAAGTGTGTAAAGATTAACTGGAGACGCAACGGCCAATCTCTAAACTCAGATCAATACTTAAATCTGGGCAATTTGCTGCTTATTGCAGAGGTATTAATATTTATCCTAACGAAAGCCTAAGTTCTTGAATCATTTGTTTTTAGGGCCAGAATACTGATCCTGATTGCAACTTTTAATATGATTTCTGCAATCAAACAGACCAACAAGCATTATTTAATGAACTTTAATTTATTCTGGTGCACTTATCTGCTGCACTGAATGCTGTGGGAAGATAGAGAAGAAACAAGGTATGCACTTGACAAGTCACAATGTGCCTTAGCAATGTGTTCGGGAACTCTCCAAAAATAACTCAACCTGTAAATTTATACCATCTGGGGGAAGGCTTTTGTCAGCATCTCTCCCTGTTTGCCAGCATCAGTGCTGATATCACTTGGAGGGGCGAACAATGCAATTTTCTCATTGTTACAACATTCAGAGTTCTTGTCCTATCCCACACCCAGGAGATGATTTCTTCTAATCTGCATTCAACAGATGATGATTACTCCCTGTTGCATTTTTACTCACACAGAACATCTGCCAGGTTTTCGTAAAATTGATTTTATAAACTTTCCTTATGGTATGGGTCTCTGAAGTTGGAAGGAGGAAAAGAAAATGCATCAATCAAAATAAACAAACATGAATATGGTTATTCCCTTCTATATGTAAAATTCATATTTGTACATAAAAAACACAGCAAAGCCCTCAACATTCATGGAATCATAGAACAGTTTGGGTTGGAAGGGACCTTTAAAGGTCATCTAGTCCAATCCCGCTGCGATGAGCAGGGACATCTTCAACTAGATCAGGCTGCTCAGAGCCCTGTCCGGTCTGCCCTTAAATGTTTCCAGGGATGGGGCATCTATCACCTCTCTGGGCAACCTGTTCCAGGGTTTCACCACACTCATTGTAAAAAATTTCTTCCTTATATCTAGTGCGAATCTACCCTCTTTTAGTTTAGAACCATTACCCTTTGTTCTATCACAACAGGCCCAACTAATAAGTTTGTCCCCATCTTTCTTATAAGCCCCTTTTATATACTGAAGGGCCGCAATAAGGTCTCCCCAGAGCCTTCTCTTCTCCAGGCTGAACAACTCCAACTCTCTCAGCCTGTCTTCATAGGAGTGGTGTTCCAGCCCTCTAATCATTTTCATGACCCGCCTCTGGACCTGTTCTAACAGGTCTATGTCTTTCTTGTGTGGGAACTACAGAGCTGGATGCAGTACTCCAGATGGGGTTTCTTGAGAGCAGAGTAGAGGGAGATAATCACCTCCCCGACCTGCTGGCTACCTTTTTTTTGATGCAGCCCAGGATACAGTTGGCTTTCTGGACTGTGAGTGCACATTGTCAGCTCATATCCAGCTTTTCATCCACCAGTACGCCCAAGTCCTTCTCGGCAGGGCCGCTCTCAATCCTTTCATCCCTCAACCTGTATTGATAATGGGGGTTGCTCCGATCCAGGTGCAGGACCATGCGCTTAGACATTGGTCCTACTCATACTAAAGGCCAAGGGAAAATGCTTCCTGCAAGGTCTACATAGCATTCCAGCTTTAGGTGTAGACAAGATCTTTCTTTAGACATTTGAAAATGTTATGCCCTCCAAAGAGAGCATTAAATATGGGATTTCTTACTTTTGACAGCAAAGAAAACTTTAGAGAGTTGGAAATGTGTTCTTTTTTTAAGATTCCCAATTTAACTGCTCTAAAATAAATTTTCTTTAGACAGTCTAATTCATCACGTATTTAACCGCCTTCACACATTCTTTGCAGATTTACTACCCTGTGTTATCTAGAAAGTTTACCACCAGGACTATTTATATTCACACTGTGACCCCTGAAAAAAAATGTTTTCTACTCCACCAGTCCCACTAAAAATGTTATGTTTATGCTTCATTTTGCTTTGCTGGCTAATTTTGGGGTTCTGCTGAGATTTATTCAACTGCTTGATATTCTTCATTATTATTTGCTTATTTTTTGCTGTGGTGATAATTTTTAATCTATGTCACATTAAGTCAAAGACCTTTACAAATTCCAAGTATATCATATCCACTTTCTTCATCTTTATCACATGAATATGTAATCCCATCAAAATATGAAATCAGATTTACTTGGCAAAACCTACTTTCTAGAAATCTTGCTGGCCAATATTTAAGAATATATCAATCTTTTACCTGTCTATTGATTACATTGTGCACCAAATTTCTTTTTCCTCATGACTAAGGTTGAAATCAGAAGAGGGTAAGGATGTAATAATATATAGCCTTAATCCATCAGTAGTTTAACAACACTCAGTGGTGATGCTTTAGATGTAATAAATAAATCTGTTAATTGTATTTCCATTTACAGTTTACCTGCAATGTGTTTCCTGTGTTAGAGTGAGCCAAAGCAAAAATGAAATAGCAACAAAGTATTAAGTACCAGAATACCAGAAATACTTAAAAAGCAATAAAAAAGTACTGACTAAGGAGCACCCATGTGTCCTATTTCAAGTAAGATGTTTTATTAGTAGGAACTGAGATCAAAATGAATCCTAAACTATTAACATTTCTGCATTTCTGATCTTCCCCCAAACTGCTCAGTTAAGGAAAGCACAAATAAAAATGTAATTTTTGCAAAAAAGTCTGAAAAATAAATAGTTTTGCATTTTGGGAAACCAGAAGGAGTGACTTGCTTAAAAGTTTTGTAAATGGTGACATGCAATCTTCAGGTACAGTCTGATCAGATTGATGCCAATGGGACTGCACTTGGCCTGCCGTTGTATCCAAGGTATCTGTGTCTGGTCCATTTTAGTTTTCAGTAAAATACATATTAGCCTTCTTCAGCAGTTATCATCCTTGGATGTAACATTGGAATGTTCTCTTCCTACAAGTGGTCTTTCTTTTAAAAATGTTTCTTTCCTTTCTGTTTTATAATCTTAATTTAACAAGAAACATCAGATACAATTTGTGATATAATCATTAACTTATAGTACAGTAATAAAAAAAAATTCCTCCTAAGTAATTAGTTGAAAAGTATCCTAAGTCAGGACCAGAAAATAGAGTTGGGTTTTTTTGTTTTTTTTTTTCTTTGACCAAGAGATTGTTGGGGCAGTTTTCTGGCAGGCACTACGTATGTCTGTATGTACATGCAAGTGTCAAAATGGAAACTATGAAACTCTGTGTTGATAATAACTGACTGGCTACGTGGTAGCTCTGCTGGAAAGGACCTGGTGGATAGTAGACCAAACCTACTCAGCCGTGCATTTTGGCAGCAACGTAGACAAACAACATCCTGCTTTTTATCAACATCAACATCCTCTGTAGATCAAGAGAAGTAATTATTCCTCTTAACATGTCCAGTTTTTGGACTCCCTTCTTTTTTTTCCTACATAAACATATCTTTGCATACAAGTTGAATGAGATTCAAATAGGCTTGTATTAACAGGGAGCCAGAAATGGAAGATCTAGTGATCAGGCAATATCAATATCTAGAGGTAAAGAAAAGGGGCTATGGCAAGCAAACAAATTCAGCAAACCTTGAAGAACATTCAGTTCTGATATTGTGGTACGTGAGCATGACAGACTGACAAAATGACATGCAAAGTTCTTGATGATGTGTCAGTGTACCACAAGGTCACGGACAGGCAGCTTGGTTTGTGAATAAAGGCAGAAGAGGGAAGTAATATGAGTTGTTTTGGTTTTGGCCACGTATTTTGTGTATTAGTCAGCATACAGATAGACTGTACAGACAGTCCTTGTGTCTGTTTTTTTTAATGACATGTTTTTTATCTGCTTATTTGATAACAAGAATAGTATTTCACAATATATAAATACAAATTTTCTTAGTAGATATCCTGCAGACTGTAGGAAGTGCCTAAGGATGGAGATGTAGTGTATGAAGAACATGCAAAGTTGAGCAACAGCTTCCTAAATTTGGGCATTTTGTGTCATCTACTACTAAATTACATTTCTTGTTGAAAATACAACTGATAGTACTTTGTGATTATGAACTCTTTTTGTTACATGATAGGTATTTTCACCTTGAATGGCTCTGGAGAATTTTTTTATGTTTCTTTTTTCTTTAAGCTGCTCTAGTTCAATTTCTTTTCTATATGGGGAAGGGAATGAAGGAAGGTGTTGCTTTCAGGTAAGAAGTAACTTAAATGGTTCATATTTTTGTAGAGTTTTAAGTCACATGCTAGCATTATCTCTTCTAGCCCAATCTTTTGGACAGAATGAATCACTACGTTTTAATTTTTACCCAAATACCCAGTCAAAGCACTTACCTAGAATGCAACAGGTGAGGTGGTATGTTAAACAGAGACAAAATTTTAGCCAGTTGAGCATTTGGGAAATGGATTTAATCAGTCAGTATCCTAAGGCAGAGCTGTTAAGTGTTATGATCACATTCAAGGCATTGAGAATGCTCAGAAGGACTACAAACAAGCGAAGACCCACAGAAGGAATAAACAGTGTGGACCCCAATGTTGCAGTGGTCTTTCAGGTTTATGTAGTCCATGATCCACACAGTCTGATAGACCAAGTAGAGCAGCCTACTAGAACAGAGCAAAAGTCCCTCTCGGCCCAGACTCCTGCCTTTTGTATGAAAGCAAGGCTTTTCTCACTATCTGCAGTCAGAAGGTAGCAAAAATGCCAGACCATCAGGATGATGGGTGGAGCGCCCTCTACGCCTTTGGCTTCTCAGTGTGGACAGAACTGCAGATTCCAAAGACAAAGTAAGAGGTCACATCCATTTTCCCAAGCCATCCTCACTCAGAAACCATACAATCAGTCTTAAAATTAGTACCCAATTTTATTCTAAGGACTCACAGTGGTAGTTTGCACTTTCTACTTTAGTATGTATCTTCTAGAGTGTTTCTTTCTTACAGCTAGGAAGATGTGTGCTATTTCATGTTTCAGTTGGTCTAAACTCAACTTCTAACCATATGTTTTTTGATAAATCTTTGAAACAAAGCCAGTCAACTCTAGACAGCACCTTCAAAACACAAAAACAATTAGATGTTTCTCATTTTTACCACTTCTATAATATCTAAATTTTGTAGAGTAGGATAGGAATACAGCAACTACTGTGAGATTGACTGTGCTGTTCAGATTTCTAGTCCAGTTTTGTTGATTGGGAAAAAAATGGATAAATAATAGAATGGTGGCTATTTTGTGTAACTGGATCTCCAAATCCTTCAGGTTAATCTTTGGTGACTAATAAAAACTACAGCAAAATAAAATTGCCGACTTCAAAAATATATTCACTGATGTTTTAACAGTGAGTACATATCTGTCAGGATGCCTGCAGTGTTTTCCATTTAAGTTACTCTCAAAATACACTCAAACTGAAGAAGAAATAATTTTAAATATGGCACATTTGGAAGCAGAGGTGTGTTGTTTCATGTGAAATAAGCTAACATTGAGATAGTGTTTTTTAATATTTATTAATAATTAAAATAAGCTAACATAACAAGTTAATATAGGGAGCTCATCAGTTCAAAAACTTTCAGTACCACAGGCAGTTGCTAAGGAAATGGCCATTATTACAGGGTAGATTAACATCTCCACACAGTTTGAGTTGCAATTTTGTCATCTTTGTTTACCTGCCTGGACTCAAAGTATGCAGAGGTATCTAGTGGCTGGAGAAAATGACACTAATTAATAATATGAATTGATCAGATAGGAGCACTGAAGATGAAAGATAAGAAGACATGAATAACTCCAGTTTAGGTCATCAGTTTCTGTTTGTATTACAGTAAACCAGGAGTATGAGGTTAAGTGAGGCATTGCAACCATATATCCACGTAAACTTGATTGGCATAGCTGAAATACTTCAGTAAAAACAAATATATTCCTGAACATGTACTGAATAAACCAACCGTGCAGATGAAAATTCTATGGCAGCTAGAGTCTGCATGCCCTTGAGCTGAGCTCTGGCAGGTACCACAATCCTGAGAGAGCAGGCTGGTGCAGTTTTATATCTGCTGGTTGAAAATCCAGTATTCCAGGGTACTGTTGCATCCTTTCCAATATAAAAAACGGATGGTTTTTGAATGTTTAGAAAGCCAGCAAGTCTTTCCTGTCCTTTCCATGTAGCTATTCCCTGGTTGACAAAGAATTATGATAGAGGGTGGGATTTGCCTCATTTTCTCTCCTGCCCCTTCTTCCCTCCCACAAAGACAATAGAAGTCTGATTTAAAGGAAGCTAAGGAAGTGATGGGGAGATATTCTGCTTTCCATAGCTGGTTATAATACTTCCAAATTTCCAGCCTCAATGGAAGACATGATTTCAAGGTAATAGTATGCCCCTTTAGACAGTGAATCTCAGGGCTCTGTAATGTTCCACTCTGCTCAATAGTTAGAGATCAAAAGAGGTTATGACTGAGGTGATGGCTTAAGTGCAGGAATGATTGTAGCACACAGTTTTTATCTAAAGGAGAAGAAAGTTGGCTGGCTGATTCCTCAGCGTACTTTAAATAATTTGTGCAAACGTGCCACAAAACAGTTTACCTTACATATTTGAGAAAAATATTGAAAAGTCAGTTATTTCCTGATTCAGTTCATACACCTTTTGACTTTTCACAGCAGAGGCAGGTTTCCTTTTTTTAAAACATTGTAGAGATGATCAGGCTCTTAGGGCATGAGATAAAGGAGTAAAGGTACACTAAGCTTGTATACAGCTCTTGCTTTCTTTTACCAAGTGCTGCCCACTGCCAAATCTTGTCTTCAAAAAAAATTAGGGTGTTTCCCCCCCCCCCCCAAATTGTAAGATTAAAGACATACTGGGAGTTTGAAGTTTTACAGAAAGATCTGCTGCCATATTGGTTCTGGGTTTGTATTTCCTGCAAATACAGACAACAGAAAAGTGACTGAATTATATTAGGTGTAACAGACTTTTTATTTTGACACTGTTTCCCACAGCATTCTTCTGGAGAAACTGGCTGCTTATGTCTTGGATGGACGTATGCTTCACTAGGTGAAAAATTGGCTGGATGGCTGGGCTCAAAGAGTGGTGGTGAATGGAGTTAAATCCAGCTGGTGGCCAGCCACAAAGCAGTGTTCCCCAGGGCTCAGTACTGGGGCCTGTTCTCTTTAAT
>VYXH01008833.1:12052-27111 GCA_013397275.1 Burhinus bistriatus
GTCGTGCGATATTAAGAGATCTTCGATCTCAGCAGTTACAAACTGCGGTGTGTGCGTGTTTGTGTAAGTATGTGTGTGTGTGCACGCACGCTCATATGCTTTGTTTATATGTACATACATTAATCTGAAATCTGTGCTTTGCTCTCATATGTATACTTATTGGTTTGAGATACCTTATAGTAAGTGTGAATCTTGTCATCTTCGAATCTGTAATCAAGTCGCTGTTCATTTATTTAGTTCAATCACTTTGTAAATCTTTAAATCAGTTAATGATTAAGCGCTGCTAAAACTCAATCTCTTGATCTGCCTCAAATCACAAATAAAACTGAACTGCTGCTAAATCATAACTGAGTCTGATACTTCCATCCCGCGACAGACAAGAGGAAATGGCTCCAAGTTATGCCAGGGGAGGTTTAGGATGGATATAAGGAAAAATTTCTTCACCAAAAGGGTTATCAAACATTGGAAGAGCCTGCTCCGGGAAGTGGCTGAATTTACCATCCCTGGAGGTATTTAAAAGCCATGTAGATGTAGTGTTGGGGGACATAGTTTATTGGTAACTTAGCAGTGCTAGGTTAATGGTTGGACTCGATCATCTTAAAGGTCTCTTCGAACCAAAACAATTCTATGATTCTATGATTTTGATTTGAACTATTGATGACATTCATCAAGTTTTAGAAGTTATAATGAGTTATGTTGGAGAAAGAACAAGAATTTTTATGTGAGCCATTTTGATTAATTTTGCATATTTTGATTAAATGAAAATCAGAAATAACAGCATCTTTTGCTAAGTGAGTGAAAATTGGTAAATTCATATCAGTATCTAATGAAAAGAACTTTACTGAAAATTTAGAGTAGAACTTTATGAATTCAAAGTTACTTTTCACTGATTGATACAGTAGATATGACGTCCCTTAGGGCATCACGATTTATTTCACTGTAATGCTACTCATGTTTCCACTATTGCATGCAGTTAATGCTGACATGTCTTCTGTGTTTCAGTCAACAGGGATGTTTTTGTTCTTCTTCTAAGACACTTTCCAGTACCATAAGTGCAACTACAATCAAATGCAGTCTTACAGAAACCTCATTTAGATGAAAGCATAGTTAGGCTGCCTAAAGTTAAGCCATTTTGTACTCTTGTTTTGTTGTTGTTTTATGCCGTGCTTTTATGTTATGCAAATAGAACATAAATGTAACCTTTAAATAAGGGGCATTAATGATCCCTTGGTATTTTTAGAGTATAAAAATCTCTGCAGAGAACACAATGTACAGGGTTAGTATTTTTGCTGTAAAACATCGGAACAAATTTAAGGTATAGGTGCTCCACAGCGCACTTTGCCTCTGAACTAATCTCTCATTTTGAGATATCCTTTTTAAACACCATGAGTTTGCTGTATTAGCTGCTAACTTTAGGCAATTTTAATATATAGTACTGCAGAATTAATATTCCATCTTTATAAAAATGGAAACCTGATATTTCTTGGCCAGTGGAGGAATTCTTAAGAGAACAAAGGAATTCATTACTTCTGAACCACTTGCCTGTAAAGAGAAAGAGAAATCCACTGCTGATGTCTATCTTAAAGTAATCACACAGAGTTTGAGAAACCAGCTACACGGTGCAGTGGATTTCTTTCTACCAAAGTGTGTGTGTTGAATGCATTTAAATTTCTTGTCAATATTGTCAAATGTTTACAGCTCTAAGAAGCAAAAAGTTGTGTTAAATATGTGTTCACTGAGTGAGCTGGGTGATGCAATTTTTCCTACTGCATCATACCTGGAAATTGTACAAGGCTGTGGATGAATGAGAGGTTTCTATATATAGATGTCTATGAATGGGAAAGTTTATATATGTCTTTTTTTTGTCTTTAAAAAATACTATATGGCAGTCTTGGGCAGTAAACAAAGTGCAAGTTATGAAGTTTTATTTTCACCCAGGTCACTGGACTAAATACATATTGATTATCCATGTGTTCACCATTCAGCTAATTAATTGACACCGATGAACAATGGACTTTACAAAAGTAATACTGAAATTTGACAAATATTTTCCTCCCCTTGCAAAATATGGACTGCTTATTTTCAGTTATATACCAATTGTTTCCTAGTGCACACATCTGCACTGTGTCTGGTGTCCTTGTAATCCATTTCAGTGATACGCTACATAATTAATTTTCCAGTATTTTGAGTTTCTTGGACATGTATATACTAAGCTCTGCTAAACCTTCATTTTCTAACTAATGGTGATTTCTTTGACAGTTGAATTACCTTTAATGAGAAATACAGATGGTTGTCATAGTCATGAATCCTACGCTTATTTAATCTGGTCTTATAAAAAATTATTCTATAGTTCTTGTTTCTATTGTAATCAAGGAAACATGCATTAACGGAAATTGTTTGTGTTAGTGAGGATGAATTTTGACATCAGCTTATTCTGATGACAAAACGCAATAATTATATAGACTGTTGAGGCTTTGTCTCACTTGAAAGATAAAATCATAGGACTTCTCTTAGGCTGTAGGTTATACTAAAGAATCCATAAGAATTTTTGAAATTTTTATAGCTTACTTGTAACTATGTCCCTAATGTTACAGATGGAGAAGGTGGTACAAATGGAAGAAGCAGTCCAGGTTCACACAATATTTCTCCTTTTTTCTTTGCTCTTTGTCTGATCTATACTCCTCTTAATAGAATAGGATCTGCTGCTACTTAACTCTGAGGTTGAAGTACAAACTGAACACTGATCTTCATGGTTTGAAATACAGTCTTTTGATGTTGTTGATTAACCAGTGATTATGGTTGTTTTCAATTAATAATTGATTACAATTAACATCAACAATTTATGTCATTATCAAGCAGCACTTGTAGTGCAGCTTATGCAGTCCTTCAGGTTCTGACTGAAGTTCATTTGGCCTGATAAGAGAACACAGCCAACTTTATATGTTGGCATTTCATTCATTTCCACTTTACGTGTAATGAGTATAACTTAGCTATGGAATACAATATTGCCATCTGTATACTATCAGTATACTCTGGGTTTGTGCTGAAAGCATTTTGTAACCTGTTCCAAATCTCCTGTCACAGCCTGTCTCCAGACAGCCTGCTCACTGCTGCTGCTGTCCTTTTCTTCCTGACAGCTGTGCTGCCTGCACACCTTGTGTTTTACTGCTGTGACTCCTTCCTAATGTCATGTCATCTACACAGAGACTGGCAAGCAGCTCCTTCTTCATTTACTGAGACATGAATCCCAGTTTCCAATCCCAGTACATTTATGTGAACAGGGCGGGGGCAGGTCCCTGCTGGATCCAAGTCTCTGGTCTTCTAGCACCTAACCATGAAATTCATAGCATGTGAAAAGTAACAAATCCCTTTGTAAACCAAACAGTTTCAATATACATCTTCACATGCTGTAAGATTTTGTTGGCTTCAGTATACTGAATATTTCTTTCAGCTTGGTGATCGAAGAAATGAGACATGTTGGGTTTTAGATTCAATCTTGTCATTAAATAAAATGAGAATACTTCATGTTGAATTTTCCATTTATCAATGACCTGTGAGAATTCATCTGGGCAAGTCTGGTATTTCTTTTTTTCCTCTCCTTTGTTTTCTTTTCCATAGTCACAAAGATCTTTATAAAATACAGCTTTTTTAACTAATATACCTACTTCCAGGAGAGTAAGCCACAAAACTCAACCCAAAACAAATTTTAAAAAGGTGCCATGGATTTTTCTAAGTTCTTTTTAAATCCAAGACCTGATTACCAGCAGTGCTGAGTAAAAACATTTAGAGATGCAAATGTTTTTTGCCTGTATAGATAAATCCTCTGGCAGTACATTTACCAATATCTTAAAAAAAAAAAAAAAAAAAAAGTACTGTTTTGCTAAATGTTAAATACAGAGATGTTACAGTTCTTCTAAACTATTTTCTTGAAGACTTTTTGGGTCCATTTGTAGGATCTGAGTGATAGGAGGAGACAAGATAACCTTACGAAGAGGATTCTAGGCAAAGATTTGGGAGACAAGTTTCATACTTTATTCTGATTAATGCAGATTGATGTGCCCTAGAAACCTGTGCATCTGATCAGCCCAGATCTATCAGGCAGGGAGAAGCCTCATTCTGAGCAAAAGGAATGAAAATGCCACATGTCTGAAAGAACATTGAGAGATTCTGGGGACGCAGCAGTTTTTTTCCCAAGACTTTTACTACCTTCTCTCCTCATTCCCTCCTTCCCTCTCTATTTAATTTTTTCTCTCTTTCCCTCTTCTCTTTTAGATAGCCTTTGCAGTAGCTTCAGACAGTATTATAACAAACCTACAGGCTTCTGATGTAGACCCCCTTCAAATAACTACCCCAATCAAATATCTGTAGCTGCATTTACTAATTGTACTGACCTGGAAGTAAGTGTAAGTAACTTTGTTATCGACAAAGTTAAGATTAGGTTATCTGTGAGGAAAGGGATATGAATGGAAGGAAAGCAGAATGCATTGAATTATTACAATATTTATTAATTTTCTAAGATTCTGAATTGAGTATGTCTTCAGTCATAAGGACTGTAGTAAAATAGAAGTTTCATACAGATGTATTCTTCTAGCTGAATCTTCTAAGATGATTAGATACTTCCTAATAAAAAAGATGGTAGTCTGGACTTGTGATTAACATGTCACAGTCAGCAGGGGTATGGGGTGGAGCGTTGCTGTTCCTTATCAACTTGTGCTACAGGACTGTAACTTAGCTATTCTATAGGAACTGGAAATAACCAAGGACTGGATTTATTCAAATGGCATTTACCGCACTAGGTGTATTGTCACCAGAGGATATCTGCATATACAACAGCAATTCTGCCCACAATTGTAATATAGCAGGAGATGAGGACAACCCTGTCTCTAAACTGGAGTTTCAGTTAGATGCATAAAGTTGAATCTGTCTTCTTGGGCCAAGTGAAGCAATTTCTAATCTAGAATCCAGTTCTCTACACTGCTGTGTCTCTTTTTAAGTGACAGTAGCACTATGAGCCTTTCTATAATGCTACTGATTTAATATGAAAAAATTGGCATCCAAGGCACTGTGCATTTGTGAAGTCTTTAGTTCCATCTTCTGCAGCTCCTTGCTCCTCTTCATGTGTTCGTCTGTTGACAGCCATACACTTGAGATGGCACGTGCAATTTTAAGAGATCTTTATGAAATTAATTCTTCTGCCTAAGGATGGATCTTGCAGTGTAGGCTTGCATGGTGAGATGAATGAGAGGAGTTTCATGCCTACTGGTTGGGTTTGGATTCTGAATACTGACTGTGATGAGAGTGTCTGGAGTGGTAAAGAGATCACAGGTTATTTTTTGAATATGTTTTAAATGTACATATGTAATTTTTCTGATGCTGTTCATATTGCTTTTCCTATGCATATGCACACTTTCTTGAAAAGTCATTGAATGTCCAGGGTATGAGAACATTAAGTTTTGGTTTAGTATCTGTTATTTTAGTGCTCATGCAAATATCTGCTATAGGTTGCAAATTTCCTTTTTGAAGTTGTGCCTTGAAAATAATGCATTGTAATAGTTTTTGCTATTAAAAGTGTTACATTTTAAAATTACAGTTTTAATAATGTTTTGTATGAGCTTCTGTGCTACATGAGCTTACATTCAAACATGAAAAGAATGCAACAAAAGATTTATATTTGTGTCTAGGAACCCAGAAGTTACCAGCATTAAATATAAATGAGAGAGATTGTTATAATTACTGGCTGGAGCATTGCAATTCACTTTTGTGCCTGAGAATAATGGTATGAGAAACTTAGTTGGAAACTGACACTTTACTGGTCCTCTAATTTGCTTTTTCTTCCAAGTAGAGTATTACTTAGCTAATACTAGTTAACTAGTTAATTAGTATTAGTTAATGAGATATTTTTTGGCTGCTGTAACCTCAGGTTGATGCTTCTTTGGAAGGTACAGTAGGACAGTGATGCCTTTGAAGAATGCAGTGAGACACTAAAAATGGAGTTTGTCTTTGCAGAGTAGACATTCACATCTGAGCCTGTTACCTGATGTTATATTCAGTAGAGGTAAAGTCAATAGAGTCAGTGGGATCTAGGAAGAAATACTTTGCATCATATACTAGTTGTCTAAGAGGTGCTGGATTAAACAAACTTTTAAAACACCTTTCTTCTACAATGTCTATGAAAACAACATGCGAGGACTAGTTTAGCTGCAAATGTCTGCATTGCATATATCTAAAATTAGACTGATGAACTTAAGAGGCTCACTCTCTTGCCAGAGTTGCTTCATACAAGGCATTGGGATATAACGATATTCGTGCTGGGTGACGTTTGTTGCATGATGGAAAACTATGTCCCAATAAGTCTACACTGGCATAATACAATAATTACCAGTGTGACTTTGGCCAGATATTTATTTTTGTTTCCCATGTGTGTAACAGACCCCAGTAATCCAGTTTTAATGACATAATTGAAATGTGCAAGGGTTTATAGTGCAGATGTCAGGGTTTTTTTTGAAAATGTCAGGCATCAAAAAGTCACTTTCCTTTACTATGAGATGAAAGAATTAGTGGATATACAGTACCTTTTGTATAATTTCATATGATTTTGATTTGACTTCAGTTCTCAAACAGAAGAAATGATTTTGTGGTTTATTTTCAGTAAAATCAGGCTAGGATTAGGTCTTTTCCACACTCTTCAGACCACGAACCTGGACTAAACTCGTGTGTAAAATACCAGTGAAAACTTTTCCTGAACAAATCCAACTCCAAAACTAGGTTAGATTTTTAAACTTAGATTAGAATGAAAGGTTAAATTTATCTCAGTTGTGAGTCAAAGACTGCTTTCCTAAACCAAACTCTAATATATAGTGCAGACTCTGCAGAAGACAGAAGAGATCTTAAGATGATTTTTTGGATACTGAGTAGTTTGTGTTGGAGTAAGAGTAAATAATTTTCTTGAAGCTAGGAACTTCATATTTAGTCTGTACATCAAGATTCATTCTTTCAATGAGAAACATCTCATTTTAAAGCCTGTGAAGACATTTACTAAGTGGTTTGTAATGAAAGGGACTAAATAATATTGACATGAACGTACATTTCCCTACTTCTTGTGGTATACAGGGGTAAAATACATGAGGACAGATGCATCTTATGTGTAAAGTAGGACCTGGTATATAAATAGTTGTATGCAACATTTTCTTTAAAAAACATTAGAGAAGGCCTTTTCCCTTATTCATATATTCCCCTTAGCTTGGGTCTTGCATATATTTTGAAAAGATGAACAAAATTTAGATCTACTTTAAAACATACATTTATATAACAATTTCTAATACCAGTCTCTTAAGCTTTCTGTAGGTTTCCTGATCAATGAAAGTGAAACTCCTAGGCTTAGAGAGCTGAGCTTGTTAGTTGAATGACACCTTGCTATCCTGCTACTGCTTCCCACAAAACACATGGAAACACTTAAGTGTAACCAGAACTTCATCATTTCTAACCACACCTTGCAGATCATAAATAGTGGCTCTGTCATGAAATACGATATATCAGCTGCCAGAATGGTGATAAGGAACCACGTGTAAATGATGGCAATGTTTTTCCTGCAGAAGCTGAACTGAAACAGCATTATTGAAAGCCGTCTGGAAAAATTACTGCTTTGGGGTAACTTCAGGCACACTAAGATAGAAAAAAACTCCTGTGTTGACTTTATTGCTACTTAGTCAGAAGAAATATTTTCTGCCTTCTGTGGGACAGTGGCCTATATAAGATTTTGGTAAATGCATAACAGGCTTTATCCCTACCTCCTGACTTATCAAAAAATGAACTTACACATGATAATCTGTTTTTCCTTCTTACTGACTGGAGGCAATGTCAAGTGTAAAGGGTTGTGGGCTAGATCAGCAGATGGGGAAGTCATGACAATTAGTTTTCTTGCTGTGCCCAAACCTGATGCAACTGGATTTTTAATTATCCTTTCAGATTTATGCAATTTATTTTTCAAAGTCTAAAGTGGAGAAGCAGGTGGACTGTGGGAGATGTTGATATCTGTTTGGCTCTTTCCAGAATTTTGCAAGTCTCAGCTTTCCTGTTGACCAAGTTAATATTTAAACACTATGTCTCTCCCACAAGAATTAGGTTAATGCATTTTATTATGACTGTGTTTTTCTGGGTAATCCTTTCCAGTTGCAATCTAAGTCATTGCACACATTGTAAAACAGACAAATAATTGGTTTAACTGAGTTCATGGCATGTCACATTTTGAAAGCTGTTCCCACTTTGAACTTTATTCTTTGTGTTTAAAAGAAAAATCATGTTAGCAGAGTGCACTGTAGTTTGTACATAACATTTGCACATTTTATAGTGTTGCATGCTTCACTCATAAATTTTATAGCAGAAACTTTTTGCATTGTATCATATTAAAAGTGTGAAAGCGGTTAACAAAAAGAGTTTTAGTTCACTGGAAAAACTGCAGCTGCTGGTAAGGCAGGGGTAATTTTGTTTCCAAGGTTATGTGTTCCTTGCATGATATCTTAATTACTGACGTCCAATCTCAGGTGAAAAGCAGATTTTGTTTGAAGAAAATCTCTGTACAAAGCAGGAATCCTCAGATTTGTCACAGGTTTTCTGATGTTGTGTTACAATATTTTAACAAAGAAGTTATTATGGCATATCACATTTGAGGTAGTGGGACGTGTGAAGTTTCCATGTGATATACAAAATGAACATTAACATTCTTTGCACCAAACATCATAATTGTACCTTTTGACTTAGAAATGGGCCTGCTTAGCTGGACTAGATTATGGTTTTCATTTGTGTGCCTTCTTCCACAGGAAGAACTGAGGATGCCAGCAGTAACCTTAATGCTAGCAGGTGTGATTTCAAGGTCCATACTAATACTGGAAAATTCTTAGGAGACTGCAATTTTAAATCACTGGATTCAATGATCTTTTAAGGTACTTTTTAGGACTATGAACACAAGTCCTGGTACTGAGTGATTAAATAGAAGAAAGTGAGAGATCTTTCTGCTTCCTAAGAAGAATGTTAGCATTATAATCCTATTGAAAGAAGACACTTATCAAGAAACCAGATACACCTTGGTGTTCCTTTTTTGGATCTAATTAAAGGATTTGCAAATTTTGTCTGACAGTTTTACAAGGCTCACACAAGATCATCAAATCATTTATTACAAGTCTTATATTTGTCGAGAGGTGAGAGAATGTAAGGTACTGGAATCAAACAGTGATTTTAGAAACAAGTGTTTATGGGACCAATCTACTTTTGTGAAGCAGTTAAGTGGACTCAGGAAGTGCCCATTGCTGCCAAGTTCCAGGCAAATCCACGTGTTACTGAGTAGTCGTAAGCCAGAACTAGACAAATAGCTACTTAAGCTAGTTTCCCAGTAACTTAACAATCACACTAAGGAGTTAGAAAGCCAAAGCCACCTTATATTCACATATCCCTTTCAAGAAGCAGTAGGTTCTCAGTTGTGATTTTCAGCTTCATTTTCGAGTCAATTTTCCCTGCTATAAAAGCAGTAAGATAGCACCTTCTGTTAAACAAAATTTATGAAGCTATTGCTGGGGAATTGACTAAAGATTTCTCAAGAATTGTAGGAGGCAGTTGGCTTTATAGGGAACATCTGTGCTAAAGATAGCCCTTAGGCCAAAAAAGGAAAATAAAAAAAAAAAAAAAAGAAAGTATTGTAATGTCAAAGTATTTTCAGGAATTGGAGAAAATCTGGGGAAGATGTGATACTTGAAGGTAGATATTTTCAAGTTCATGGTAAAATTTGAAGAAGCTAGAGAAATGGCATTGCCTAGTAAGACTGTCTGAACATCCCGGGGCTATTTCTGCTCTGCCTTTCTTTTCTTATTCTTGTTATCATCTCTACTATTTTAACAGTGTCTGGGGAAAATCCTTGTGGTAACAGTTTGCATCCTTTGTCTGAACAGTATTTGAGCTGCCAGTGAGAACCTTTTCCTACATCTTATTTACCCTCATGTAAAAATAGATGGAGTCTGGCTAATCTTTTATGTCACCAGTTCTTATTTGCTTACCTCCTACAAGCTGACAGTCACTACCATTATACACATGAATGACTACTGCATGAATGCCTCTTGAATCCCTAAACATGGTATATTTCATTTGCTTGTTTCAAACACAGCTGGTTATTTAAAAGGTTGCCAGAATAAGCTATTTCAAAGCATGTGTCTTTTGTTTAGAGGAGGTGCTAAATACTCACCACGTATATCAAATATAAGCCAGACCCACTACTTGAACTAATTTATATTCTGTGATGTAAAACTTAATCTTCTGAAAAAGTTTGCATGAAACAATTCATGTCAGACATTACTTAAGTATTTGACAAGATTTCTTTTGCAACAATACTCATACCATATTTTAAATATGTTTCTATAAGAGCTCCAAAATAAAATAACATCGAGTTATTTTTGTTTAGATTTTCTAGTATAGGATTCTGAGACAGTATGCTAATATTTCTGAAATTCTACAAAGATCTGTGTTTACTCTAGGAGATAAACGTGAGAGAAATCATGAAGATGTCCTCATGAAATTGTAAATTGTCTTCAGTACTGACAGCTTTTATTTCTAGGTACATACAACCTACTCCTTTAATGATGTGAATAGGTATAAGTAACCCAGAATTAAATTGTTTCAAGCTTGGATTCATAAAGAATCCTTACAGCATCCTTCTGGAGAAGTTGTCCAACTGTGAGATGAGTAGGTAGATGGTGCGCTAGGTGAAGAACTAGCTGAATGGCAGAGCTCAAAGGGTTGTAGTGAATGGGGCTACATCTGGCTGGTAACTGGTTACCAGCGCTGTTTCTCAGGGCTCAATTCTAGGGCCAGTTCTGTTCAATCTTTTTCTCAGTGTTCTGGATGCAGGAGTTGAACGCATGGATAGAAAGTTTGCTGATGATACTAAACTGCTACATGATGTTGACTCTCTTGAGGGACAAGAGGCCTTACAGAGGAATCTGGATAGATTGGAGCACTGGGCAATCATTAAAGGCATGAAACTGACCAAGATCAAATGCTGGATTCTGCACCCGGGACAAAGTGACACTGGACACAAGTGTAAGTTGGGAGAGGATTATCTGGAGAGCAGCCCTGCAGCAAGGGGTCTGGGGGTGCTGGTTGACAAGAGGTTCAATATGAGTCAGCAGTGCTTCCTGGCAGCCAAGAGGGCAAACCAGATCCTGGGGTGCATTAAACACAGCATAACTAGCCAGTAAAAAGAGGTGATTATCCCACTGTATTCAGCATTGGTGTGGCCTCACCTTGAGTATTATGTGTGGTTCTGGGCCCCACCATTTCAAAAGGATGTTAAGGTATTTGAATGTGTCCCAAGAAGGGCAAGAAAGCTGGGGAAGGGGCTGGAAGGCATGTCCTACGAGGACCAGCTGAGGACACTAGGTTTGTCTAGTTTAGAGAGAAGGTGGCTGAGGGGCAACCTCGCTGCTCTCTCCAGCTTCCTGAGGAGGGGAAGTGGAGAGGGAGGTGCTGATCTCTTTCCCTGGGATCCAGTGCCAGGATGTATGGGAATGGTTCAAAGCTGCATCCATCAGGGGAGATTCAGATTTGACATGACGAAATGTTTCCTTACTGAGAGGGTGGTCAAAGCCTGGAACAGGCTTCCTAGAGAGGTGGTCGATGCTCCAAGCCTGTCAATGTCTAAGAGGCATTTGGACAATCCTCTTAATAGCATGCTTTAACTTTTGGTCAGCCCTGAAGTGGTCAGGCAGCTGAACTCGATCATTGTAGATCCCTTCTAACTCAGCTGTTCTGTTCTGTTCTGTTCTGTTCTGTTCTGTCCTGTTCTATCCTGTTCTTCTTCCTACCGCCTTCTTTCCATACCAGTACATGCTAAGGAAATCTCTGATGACACTTCTTCCAGCCCTGCACTAGCAGAAGGAATTGAATGGGCAGTCATATCCCATCCTAGGCATTGGCTCTGTCATGTTGTGGGAAGGAGGCATGTACCTTCTGATGGGCATGAAAGCTGTGGATCATTTCAGGATAATTTGACCATCTGAACAAATTTTCAAAAAGCCTGTGTGAAGTGCGGTTTTTTAAAGTCTTCTATGTTCATTCAGTTTTGCTGGGTGGGGCAAAACCCCACATCTCTGACCCTAGTGAGGCTCAGCGATCAAGCCCTCAGTCTGAAGCAGGATGTGCTCCAGAACTAAATGGTTGCAAATCTTTTTGAGGTGAGCAATACCTGTTCATTTCCATTTCATGCAGATTTTTTTCCCCTTGTACTCATTTTCAGAAATGCCNACAAGTGGTAACAGGGTTTTACTTTATTTTATTTTATTTTATTTTTCTCAATCTGTTTCAGAGCCAGTGCTCAGAAACAATAACAATGCCCTTGTGTAGCCAGGAGCAGGCTGATGCATGCTTCAGGTTAGCTTGAAAAAGCATCCCTTGCAGTCTGGCAAAGGGNCAAAGGTCCATCTGGCCTAATACTGTCTCCAATGTGGCCAGCCATAAATGTCTAAAGGAGAGCATATGACCAGTGCAAGTCAACTTCCGCCAGGGTCCTGGGGGTGCTCATAGTCCTTAGTGGCTGGGACTGGACTCCCCTGGGACCCCCACCCACACCATCTCCTGACAAGTGCCCAGGAGACGTGTCTTAGCTCAGCCTGGGGCCTTCACTCCCTGCCAGAGAGATATAGGTGTGCCTGTGTCTGCCCCTGTCTCCTGGATGGGCNTGGTACTGATCAGATACAAAAGTAGAAGAGGTGTGTGGTACTATGGGGTATTTTCAAAAGTATTACACACATCAATGACACGCACAACTTTTTGCTTTCAAAAAGTTGCTCTGCTGTGCTTCTTGGCTAGTGATGCATGAAAAATGCTCTTGTGCCTGCCTGCACTTGTATTGCAGGCAGAGAGGGCTTAAGAGTAGCAATTCCTGATGGTGCAGCAAGCCTGGAGCCCTTCCAAGCACAGGCACAAGGAAAAACCCCTGGGGAAATGGAGCCAAGGGAAGAACAGACCTCGCTCCTACTCCAAACTTGCAATGGGCAAGAGAGCCTGAGAAAGCCAGGGCATGAGTGATGCCTTGGAGGTGCAAGAGCAGCAGGCAGGAACTGAGCCAAAAGGACCCAGAGGAGCCCTGACAAGGGGCCGCGCTCAATGGTACAGAGAAAGAGAAGAAATCCCCAGGGATTGCCAGCCTGCCCTGGGGGCAAAGAATGTTTCCTCCCCTTCTCCCTGAGATGCGGGGCACAAGGGCCACCTTCATGGAGCAGGAGCACCAGGCACCTAGCCAAAATGGCAAAGAGGAGCCCTGGCAAGGGTTTGTACTAAATGCTGCAGAGGAAGGCAAAAAAAAACCCAGGGACACTTGCTAGCCCACTGTGCAGGGAAAAAAAAGCCTTTGTCCCTGCAGCTGCAGGGCACAAGGGCACAAAACCCCCCTGGGGAGCAATGCCAATCTGCCCTGGGGGAAAATTCCTTCCTGACCCCAGCACTGGTGATCGGCTATTCCCTGAGCATGGGAGCAAGACCTGCCTCCTTGTCCCAAAGGCTGGTCATGCCTCACAGGAGATGCCCAAGCCCCATTCTCCCTCAACGTGGATCCATCTCAGGGGCTTCCAAGAGTGGCCAAAGGCCCCCAGCCTGATTGACCTTGAGGGAAAGAATCCTTCACATGCCTGGCAGGGCACCAGTGGCTGCTCCAAACACTGGGACCCCTTGCAACATCTCTGCATCCCATTTCTTCTGGATGCTGCTACTGGCTCTGCAGGGGATGAGGACAGCGAGCTCCACAGTGCTCCTCAAGAAGACATTCCCTTGGTCTTGCCACTGCTATCCAGTTGAAAAGGCTTGATAGCCTCAGGTACCTCTGAGGGGCTGGGTCTGTTCCCTGAAGGCTGAAGCAGGATTTCCATCCATCAGATGGGCTTTGAACATGGCCCTGCTGGGAGCTGGCCTGGCAGTCCAGAACCTGCAACAGCCTCTTCCAGCCTACAGTCTTTCTCCCTCAGCCCCCTCCCAGTAATTCCACCAGCTCCTCAAGAACTTCCTCACAGATGTCTTCAGGCTGCTCTTGGGCAAGGTCTGCCAGCAGGACATGGGAGGATGCCCCCTTTTATCCTGCCCTGAGGCATTGTGACTGCTGTGTTACTGGGTGGTGGCACTGTGACATGGGGGTCACAGAGCCCCCGCAGACTTACTGCTGAAGAGTTTGGGAGCATCAGTTGCGGTAGGAGGTTGGGAAGTCAGATAGTATCAGGATGTTCAGGAAGTGATTAAAGGCACTGAGGCCACAGATCCATTGCCACATACTACAGGGAAGTTTGAGTGCAATAGGCTAAAGTTAGTGGTCAGGCTTACATTCTCCCCCTAAATAACATCTTTTACTGTCACTGTCCAAGACAGAGTAGTGGGCTGAATATCGTGTATGTTCTGTCTTGAGAATGATTCTGTTAGAGACATGATTTAACCAATGAGGCAGCTGATCTTGCCAGTTTTAGGTATCTGATCACTTTTAGTTTAACAGAAGAACAATAAACAGTATGAGGAAATTGCTGTGTATTTTCTATGGCAATCTTTCTGTTGGTATGCCTGTTTCCTGGGTCAAATGAAATGAAAGTAACTTCCAACGTTTTTTTCACAGGAAGGCAGAAAGGTTGTATTTATTATGTGATATGAAAATCAAGAAGAAATATCATAATCTCTAATTATTAACTCAGAGCTTCACTCATTGAGGAGACCAGCTCCAGTGTAGGGAAGTCTGCACTGGGGAAGGGAATCGAGCTGAAAAGGGCTGGCAAGGAGCTCTTTTGGGGGCTTTTCGAAGCCAGGAAAAGCGGCTAGCTCGTGCCAGGACTGGCAGCTTGTGGGAGGGCTGCTGACGTGGTGTGGGCAGAGCCAGAACCACCGGCAGCAGTTTTAAAGGGGCCGTTGGGAGGGCAGCAATCAAGTCGCTGCGCACTGACCAAGGAAGCAGCGAGTGGCTGTCACCAAGGAACAGGAAGCCATAGTATCCACTCGGAAGAGGACCATGGTGTCCCTGTGCTTTGCAGCTTCCCAGACGGAGCTCT
>VYXH01008834.1:2558-16040 GCA_013397275.1 Burhinus bistriatus
GGGGGGGGGAAAAGTACCTCTTTTTATTTGGCTTGTGATTACTAAGTCTGCAGGGATCCTTTTTTTCCAAGCTTTTTCCTTAGTTTGTGAGGGGCAGAGATCTACGTTTTTTGTTTTTGTTTTTTTTTTTTTAATGAACGCTAGGATTCTAACATAATCAACTACTTCCAGGAGCTGAGGCTTCAAGATAAAAAAAAAAAAGTATACCATGTCGCAAAGCTCACAATGCAATCTCATTGCATTGCCATTGGCAGCGGTTCACTTGGCTCTGGAAATAATAAAGTGGGAGACTGAAATGACAAACAAACCGGAGATCCAAAGCCAAGTACCACCAGGGAATGCAAAGCAGATGGCCAGCTAAAGAAGACTAGCCCAAAGAATCGCTATAGTCTTAGCAGGAAGATTACTGACAGCATCCACCGTGGTGGCCTCCTTCCTATGAGCTCGCCTGGCATGGTTTGCATCTTGATGTCCTTGTCATGAATTAATATTAAGAGGAGTAGACAAGCTAGCGAGTCCTCTCAATTGCAAATCATTTGTGCACCCTCTCATAGCAAATAGGGAGATTCAAGAGCGCTGGAGAGCCCGCGCGAGGGTCAGGAACAACTCTACATTTCTATGCCATCTTCAGCCTATGTTCCTTACTTCAACTGGTCATTTAGCTACCACAGAGGTAACATGGATGTGTGCTTTCAGGAAGAATTGATTATTCAGCATGCTTCTATTAAAATGTCTGCTTTGTTTCAATATGCCATAATATTATTTTGTCAAGAGAATTCATTTAAAAGTTGCAAAATTAAGCCTGTGCTAAACAGAAGCTGGCACAATGGAAATTAGATTTTGGGACTCCCCATAAATATGCAAGTGCGAGCATATGAAATCTCATGTAGCAATTCATTTTCAGAAAGACGAAAAAACCCTAAATTACATTGTCTTCTGTCATATCCAGTTTGCTCCGCAGAGGAAAACACATGAATATCAACTGTGACCATTTGAACTAAACAGTGTGGTAAAACGCCCTGCAGAGCTCCATCGGGACGGATCTTTTCTGCTTACCCTAATCAATACATTGGTTTATTGGAGAAGAAAACAATTATCGTGGAGCAGGTTTCAGACTGCCAACCCCAGCAGATTCTCTGTGCTGCCAAATAGGATTTCTCTTTAGTTTATGTCCATCCCCAGCACTTAGCAAAGCTACCCCGTCTTGTGCTTCTACACATGTAGCCATCTTCACAATTTTCACTCTTTTTACCAGTCTAGAAATGCAACGTTTAACACTGACTAAAAGCTACATGCTCTCCTCTGTGGCCGTTCACAGGGATCAGGATTTTGAACTTTGGACTCCGTAGGAAAAGTTTTTCCACAAGCACCTGGAGCTAAATCCTACCCACCATATTTGTGGGTGTTGCTCCGTTACCTGTCAGTTTGAAATAAGCAGGATTTAATCATTTGGGGATGACAGTGAATTACAGCCCCTCATGAATGGATACCGCACTCCCGTCCCCCTCTCCCAGTCCGTCTGCTCACAGGCTGGTGCACCACTGGAGCACAGCCAGGCAGCCATAGAAATGCATTGAGTGAATAAGGTCTTCCTTCCCTATCAGCCAATAAAGATAATTACACAGGCCAGCATATATTAATTTGGGTTCAGTCCTTTTCCCACTCAAATTAACGTCGGTTTTGCCATTGACGCTGATGTTAGCAGAAGCTGGCCCACACATCACGGAGCTAAAATTAGATTGCTGCTACAGTTTTGCTGGTCTCCCCGTTTCCCCCATACCACCCGGCCAAGGGAGTTACTGGCCCAGCTGAGCATCGGTACTAATTCCAGCCACAGCCCACGTATCCAAGGCGCGGTGCCCATGGGCTCTCAACATCTACTGCAGGAGCTTAGGCAGCCCTGCGATGATTGAAGTTGCACCATCTCCACCCGTGCCGCACGGCAGCCGACCCTCCGGGCACGCTTGCCCCTTGGGAACTCCTTTGCCAAAACCAGCGCTAAATGAGAGCAGAGAAGGAGACAGGCACAGAAAATCCTTATCCACTGGGGCTCGGAGGCAGGGGACGGCAGCTTTCGGCGAAGGCGCTCAGGCGTGCTCAAGCGGGCTTGCGACGCACACCGCTGTCCTCAGAGATTCCCCGTGCGGGGGCTGCCGGATTGTTATCCGTTTTCCACAATGCAGAAGTTGCTTGTTATCGATATCGGTGATGCCACTCAAAAAATCAGAGGAAATCCATCACGGCCCGTGAGGTTATTCTGGTGTAACGAGCAGCCCCTGTGTCTCATTTTTCAGAAGCGAGAGGCAGCCCTTACCTCTCCAGTCCTGTGCTGCGCTAAGCCACGCCGCTGGTGGCTCAACACAAGGCTTGGGGGGCTTCTCTGCAGTCCAGCAGCTCACTTTCTCCCTGCGTACATGCAGGTGTGGAGGCACACAGGTACACGTGCAAATACAATTATGCTCCACAGTTTTCCTCTGAAGCAGTATTTTTTCCTTTAGGCAGTAGTCTGCCTATCAGCGTGTCTGAGTATAGAGATATACAGGCATTTACCAGCAAGGCTGAAAAGTGTCCTCAGCCACACTTCCATGGAGCGCCCGTAGCACCCTGATTTGCACATATCTCGGAATTACAAACAGTTCCTCTCTTTTTCTATTCTGCTGCTACAATAACTTTGCAAACAACTTTGCTTACTGGACTTGTATCACCGTGGGTGTAACTACCAGCAATAGCTTGCCTGCTACTCACAGCAGAGTCACATGCTGTGATTGCTCATATGCCGTTCAGATTTTCTAACAACTGAGAGAGAGGGAAAAAAGAGAGGAAAAAAAAAAAAAGGCAACTATTTCTAACTGAGACACATTCCTCTGTTGTCTCTGCCTCGGCTGTGAATGCTCTCTGTTACACTGATTTCCTTTAGCTGGTCAATCCCCACCCTGTTTCCACAAACACAGAAAGCAACTGTTTATAATTCTAAACTCCCAGCCTTGTGCCAGATAACATTTGCCGATCAAGTGCCAAGGCAAGCTTCACACAGGAAAAAAAGAAAGAAAAAAAGGAAGGAATGGCAGATTAAACAGATGAGCTCTGATTCTTACCTTCAGAAGCAGACTTCACTCAAAGACCACAAATACTTTTACTTTGCTGGAAGTCTCTGAACTATTTTTAGCTTCCCTTGGGTATGCCATATAGGGAGCGGAGCCCCCTCCCTATCATTACTAATCTGCCTAACATAACAGCAGGACACCTGCTGCTAGTGAGTCATGTTTTGTGTGAAGCTAATGGCATATATATATATATAGGCAAAGTATAAAGACAATTGCTTATTTTCCTCCATATCCCACGTGTTGTTTGTGTCTTCCTGCTACTCTAAGCAAATCAGTGCAAAGAAGACAAATACATAGGAAAACTCATGTTCTCTTCAGACCAGAAGCTCTAGAGAGGTATAGCAGAAGTACATGCTTGTTTGTGTTTGTGGCATGTGGACCTGTGTGTATAGATGTATCTGTGCTTTTACACATGCACAGACTGATTCTGTTCTTGCAAGCTCCTGCTCTGGTACATGCAAACTAGTGTTTTCACTGAAAACATGAACGGAAATTCAATGATTATAAATCTAAAGCTCCATCCTGAACCCATTTCTCCTACTCACACACAGTAAGAAAGAACAAGCACGGCAAAGGGGCATACCTAGAGGAAACTCAGGTTTATAACAGAGAAGAGAAACTTGCCACATGTTCCCCATATAAGCTTCCAGATCCGAGGCAGAAGTAGCTTGGTGGTTGTGCAGTGGCCGTTAAACATCAGCTGTATTCCCCTTTGTTTGCTTCACAGCCATTACTTGCAGTGACAAATATATATATATATAGAACAACCCTTTGGTCTGTGCTAGGAGCCTGATTTAGCTCTCCCCTCCAAGCCATGCATTTCATCGTTATGGGCTGCACTTCTAAACTTTTGAGAGCTGCAGTAAAGAGCTGCTAGGTTTGGCTTTGTGATCTCTGCAAGATCTCTCTTTTATTCCTTTCCTGTCTCTCTCTCCATTTTCATTTTATTTTTTTTTTCCCCTAAAATTTGAAATTTTGTTTATTTCTGTCTTTGAAGAAAGGCATTGTCCTGATGTTCTGCCTTGGGCAATACTTCCATTCGTGATGGATACTGGTACTCACCCTTATTAACCTCAGCTCACCCTACTGTCCTTAAATTCTATAACTTGGTCACTCTTATTAAAGACAATGGTAAAATGTCCACTAACACCAGTGGCAACAGGTTGAACATTTACAGGAAATGCTAGAACATCTAACAATAACCTTAGTTGTCATGGGCAGAATCAGCATTAAGCAATACAACACTTGAAGCCATACCCTGACTGATATAACCACATAAGCTTGTATGTTCATAGAAACACCTGAAATATTCAATGGATAATGATAAACTTTTCGTACATTTATAAAACCATCATATTGAATGTATTGCAGGAGAATGATTTAAAAATATATGTAAAGAAGATACCTCTGTTCCCAGAGAACTCTGTAGTTTATCAAATACATTTCTTTAGTCTTGCTTTCTTTTTTTCGCCCCTCCCCNGAGCTGGAAGAGAGATGGCAGAAACTAAGAAGCTCTCCCAGCCTGCCTGGTAGCCCTTCTCCAAGAGGGGCTGAACTAGGCAGGAGCAAATGGCCAAATTTTCCTTCTTTGAGCAGCTTAAGGACATGTGCTGCATAAGACCCCTCAAAAGATGAATGAAGCTCCTAAAATATTGCACTTATATATGTTCTAGGCTCTCTGAACAGAGTTCAGAAACACATTTCAAGCCCATTAATTTAAAATAACCCCTGGCAAATCAACATCTTACCACTTAAAATGACCATCTGCCAAATCCTGAATGGGGGAAAGGAAAGGATTGCAACATGCCCCAAATACCATCCCTGGGTCTCCTCCGCCAAATAAAGGTATGAAAAAAAAAAAAAAAAGCCATTAATCCTGTCCTTTCTACATCCAGCTGCTCTTCTGCTTCTGCTGTAGCAGAAGCAGCAGGATTTCAGGCAGACAGACCCTGAAGCATTTGCAGTTTTCATACGTAAAATAAAATACGTGCCAGTGACCCACACGCTCCACAGTCCTCTGTTCCCCCCTAGTGACCAGCGCACACGGAGGGCACTGGATCAGCTGCAGCCTTCCAGCTCCTCAGAGCTGCTGCGTCTCCAAAGCGCGAGCGGTAGAAGCTCTGGCCTTGGGCTTCAGGAGTCCTCACCAGTGCCAAAAACCCACCCAAAGCCCCTCTCCACACCCGCCTTCATCTCGGAAGGACAGAAGTAACCAGCTGCAACAGGGGGAGCTACAAACCGAGCGCGAGGGTCAGTTCTCCCCTGCCATTCCTCTGTCGATAGCCCGGATAGCCCGAGCGTGCCGTTAACATATCAATTAACACAACGCCTTTATATGTCTGCTAAACAAAAAAGTAGAAACAGAAGGGGAAAAAAAATCCCCAAACTCCTTGGCCATGTCTGCCTTGAATCCCAATTAGAAAAGAATTGTTTGCCTTAATTCTAAATGTATTTAGGATATGGAGCATATATTTCCAAAGGATGTTTTGTATTTACAGCGTGTCTGTCTGGTTATATTGCTGCAATGTAATTGTTTTCCTGCTGAGAATTATAGCAGTGAAGTTACTCTGGGTACGATTACAGCTAATTATAGTTTCGCTTTGGAATTTAAAGGCTCCCCTGCAACACCCCCTCCCTCCCATTTAGAGGCACTGGCCTTGGAGCATGTTGTGACTGCTGCCCGTAATTGTAGTAACCAAGGTCCCGAAGGTCACTGCCAGCTACGTGACATGCGGATGCATTTGAGGTTTAGCTGCTAGAAATGGGTAAGTCATTACGGTAACGGTACGAGGGGAAATCTATAAAGACTGCCCTACACCGAGGCCGTAGCCGAGACAATCTAAGCCCAAACTTTGCTAGGTCTGCCCCTGGGGGACGGCAAGAAGGTGGCAACTCCCTCCTGGCACGGCTCGGGGAGTGAGAGCACCGCAGAATCTGTACCCAAATGGGGGATTTTTGACAAAGAGCGGTTATGCTCAGGGTGGTTAACAGCTGAAGAGTGGGGAGACGTTCGCTCCTGTGCACAGACTCAGCACAGGGTGACTGCTTTTACATCAGAAACAGAGCCCTGCAGCATGGGTAAGACGGCAGACGCGGCTGGGCCAGGTCGTGGTGAATGCATCGACTGCTCCCCGATGGGAAACACTTCTTGACATTTTTTATACCTCTAGTTGCTCCTTTTGCCTCTAAACCTTTAAAGCTCGATGCTGGAATCAGGTTTGCATCATAAATCTCTTCCTTCTACCGTAGCTCTGCCTGTCGCTGCTGATAGTCCCGAGCAGAGAGCTGAGCCCCGGCGGTGCTGGAGCAGCCCAAGGTGGCCTCGACATTAGCTCAGCACAAACCATGCTGATGGCAGGGGAGCAATTCAGGCACCTGAAGAAACCCTGCCAAGGTTCTGGAGCTGGCCGGGGCAGAGCGTGCCCGGGCAGCCCCGTCACTCTCCCTGTCCCAGATGGTGTGGCTATGGGAACAAATGTGCTCCATTGCTCAGCAGCACGGTGCGTTTCAAAACAAAATGTCAATGAGCTTTCCAGATTAAAACATTAAAAATGTATGAGCAACAACTGTCGCACCCGAGGAAGCTAGTAACACGGGTAGGGTTTTTCCTTTCAAAATCAGGTAGGATAATTTTTAATATCATTGTGTTCATATGCAGTTATAGTTTCATCAAGTTGAAGGCCAGAAGACTCATTAGATCTTCATTTGACCTTATAACAAACCATTGTATTTTACCCAGCCATTTCTAATCGAACACAGCTATAAGTCCCAAGAAAGTCAATAGCGGAGAAAAGCAGTAAGTCTTACTCTGGAGCCATCAAAAAGCTGAGAATCCTCTTTTTTTCTCTTGATAATTTGCTCTAATGACTAAAATCACCTCCCAGTTAAAAAAAAACAAAACCAAAACCACCCCACTAAAACCCACACCTCATTTAATGACATCTGGTTCAGCTTTCAGATAAAGGCTTCTCTTTCACTTTTCTCTCTCTTTAGGACGGAGTGTTTTCTTCCCAGAAACAGTCTCACACACAAAAGGATCATCTCAGACCTTTTTTTGGCCAACGAAACACACTGAGCCTTTCAGGCCTCCTATTGTAAAACATTTCCTTAGACCCTCAAATAATTTTAGCCATTCTTTCCTACCCATTCTCCAACTTTTCCATATTCTTTCAAAGTTTCAACGCAGTATTTTGCTATTTGAGACCTGGTTTTAGCAGTGCTGGACATAAAAGTAAAATTAACTCTTTTCTTGTAGTTCACTACTCCCTTGTTTATGTATTTAAAGGCCACATAAATGCCTTTTGTCAGGTCATCACAGTGGGATCGATGTCCCATGTTCTGCCCTGCGCCACCCTGGGCTCCATCCTGCGCTCCTGCCTGCAGGGCTGTGCCCTTGCACAGACCAACATGTAATTTGATGGATTCCTCGTCCTCTTCACCAAAAAGATTCAGTTTCCCCAGTGCCAGTTTCCTCTCCTCTTCACTGCACAGCACTCTTGATCTTCGTGCTTTGCAAAGATTTTTCATCTTGTCTTTTGCTACACACCATTGGTGCAAACAATGGAGAGCTTTGGTACTTACACTCAACCCACAAGTTCTGGTTCTCCATTGACAGCTACTTGTTGAGCTCTGTCAGACACTTTGTAATCCATTTAATGTATAGTCTAATGTCACTGAATAGTGCTAATGTTTAATCAGCACGCTATTCAGTGCCAAGTCAAACACCTTACAAAAGTCTAAATGCACTAGATTTATACAATCGTTTTTGCCAACCAGACATGTAATATAATCAGAGAGTGAAAATTAGGTTTCTTTGATAAAGTTTGCCATAAAACCATGTCGTTTAGACTACTTACTAATTTACTTTTGCATCAGCTTTTGAATTATTTAACCCAAAATGATTACGAACTAACTAGCCTGCTTGAGTCTTAGGAAATACTTCCTCGTAACAACCTTCTGTCTAAAATTGACATAGACACGTTTCATACGACCGGGTGAGCATTAGCTCATTCACGAGGCAGCTCTTTACTTTCAGGGAGACTGGACTGGATCTGCTCCCTTTTGGAAGGTGTCACAGGTAAACTGGGCTTTGATGGGACCAGATGCCTAATGCAGGGGCACAGTACGCTGCTCCTCTCGGTACCCCTTCACATCTGCCCTGCTTATAGTGCCTCGCTAGCACTCGTCAGGTAGACAGATGAACAAAGCCCAGAGTCTCCAGTGTAATTTTCTTTGCAAAAGCTCAGAAACAACTTTAGCAAAAGGGAAAAAACCATGACTTGGGGCATTTCTGCATGCACCTGCCAGCTCACGGCCGCTGCGGCACGTGATCTTGTGCTTTAGGGCCCAGATATGTCTGCTCTTTAACTACATTGGTACAAAGCTAGAGCCATAATTTTATGGGCTGAAGGATAGACATGCTTAGGAAGCGATCCATCTGCTGAGAAGATTTTTATGCCTAGTTTCTACATAAGGTCCATCCACAAACACACAAAATTTCTTTGTACCAAAATCCACCTCTTTTTGTTCAGACCGGGCTATTTGAAGGAACCTAAAGGTATCTGCGAACCTCGTTCCCTTTGCCCATTCCCCACTTTACTCCTTTAAACAAGTTCATTTTGTCCTGCCAGAACCGCTATTACCTACCTCATCAAATAATAACGAAACCTCAAGGAATTCAGCGGAGGGCTGTATGTTTTGCACATAAAGACACAATGGCTTCTCAGACCTGCTGCTGTTTTTCAGAAATCATGCAAAACAAAGCTGAGGCAGGGAGCAAAGCAAGGTACGAAACTGAAGCCTTCATACTTCACGAGTACACCTCATTTGCTCTGCTGTCAGTAACTCAAAACCCCAATGAAAAGAGGAAGGGGGTGGAAAAAAGAAGACATAAAAGAAAAGGAGTAATTATATGCAAGCCACTAGACTTATCACTTAGCTTTTGGCAAAATATTGACTCCTGAATGATCTTTGTCAAATCTCATAAAAAAACAGGTCCAGGTGCTGGATCTTACCACAGGCATTAAATGGAATGCTGCTGGAAAAGGAAAAGAAGGGAAATGGAAGAGGCGGCTTAATTTTAATTAAGTAAACTACCTGTGTCTGCATTTGGTCACAGCTCTCGTGATTTGGAAAAGTAGGATGCTTGAGGGCTTGATTTTTGTTTGTTTTAAATATTCATGGCATTTTAAATGCCTTCTGTGCTGGGCTTGGCGGACCTGATGGGAAATGGCTGAAGCAGCTCTGGCGTCCCCCGCAGCGAACAGCCTCGACAGCAGCGCGGTCGGCTCCTGAGGACATTCGGCCAAAACCAGAGATCAGAGCCCAAAACCTGCAGTGAAGGCGCTGCTGGGACCCCTCGCGCAGGGAGCTGAGCGCATTTATTGATTTCAAGAGGGAGATGGATGAAGGCACAGCTTGTCCATATCAGCAATCCAGACATTTTGGACTGGTTTTGCGTGCTGACATTTCACTATGACCTGGGTTTTTGCACAGGCTTTAACACGACTATTGAAGCTAGGAAGGACAGTACTATGAACAAGGGGTAAGCAGTGGGGAGGAAGAAGAAGAAAGTATTTGTTATCTAGAGCAATAATTTATCATTTCCAGACAGTACGGCAGGATAAAGAATAGTCTCATGGATAAAGAATTGATTTGAGACTGGGAGAAACAGGTCTGTCCCAACCCCAGCTGCAGTCTTCCTGGCAGATCTTGGACCTGCCAAATAGAGACATAAGATGGAAAAAGCGCTGCCTGCCCCAGATGTGGTCTGAGTGGTGGTCCAGTGCCATACTGACGGGTTCTACTGCAAAGCCCCAGTTAAAATCCCAAGGAAGAAATTCGCGCTACATGAAGCAAGCTGGATTTTTCATCATTGAAATAGTGCCATAAGCAATGCTGAGACATTCCACGTGCAGTCTGCCATTTCTAGTTTCACTCTAATCACTAATCAGCATTAATTCAATGTTAACTTAGGACTCGATTTCTTCACTCAACTCATGTTGGCATCAGGCAATCCACCCAATAGTCTCTCCTTCACACTCCTTTTTTTGGAAGTGATTTTTAAAAATCATTTTAAGTGATTTAAGAATATTCCTAAATGTCAGCTGCAGGCAGGAGAAGATAGTTATTGGTCTGTTTTTAGAGAGAATTTTTGGCTCAGTTTCTTCTTCCTACCCTGCTCATCACTGATGTATTTTTAAATGAATCCTAAAATACACACCAGGAAACTCTATTAAATAAAAATCATGAATGACATGCAGACTGTGCTATTACTGTGCATAAGAAGATAACAAGACTCAAGAGACTGCCCTTTACATTCTGCTGCTCTTGCTAACTACAGATCTGGCCCAGCTAATGCATATGCTCCACGAAGGAGGGAGAGTGCCACGAGCCCTAAACAATATGCCTGGATAGAGGCCGGAAGAATAAGAGATCAGAGGGATAATCGGGATGCCATGAGCTGCAGCTCTCTGTGTTCTCAATTAACTAAGTGATTGGACATGCACAATCAGAGATCCCAAACGCATAATTTGTAGGTTATCAGTGATATCGGACATCAGATGGAGCGGTGCTGGACTCCCCCTGCCAACAAACTGGATGAAGGAATTAGAATTCTGAAAGCTTTTTAAAGCCAGACTCTCACCTCAAGACACAATAAAAGAAAAGCTTTTAGATCATTCCTGGCAGAGGAGTTGGAAAGCTGCCATGCTCACACAGAGTAACTATGGTAATCCATATCAGGTTGCAGAAATCATCTTTAGCATACAGTCTTTTAAGCCCTCCAAGAAGCTTTCTTCCTAATCCACTTAAAAATAAAAAATAAAGTGTGTTTCAAGGTCAAACAGTACCAATAATGGGATCAAAGGCAACGAATGGGAAACAGGTCGAGGCTACATGTCCCTGAGCACCAGCCGCTGTCTCTGCAAGGCAGGAGAGCACCGACGCACGAGGCCATAGCTGGGCAGGGGAGGGACATCCCTGTCTCGTGCTCTGGCAGTGCCATGTAAGCTTGAGAATCTGTCTTGATCATCATGCTTGAACATCTATCATCTGCAACAAAGACCGCACAATTAAGATGCACTGCAGAAAACCTATGCTTAATTGCTTTGATGCTTAGGTGATTGAGAGCTGAATACATTAGTGTGTCAAAATTACTGAACGCAAAGCCCTTGATTCTGTCTTCTTCTGTGCTGCTGTAAGCAATGCCCGGAGTTTGCCTTCATGGGTATCTGAGGATTGCTGGAGCTTAGTTACATGGGCAGGCTCAGCCCTCGGTGACGCTCCAGCTCTAAATATTTGGGGTTGCAGTGTGCCTGGTCTAAAGGAATTTGATTCTTTTGTTCACTGAGACAGAATTAGGAGCATAGAAAATCAAAGTCCATTATTTTAAAATTAGTTCAAAATTAAACTCTGCTACTTAAATCCCTGTGCCACATGTAGACCAAACGTTTGCCCTGCTTCACCCAGTTGTGTGCGCGCAGCACCCTACGCTATCATCTATTCACCTTCATGAGTATTCCTCAGGTATTTGAGGGATCGCTGCACCTCTCAGAACACACTTGAAATTAAAGGTAAATAAGCATCATTTGGAGCTGGACCCCAAAAAGGATCAAGAAGAGCCAATGTAGCACAGGAGCATTTGAGGGAAAAGGCAATGATAAATTATGACCAATAAAAAGTCTTATGCATTGAAATCGCAAACGGCCGTACTCTGAGGAAGAAATAGCAGGCTTCCTTGAGTCTCTGCTGCTTTACTTTGCTGCCTGCTGAGCCAGACACCATCTTTCCCTCCTTGCAAAGACGGGAACATCCCTGATGAGTCCAACAGAATGTCAAAACTGAAAACTGTTCCACATCAATCTTACACTAAAGGGCCAAAATCTGAGAGATCAGGAGTCTATCACTGAATGCATGTTCACAACATTCTTTTTTTTTTTTCTTTTTGATACTTCAACTGACATTTTCCTCAGTTATGGGGCTGTTTTTTCCTTTCTTTATATGCAAAATGGTTGTACTTACATGCACAAAGCAGCTGGATGCTTATCTGGCTGGTCTGTTCATATGAATACAATAGAGGGCAAACATCTGTGTTTTGGGGGAAAAAATAAATAGATGTCCAAAAAAAGCATGCAGGCAAAAAGCCTCAATAATGATAGACACAGCTTTGGAGATGCTTTGAAAATCAGGGCTAAAATATCAATTTCTCTTGTTCTGTGTTGCAATGACAAGATGCTGAATTGCTATGATTTCAGTAGTCCGTAACTTAATTTTATTATGTTTGATCTAACAGTACTAAGCATATTTCTTGGTTATGTGTTAAACAATATACTCATTATACATTAAGGTGGTTTTAGGTCTTATCACTTGTCTGTAATTTGATACTAGAATTTAGATCATTCTTCTCAATTCTCAGGTGCAGTAGCTGGAGGAATCCCTAACCTGCAATTTAGAAAGGAAAAAAATAATTATGTGCAACCACAGTCTCTAAGAAGAGGCTTTTTTTATGGGACTGCAGAGTTACAGGTGAAGGACAATCAGTTATGTCCTCCAAACAGGTCTGAAAAAGTTACTGGCAGCACCCAGGATACAGCAGAGGCCCATAATTTGAAGCTGAAGACATGTTGTGCGCGATGTCATTTTTGCCTGCTCTTTTTTATTTCTGCTACGATCTCACACCACCCTCAGGAGCACCATTCCCGTCCCTAACGCTGGGTTTTGTGTGCTGTGCCTCTGCGCCTGCTCCCCGGGTGGCAGTGAGGAACACGGGGTGTTGGGTAGGGCCATGACGAGGAGGGCAGCAGGAGCTGGGCTGGGGAGCATCTTCCACGGCTGACCTACCACGTGGCAGAGAGCAATGCCAAGCTCAGCTGTCATGGGAGAAGGTTTCACTCTCAACTACAGCGCCCACTTTGGTTTCTTTTCTCCCAGAACCAGCTGCTACTGGGTACAAAGCAGCAAGTGGAACCAGTTTCAGACTGATATTTGCAAATATTTAATTTGCACGTGCAAAGTGGTGTAGGCTTTGGGTCATCTGCCCTTGATTTTTTTGCCTCTTCCTTGGACACAGCTATTGACACAGGAAGAAGTAGAATATGCAGTAATTCATTCAACAAAAAAAATCTAATAAATCTAGTTCATAAATTAAGCCTGCAATGAAGGCAGATCATTGCTCTTCAGTCATTTGCATAGCATCCGGCTGGCCTGCCTGCCTGGTTTTTAGTTCAGGGAGAATATTCACAACCAGTCACCCAGTGTGTGTATGTTGATTTTAAGACACTGAATTATATCTTTAGAGGAGGTGCTGGCATTTATACATATTTTGTAAATATTCCAGAGGATTATTTATTAGATTCAAAACTCCTCTTTTTTTTTTTTT
>VYXH01008834.1:16076-84252 GCA_013397275.1 Burhinus bistriatus
TTTTTTTCCCAGAGAGAAACTGCCTAGACAGATCATGGTGAACTTCAAGATTTGTGGATATAGAAAAAGAAAACTTGTAGCTCTCTTTTGGCAGGTAAAACCAGCAATGATGAATAATATGTGCTCCCATTTGTAAGGTAAGTGCTGTTTCACCAAGAAAGGCCTAACAAGACTTTTACATTGTACTCATTAGCTTTTTCCAGAGCACCTCACCCCTGTTTGCACAGGAAATGGCCGTGCAGATCCTAATGAACAACAGCCCAACCTGGAGTGGGTTTTGCCCAGCCTCTGTCTACAGAAGCGAGTCTGCAGCCAGTAGTGCCTCTTTCATTAGCTGGGGTCATCTGCCCCCTTTAGCACATCCTCTTCCCCTTACCATGTACCACGCTCCACAACCCAGTAAAATGCCTCACCTGCAGCAGGAGGAGACAACACCAGCCCAAGAACCATGAGAAACTTCATTAGTCAATGAGGTATCACACTCATCAACAGTAATCAAAGTGGCCACAGGCAGCGGCAGGCGAGATCAGGAGAGAGGCAAACCAGTATGGGACCAAAAGTCCACATCTGCCACTGCTTCCCCCAGCTGTAGGGCTCCGAGGTGGCAGGTTTCTCACCGCCTCTGTTCAGCAAAAGGGGACATGCTAGGTCTGAAAGCTGCTGTGAGCAGGCAAGGGTGAAACCAGAGATTGTGATTGCACCTGCAAGTGTGGGTTGGAGTCACCATGTGTTACAGCCACTGCCTCTGCTGCAGCATCCCCAGCTGTGGAGCAGCAGCACGTCCAGCGACAGCTGACAGCAAGCCACACTTCCCATGGGAGGACATGAAAAATAACACCTTTCCCATACATGAACTTTGCTTATTTGTATCATACGGACATTCTTTAGCACACATGTTGGTGGGACATGCTTGCTAGGGCAGCTCTGCTGGTGGCTGCTGAGCAGACTTTACTTGCAGGAACACCTGTGTGTCCTCTCCATCTATTCCTTTCTGGGTCTCTGAGCACTTGGGGACATGGCTGTACAATAGTGCAGTGCCTGGCTGCCCAGAACCTTCCTACTGCCTCCTCCAGGCCAGTCTCTACATAGGTCTCTGAGGAAGAGGGCAATGCAGGCAGGAGTGCAGCTATACAGATTCTTCCACAAGAAGGGATTTTCATTCTTCCCTCAAGCAGTCCCCTGTACACACACACCCCCAAAAAAGGCAGGTGTGGAGCATCAATAAGTATTTAATTAATAAGTTATTAAAAACTACTCTGCTAAACTGAGCATCCTATGAGGAAATAACATCTAGGGAGTAAAAGCATGAATGAGACTCCAACTGCCAGCTTTATGGATGTCTGCTGTTGGGATATGGCTCCTTCAGCTGTGATGGAAGGAGCTTATACTTTAGGAAAGACATATAGGAGCTGACACACACGCTTCTTGTATGCACATTTTCCACCTGGAAAATGTCTGTGAAGATACGGTCTGCTACACTGTGTCTCTGGCACAGGAGGGAGAAACAGATGGAGAGATCGTCTAAAACCTTTTGTTCTCCATAGTTAATAACCTGGAGCTCTTCTAATATCTAACACGTGTAGGCTGGCTTCATCTCCGTGTGCATGCTCTTCAGAGGAAAACCAACTACATTCACCGGTTGGCTAATACGAAAATGTGCGACTGTTTTACGAAGAGAACAGGATAAGCTCTTAAAAATGCTGTGTCCTTTACGAAATGCTGTTTACAGCAGATCTGTCATGAACATCAGTAACTCACCTGGTCGTCTTAGCGCAATATGACATTTTAGTGCCAGCGAAATTGGGAATGAAACCAGCCACATTTTGACACAAGTTTAGAAATCAGGAAAACCTTTTTTTTCTTTTTTTTTTTTTTAAACTCAAACACATTGATCTGTTCTAGGGGAAGACTGCAGTGCTTCTGAACAAAGAATTTTCAGCACATCATCTCATGCTCAAAATATAGCACTGGGCTTATTTGGAATTAAAACAAATGTGGAAATTGTTACTTTTCCCATGAAAGAAATGTCCATTTCAATCCAGTTTGACCTAAGCAACAATACAATATTGCTGGTGGAAGAAATTTCCTTCCTAACCCCCGCAGAGTTTGTGGTACACTCTGAAATATGTGATTTTATTATCATTAATTTACCATGCAAAGCTACAAGTAACAGTGGCCATAAAATTATCTATCCCTTGTTAAAATGCAGCTGGAATATACAACCTCCTTTGATAGTGTATTCCAGAGGACGTCACACTGTGTGAAAAATCACAGTCTTACTCCCATCCATGAAGAGCAGGTAACGCTAACTGACAGAAGGCAATCAGAGCATCTTCCCAGCTCTTCCCAAAACGTACCCTTCAACAACTGAAACAAAAGTCTTTAGCTCCTATAAAGTCCTTATATGACTTTGGAGCCCATGGCTCATGGCAGTGAGACTTAGACTCCGAAACGAAATTAAAATTTTTTACCTTTCACCGTTAGGAGTTGCCATGGGAAGCCAATGTTGTTCATTCAGTCTGCAGGTCGCAATTTCCTGTTCATAAGTCATCTGCTTCCCTATGACTTAGAGGGAATACAGATTTTTCTTGGGACATCAAGGCTCAAGGGAATTACCTGTAGTTAAACATCTGATTAATGGCTCATTAAGAATCAGCAACAGTGTTTATTCAGTCCCTGTCTGAGTGTGGTTTTGCAATTATGTGCTTTTGAGACTGCAGGTGTGTGAAATATTCATAACCCAAATGGAAATATGATGGAAGTGCAGTTTATGCTTACTCAAGGGCTAGCTGTTCTAGATTATAAATATAAAATAGAAAAGCAAAAGTGCAATTATTACTCTGCCCAGGGAGTACCCAGACACTCACTAGACTCTTTACAAACATATTAGACACTAAATTTCTGTCCCAAATAATTTATTCTAAGTGGCGGAGCCTTCTATCCCACTCATGCCACCTCTGGTACATCCTACCACTAGATGCGAGGCTTACTTGTAAAAGCAACATTCATCACGGATTACTCACGTAGTAACCACTGTACCCCGAAGGGCCTGTGCTCCTCTGGGGGCACATCAGGGGAAGAGAGAGGAGAGAGAGACTCACCGTGCTTGGCTGAATCTGTCTGCTAGGTTTCTGGCCATACGTTAAAATCACAGTACTGGGGCTTTAACTCTGTTTAACGGAGAATCATTCATTACCCACATCCCTTAGCTGACCGCAGAAGGACAGAGGGCTTGGCCACTCTCTCCTGCGTACGATGTGCTTCTGCCATTTGCTCCGTCAGCTCCAGAGCAGCCGTGTACATCAGGCAACTGCAACTTCTGACCTCGTGCCCAGCCAGCAAGCAACAGGTTACCAGTAATTTTAAAATATACAACCATAACACTCTAGTTTTGAAGATGAAACAAGGACTGGAGAGCAGGAGGAGGGATGGGAGGCTGGTACCTGAGCAAACACTGTGGCTCAAGAAGAGTTTCCCCATCGACTTCAGGTGGGCAAAGCCGACCCTGAAACAGTTAACTTTTCCTCACTGTGGCTGCTGCTCTAAGCATCAAGCTTTCCCAAAAGCTGCTTCTTTTTTCTAAATTATTGTATGCTGTTGTTTTTTAAAAGGGTCGTTTCAGAATTCCTCTGGGTCCCATATATGTTGTGCTACCACCTTGCAGAGGCTCTCAGTGGTACCGTACAACTAAATATTAGCCACAGGAGAATGGGAAGGGATAGCCAGGCAGAAACAAATCTAAAAGCAGTGAACCATCAAGTGTGAGGAACACAGGAGGAAGCTGACAGATGAAGGACTGTGCAGAGTCCCTAAATCCAAAGCGTATTTCTGAAAGGGTGCTGTTTTCCAAGAGGAGTGTTTCTAATAGTCTCTCTCCAGCACAAAGGGAAGGACTTATCTGTTTGCCAGCACTGATTGCCTAATGTAAAGTGCATTATATTAGCCTAAAAGAATGCGGTCAAGTGCTTCCAGATGGCGGGAAGCAGCAGGCAGGATGGCCACTGCCAGGCAGCCGCTGGTGGCTGCTCCCCACTTGCTGCAGGTAGGGTGCAGAGCTGGTGGGTACAGCCTGGCCCTGCAGGCTCCCCCTGCCTGAAGGCAGCGGTTACATCTCCCCCTGCTTTGCCTTCTCTTCCCAGGCTGAACAAACCCACAAATGTGCTTCCTTCTCTTGGCTCGCAGGTAGGAGTAGCCTGAGAGAGGCACTATGGATGGGCATATACAGCATGAGCCAAGAGCTCCAGAAGTTCAGAGGGGGAGAGGGGAACTCCCAGGCAGTGACCATACTGAAGACCCCACAACTTTGGGCTGGATGCTACTATGATTTTTAGAAAGGTGCCCAAAACCATTTAAAAAATGTATTTAATGTTGGGAAATCCGCCATGGTTTGTGGTAAGCTGCTCCAGTGTTGATGACTAAAACCATTTGCCTTTTTTCTATTCTGAGTGTTTCTCACTCCAGTTGCTAGGCTTAGATCATGCTGTGACATCCTCCAGTTTTTTCAAGGGTCCTCTGCTGCCAGAAGTCTTCCTCAATGTTAGCACTTGCAAGAACCCTCCCAACTCCTCTTGGAGAAGCTAATGAGATGGAGCCACTTTTAGTCTATAAACCAGGACCTCTAGAACTCAAACTCTAATGTTTGGTTTTTTTCAAAAGCATTTCTAAATTTGTCACACAGAGTCGCAAAAATGGTCTATCTTTATTTCTCTATGTAGTGGTAACATCTGCATGAACTCATTCTTCCCCAGTTCACACATTCAAGGTTCCTATTTAATTCCTCAGCCACTGCAGCCAGCTCACACTGAGGTGTTTATCATTTCAAAAATACAGTCCCCTCAGCCAGTAAGCATGACCTAGTTTCTTGGTTCCTGGACCTCATATTTTCTATGTCATTCCAATGAGTCTCGCTGCTCATTGCATCTAGATCACTCTGAAGAACTGATTTATTATTTACTAATCTGCTCATTTTTCTGTCATGTGTAATTTTTGTCTTTAGCATTTGGATATTTTCTTCTAGATCATTGATAACAATGCTCTATGACACTGAACCAAAAACAGATTGCTGGGCAACTGAAGAGAAGCAGCCACACTGAATGTTGGTTCCCTGCTCCCAGTTACTGCAATGTAGCTAAAATATCTGTAAAAGTGAAGGCTATTTTGAAGGCCCATTTAAAAAACTTTTGGAAAGCCTCCAAAATAGAAAAAGGGAGACTTCTGCACTGTTGCCAAACAACCCCAAAGCTTAAATCTGTTTTTGGTGTTGGGTTGGGTTTTTTTTGTTTTTTTTTTTTTTTTCTGAACAGCCTTTTTTTCATGTGGAAATACTTTTTAACTATGCTGTGGCTTTTAAGTCCTCAAAGATAAGGGCATACCAGAGAAGTTGTCCCATTACTGTCTTGTTAACTCTTTCCTATTGCTGGCATACATGCAAAAGTCTGCGAGAAAATTCTCCTTGTTAAAATGTCTTTCATCCTTTCAGATTTGAGGAGAGCCACCGTTTATTCTGACCTGTCATTTCTAGCAAAATAAAGGAGAAAGTCTGGGGAAAAAAAAAAAATCCCCTCCCAACCTTCCATCTTATTTTCTTTTTGAAGTTGTATATTTGATAAGTTCTAGCAACATGAAGTTTTAAAAAGCCAACTGTCTCCTTTAAGTTTGAACTATAATAGTTTCCTATTATTATTTGAACACTGGTCGGGCTTTTCAATCTACTGCAGAAAGGCATTCAAGGATGTGCCAAACTTTAGATTTTAGCATTATGTATTGTAGTACTGTCAGTACTATCTTCTTTTTTTTTGTAAAATAAATTAATACACAATGGTAGTCCCCAACCCATAGAGCTTCCACCAAGCAGCAACCCAAGAAGTGGGTTTGGGGCAGTGAGCTAGTGACGAAAATAGCAAGCAACCTGCAATTCTTAACCAGTCTTGGACTATGAATGTCTTCTGCCACCTGACTAGGATATTTGTGATGTACTTCCAGGAAAGATAAGCTTTGAAGCAGCTTCAGAAGAAGATAAGCGTGAGAGAAGGATGTGTTCATGCATTTGCTTGCAAGTATTTTATCTTTGTGGGGCCCAAAAGCAAGCACAGAGAACCAAGCTGTGAGCAGTCTCAGGGAAACCACATATTTAACGTCAGATGTGTGCTTGTACCCAGCTACATCAGGGCTCCCATGGCTTCTCTCTCTAACTCTTATTTTTACCACAGGGACTTGTTGAGTTGCTCAGCGATTTGCAGTTCTCTTATTGGCAGACAGCTTTTTAATACATAAGATCTTTCTAAGATTGATACAGAGAAGGTCATATGCTTTTCCACAGCTCTGTGATTAATGCTATTCAAGGCCTTAAAAAATATATAGCAAAAGACAATAATTGTCAAGGTTTAGGTATATGTCTAGTGAATTCATTGCTACTTTTAGAAGGCAATTTGCCATACCTCTGGTGGAGTAAGACAGTCTTGTAAACAAAAGAAACTGTAATGAATATAACAGGAAAAGAACGAGGCTTTTGTCCCCATTGTCCCATAAAATATTTCCCTCTCCCCCCCCAGTGCAGGAATACTTATCAATACTATGTTTGAATCCTACCTATAAAATAGCAGAAAATAGAATCATTTCACAGAACTGAAACTTGCTTCTAAAAGAGGGAGAGGTTCAATCTGAGAATTCACTAATAACATCATTAAAATTAGAGTCCAGTTCCCAGGCTTTAGCCTGCAGCCCCACAGGGCAAGGACAATACTGCGCTCGGTCTTGTCCTGAGTCGGTGAAGGCTCATCCACGCCATGGACAGGAGAATCTGTCCCCGAGAAGCCCTTCTCCAGTTCTTTCATCCAAAAGCCTTAGCCAGGAATCTGAGGTCTCTTCATTGTCACAACGTACAGAGCAGACCTGCCCTTCATTTCAGGGTTTCAAACCAAAAAACCGCAACCGGTGCTCTAATTAGCAGCTCTGCTGACTTCTTCTGGACTGCAAAGGATTGAGGAGTCACAGCCAACATTTGATTTAAAATCAAGAGGGTTACAGCCTGGCCTTCCTTTGAGAAACCATGATTTCCACACTCTGGTACTCATTAGGAAGGAAGCTTTTGCTGCCACACACATGCTTTATTAAAAAGCTGAACTTTTTAATAGATGAGAAGTTAAATCCAGATGGTCAATTCCACCCCTTCTTTCTCCATGCCCACGGGAGACCCGGAGGGGCCGGGGCGCAATGCCTCCGCAGCACCATTCCCCCCGTTCATTGCAAGGAAGTTTTACGCAGAGAAAATCCGATGCGGAGATGAAGGTTACTTTGCTGGTTACATAAGGGCTTGGGGGTTTTTTTTTGACTCCTCTGTTACCAAGGCTTTTCAAAAATCCACAATAGGCCCAATTTAGCCAGCCCCTACACCGAGTGCCTTGCAGCGTCTGTGAGAGCAATTAAGAGGCACTATTCCCAAAGCTGTCTTCTCCTCAATTATGTCAGCAAACAAAGAGGCGTGACTGTGTAAGACCCTCTCTATTAAACAAACCAGACCTACTTATTTTAGCTTTGATCAGGGGAATGAAGTCAGCAGGGAACGAGGAAGGCAAGGCAGCACATTCGCTCTTGGACTTCTGAAGTTTACAAACAAAAAAAAAAGAGAAAGAAAATAATGATGATGTGGAACTTGAAATTAAACCCGTCCTTTCTGCAGAGCACCAGGTACACCAAGCACCACACAGGACAGTGGGGCCTCAGGTTCCTGGGACTGGAAACTGGGCGGCCATTATAGTCAGCATAACAAAAATCAAAGAGAGACTTCCATTGGGAATTTACCTTTTGAAAGCTCTCCTTTTTTCGGAGGAGCTCACAGCGGGACGATCTATGGTTTGTATCCCTTTCTGTTTTAGATGTGGCAAGAGATACCACTAATTGCTGTGTCCCCATCTCATTGCTTAAGAAAGTAAATAAAAGCCAAGGAATTATAATGCCATGAATTCTGCTATTCTTTTTATTGGTATAAATCTATATTTAGTCTGCTAAATATAAAAAGACAATGTGTTCCATAAACTAATAGTATATTTTTTTCTTTCTTTTAGATGTAAGTAATTGCCACATTGTTTGGGTTTTGGTGTTTTTTGTTTGGTTGGCTGATTTTGTTTGTTTTGGTTTGGGGTTTTTTTGTTTTTTGTTTGGTTAGGCTTGTTTGGACTAAGATTTTCGGCTCAGCTTTTGTGCTGAGTCAGGATAAATGTTGTCCCACGCCACAGACCCACCACCACCTCTGCAGTCTCTGCTGGAAAAACCATCTTTGCATTTCTCAGCTAATGAAACATTCAGCAGAGTCTGGGCAGGGAGGGCTACTATCAAACTCTCCCTACTGGGAGGTAAGTATATCACAGTGTTTCTTAAATCAGAAACACAGCATCTGTATTAGCCATTCTGACATCACTCTTAAAACATACTTGGTCGTGCATGTAACGGCGGAGAAGACAAGAGCTGTGCTAGTTCCTCGGGGTCCCTGGGAAGCAGTCTCAGGAGTTAGAGTAGCTCCAGCAAAGCTGCACCACGTGGAAAACCTGCACGTATCAGCTGGCCAACTTCTCAGCAATGTCTCCAGGATGAATGAAGTGGGGACTTGTTCAGGGGATTATTTTTTTTTAACATAGATTTAATGTTTGCAGAAGCAGAGGATGCACAACAATGGAAACAGAAGCCGCTTCCTTCTCCGCAGACCTATGTCTTGGTGCATGCAGAGGTACCGACGGCTGGGGAGACTGCAAGCTGAGATTATAGCTCTTTATGTGAAAACTTGCTCGACCATTACTTCATTTTATTCTCCTATTTATTACTGGCTGCATCTGCTTATAAATTAGGACAGTAAGTTGTCTGGAGCTCTTAATGGCACATTTGACTGCTGCATTGAAAGATCATCTGTACAGTCAACAAAATAATATTAATGGGTCATTACTTCAGTAAAGCAAACCACAGAATGGTAACAGCGGTAGCATTAACAGGATGGTGATAATGAACTCTTGGAACTTCTCTAGCGCCTGGTATCAAAACACTTTCCAAAGGAGACCAGTATCTTTTACCCCATTTTACACCTGGGGAAACTGAGAAAAGGACCAATATATGGATTCTCAAATAGTAACACAAGCAGATGTTTGAAGCTCAGAAAGTGAAATTGATATTTGCCACAGGCCATATTCTAGAGTTTTTAATTTAACATCACCTTCTCTTTTTGAGTCTGAGCCTCTGCCATCTCAGGGGCAAGCTACTCCGAAGGAAGGGGAAAGGCTATGGTTGCCCATTGCCACCCTCATGTCCCCCCATTTGCTAGTTCATGCCCGTAGTCTTTCAACCTTCTAGAAGTATCCTTCGTTCCTAGAAGAGCTTATTTCCTAAAGGCATGCTGTGTATGCTGATGATTTTTTTAGGGCTTGCCTGGATGGAGATATATGGGAAAATTAATCCAAAAATCCTCTGTGAACTTGCTCAGAATCAAAGTAGCCTCAAGTGATTTAAGCTAAGCTAATGAAGGCCTGACTGAGCCTATCTGCACAGAGCTTTTGGTGCCATTTGAATCATCTGCTTTATCAAATCCGTAATTTTGGATCAACAGTATTACAGACAAACCCTCTCAAAATAAGGGAGAAACACCACGAGGACAACAGGATATGGGTAACTATCAATAAGCATTTTGAAAGCAACTGCTCTACAAAGCTGAATCTTCTAGTCCTGGTGAGGGAAGACAAGAGGAGTCTGCATCGGAGACTTGTGAATAATGAAACCAGGATTTTGGCAGTTCAGAAACGCACCAGAAATTGCTCTGGGTCCTTACTTCTGAGGAAGAAGAGAAGAGGGGGTGACTCGATGCAGACACTGCATTAGCATAGGGAACTTGGACAGAGAGCTGAGGGGAGAGGAGATGCACACGTAGGGAGTTGCACAGCAGTGAGAAAATTAGACTTCCATAAAGTCGCCTCCCAGATTTGCCACCACTCTCATGGTGCAAGTGCAAACTTTGTGACATCTGGTTGGGTTCCTAAAATCCCAGCATCACTGTGATGCAGTGTGAAAATGCATTACTTGTACTTTTAACCATCAGATCTGTGGTTGCCTTTAATTTGAGGAGTCTGCACTTGCAATTGTCTAGTTTGAGAACTGCTTTTTGAGCAATTATTTGGCATCCTCTGCTTTCACCAAAAGATGTTTCTGACCCTCCTGGCTGGAGAGAAGTGCCCCAAAATGTAGCTCTTTAGGGACCAAAATTAAAAGACAAATAAACTCAGATTTCATCCTTTTCTTTTGACCTTTTCTCAATTTCTCATGAATTTCAGACCAGCCTCAGCATGGTTATTCAGGACCCCGTTCTCCCTTCCCAGTGCCAGAGTATGGGGTCCAGTGGCACATTCCCAGGAGTGAGCCCAGCCTCCTGGGGACCTTCCTCTCCCAGAAGGAAGGGACTGAGCCTGCAGCAGCCGTACTTCAAATACTTTAAAACCTAGGTTCTTCTGCTAATACGCTCCATTTGAACAGAAGCAGCGCAGTCAGTGCGGGAAGCGGACCAATGCCTTGGAGAAATACCTCAGTTTCTCCCAGCTTTGGAACCTAGGCATCATTTTTGATCTGCCCTGTATGCTCTCACTAGATCAATCTATCACCACACCAGTTCCCTCTGCTGAAACAGGGTCATCCTTCTCCCCACACAGCTAAACATCTCACCCAGGCTCTCATCATCTTACACCACAGATCAACTCTAATTTTCTTTTCTCTAGCACAGAAAACTGTCATTTTGCCCTGCTTGTATCCTCTGAGAACACCACTGTGAAGACATTTTTCTTAGCCTCACTTCAGACTATGCCCTTCCCTTCTGAATAGCCCTCCTCTTCAGCGGCCACATCAAACCTGAGCTGCTTGGTCTGTATTTTCAAGGCACTTCACAACTTATATCTGCCTTACCCATCATTTTTCACTGAATTTCAAGAGATCAGCTCTCACCTTCAATCAGCCCCAGTGCCAGATGGAAGCAGCCCCAAATCCTTCCCCCACCCTCCTCAATACAGCTAACTAAGATGAAACAGCAATTCCTCCCTTCTGTGCCAGAGACTGTGGCAGATGGCACCACCCTGTTTATTACAGGATAATCCCTTTTTAAAGGAAGATAAGGAAAAAGGAATACACAGAAATTTTAATGAGGACTTTGAAATGGAGTTCCTGCATCTTTACACAGACTGGAAGTCATCCCTGGGGTCACCGAGTGCGGTCCCTGCTATCATGTGCGCTGCATCATATTATCTCTCCATAAACTTACTGAGCTGTGGCTTAAAAGTAGTTGGGGGTTTTTTTCATTGCCATTCATATCAAAAAGCTCTTCCAGCCTCCCTGTCCTAATGGAGAGAAAACTTTTGATTTCCAGTGTGAGTTTATTTACGTCTCTTCGTTCTTACGATAACACTGTTCTCCAGTGCAAATAGTCCTATTTCCTCGCTGATGTTTTTACAGACAGTAATCATAACCCTGCTAAGCCTTCATTTTGCTATGATCAACAAGCTACGCTCCTTTAGCCTTCTCTTGTAAATCAGGCTCTCCATTCTCCTGATCTCTGTAATACCCTCATCTGCACCTGTCCCTGTTTTATTTCACATTTTTTGAGCATAGATATTCCACAAATGGTTGAATCATGCATGGATATTAACAGCTCCTTATCTATACAACCAATACTTTTCCTGACATACCCTATGTCCTTTTCACAACTCATCACAGCAGTGGGCACAAAAATTTTGGACAAAAATTTTGATTCTGTGGAGCTGATGTCAGACTAAAAGGCCTGTACACACTGGTCTCCCTATTTCTCTTCCTTTCTTAAATACAGATACTGTGTTTGCTATTCTTCAGTCACACAGTGCCACCCTTGAGTTGATAGATTTATTAAAAACTCTTACTACCAGATTTGCAATTTCACACATCAATTCTTCCAGAACTTTAGGACTAAAAGTTTCCACTCCACACTCCCCACTCCTCCCAACTTGTGGTATGGAAATCTTTAAGCTTTTATTCCACTTATGGTGAAGTAAAGTCTGTTCCCACACGCTCCTTCCCATTAGCCACTGCACTTTTACTCCCGTGCAAACTGGTTACCTTGAATATCTGTGTACACACATTGAGATACGGTCCTCGACATAGTGAGTGATGGTTCTATACCTACAGTGAAAGTATGATATTGGATTTGTGCTGAGATGTTAAGAAACACATAGGATATATTGAGCATTTCAGAAACTTAGCAGGGGTATTAAGATGAACAAGTATGTTTTAAAAACCTCTATGTAATGCTTGAGATAGAATAAGCACCATATATTGACTGGGCCATTAAAACAAAATCTATCCCAAGATTTGAGTGCCTTTCTGCAATAAAGAGGAGAGAACAATAGTGGCAACCACAGCCCTAGTAATTGCCTGGGGACCTTGTGAGAAACCAAAGCCCAAAAGATGAAGGAAAGAGGGAATACCACAAAAAAAAAGGTGAAAACAAATATTGCAAGACACCTGAACAGCTATTTCGCTGCTACAGAAAAAAATGCCGTGTGCTTTCTTTAGGAACAGCATCCTAACGGTCTTGCTTTCACTGAAATCAATGGAGAGCCCTAGAAGAGCCCATTAGCATCACAGTCAGCTGCTGTGCTATGGATCTGCTCTCTGATATCCATGAGAGACCTCAAATTCTCCTAGTATAGCCCTCTTAAAGTCTGTCTGACATGGAAATGGGCCCCACAGCTGATATACTTCAGCCTCCCTCCAGATAAAGCTTAACTCAAAGCCCTGTAGCTGGTGAAACCGCTTGGCTGCAGGGCCCGAGAGGAGCGGGTTGTCCACTGCCTGTCTTGGCAAAAGCCCTGAGAGGCAGCTGGTGTCCAGGGGAGCACAAGCAGACACAAGGAAGGGGCAGTGGAGGATGAAATATTTAAAATGCATGAGACACAAGCACGTGGGGTACCAAGAGAATCGATTCAGCTTCTTCTTCATATTTCACCCTGGGCAAATCACTCTGTAATTTAACGCCCAGCTGGTCTAGGTGCAGAACACAAGTTGCATCTCTTCCCTGCCTCTCCCTTGAAGCATAAATACATGAAACTGGAGTCAGAGGGGCCAAACAAGTCCAAGTGCCAGGTAGAAGGAGCAAGCTGGCTGGCCCTGGACCGGGGCTGGCATGCTGCTGCTAAGCAACGTGCAGGCACAACCCGCAGCCCTGCGTCGGAAAACCAATCAAGGCAGCATCTCGCTCCCCTCACATTAAATGTCAGTTTACAAATGGAAGCGACACATCACAAACTGTTCCCTGCCATAGCGGCGTGGTCTCATCCTGAACCCATCTCCCCGTGCCCGGCTCGTGCAAGCTGATGCTGCGTGCCGTGGAAGCGCACCTCTGCTCAATCACTCCCCAAGTCTCCAAAGTACAATTTTGTTTTATAGTCGCTGTCAAACCAAAACGTTTCATGTTAATTTCTTACAACCTACTCCACTGTCTGCTTCACTTTTATTTGATATTTATTCCCCTGCCAAACGTGCATTTCTTTGTTGACATTTTTATTAAATTAGACTGCAATAAATCCATCTGCATTTATGTTTATATCCCTGCATGTTCAAGTATGCAAAGGACCCCTAAGTAAGTTGCATACATTAAATGCACGGCCAAATGCTCATAAGCATTTCACAGAGGCTAAATAAAGTCAAAGTACTGGTAATCCAAAATGATAATGACCCAACCTGGCTGGGCTGGAAGGGGACCATTGGAAGCCATGGTTCTGTTGAAGCGGGCAATCTTCTCTCTCCTGAGCAGACGAGAAGATTCTGGGAACAGCTCCACTTCCAGACTGTGAAAATTCACATTTTTAATTTCCTTGTAGACAGGACAGAGAATTTCTTAAGCCTCACTGTCAGCAGATTTTTTTTCAGAGTAAAAAGTAGCTTTTAAATGGTTATATATTACACAATGTTGCCATAAGATATGATATTAATGAAATTCCAATATGCAGTTAGGGGTCAAATGCTACCCATCTCTTAACAGACAATTTGAAAACATCCTTAGCTCACCAAGCACTGGGTACATACAATTGTGCATGGGAAAAATGAGGCATAGGGGGGTTTGATTTGCCTGATGTCACTCATCAAGCTGTCATCAGTCAGGAATAAAGATCAGACCAGCTAAATGCTGCCTGTAAAAACCTGAGGGACCAGATCAGCTGTCTTACATTCATGTAATTTGAAGCTTCTTTCTGCAAGTTCTATGCAAAAGATTGTTCTTGTGTAGTATCTTTTTATCATAACTGCAATAGGGAGAAGAATAAGTTAAAAATTCACAACAGCAAGGTCACTCAAGGTTGCGGCTTTTCCTCAGCTCTCTCCTGCTGTCCCTTGTTGTATCGGTCATGCCTGATATTATGCAGCACACGTGCCCTGCAAGCCATAGGCGTAGCGGTGGCATGCTAAAGAGGGTCCTCACGCCTTATTTCTCCCTCCATGCCATTCACACCGAACTTGATAAAAGGAATGCAGAGAAATTCAGAGCAGCTCCTCCAACTTCAGAGGACTCTGAACACAGGAAATTTTTGCTAAATTACTATGTCTCGAAATTGGCAACAGCACACTGATTATGTCTCATTGTGACTGTGATGTCCTTGGCGATGGAGCTGAGAGACCGCAAAGTGAATATAATGCTCCTATATGTGACTCTAATGACTGATGATGCTCTGCTGTGGGTAGCAATTTTGAAATAACCGAGAATGACGACAGAGAATATTGCCTTTGTCTTTTTGCTAGAGAAAAACTTTATGTGTAACTAAGGAGTACCACACAGTATCGCCAGCTACACATGCTGCTAATAGGGAAATTTGCAGCCCCATCGAGCAGTTTTTGCTAATCCGCCCTTTATATACTCCTGCAGGGCAGGCTGAGGGCACGAAGAAGGGAAGGGTGAGTGCTCACTCCTGGGCAGGATGTTCTCACGTGCAGGATGAATTCCCAGGACAGGGGGACAGCCAACAAGTGCTGCAGACCACATGATCCAATTAATACATTAAACTAAATTATACGTAGCATTTTTTAAATTGGGAGCCAGATGCTTTCCTCAGTCTGGTTGCTTCCTGTCATTCTGATAGCTCAAAGCAACCGTCGCACTGAATGAAACAAGTGCTGATCCCACAGAGGGATGAACTGAATGCTTTGGTGACATGCAGCGAATGCAGTTATGTTGTCTTCAAGACCTGACCCAGTATCGCTGTTTGCCAACCCTTTGTGCCATGGAGAAGTGCCAATGTGCTCAGGAGTATTTTGTGTCTCGTGACTCATTCAGCAAATGCACAGGGGACGCACACAGAGAGTCCCACATTAGACAGGGATGATGGAGTTTCGCTCCTTCCTCAACTACCGTCTGACAGAGCATGAAGGACTTTGGTACGGGCAAATGCCGCTGCCAGTTGAAAGGAAAATACCGTGTGTCAGCAACCATCATGTGGATGGGAGAGGTGAAGAATACCTCACAGAGAAGAACACAGAGGGAGGCTGAATGCAGGTTCCACTGCCAAGGTCGTCTGCAGGAAGCTCCACATCTCCGTTGAGCCTTACCCTCCTATGCCCATCCCAGCTCACCACAAGGAGACCTGCAGACCTGAGCCCTCACTAGCAAGAGCGGTCAGCAGATCCAGCCTGGTTGTGGGACCACCGAGTGCATTGACCATTACACACAAGTTGACTTTTTTGATTTTTACACACTGTCTGAACAAGCTAATTTAAACTTGTGCAGGTCAGTCTCCAGAGATCGAAGGGTGACATAAGAGGGGCATGGAAATCTATTTCTGATCTGCCAGAACAGCAGGTCCTGAGAAGTCCAAGTGCTGTGCTGGCAGCACATTACTGTTTGCCTTTGAGGGATGGGAAAATCAGAAAAGAGGAAATTGGTTAACTTCAAGATAACACAGTTGATTTGGAGAAGTGCCACCATGAAGCCTTTGCTTTGATGGTCATTCAGACTCCTGAAGATATTGGACTGAGCAAATTTTGTTTTAATCCATCCTGAAGGATTTTAAAGTCAAGATATTGTTCTGAAAATGAGCTCCTTGCTCAAACCCCCATGCAGACTCTATTACCATGGTGGCCTTTCTGTTCTGGCAGTCACGATTTATTAATCTTCTCCCCCTCTATCACTGCAGAAGCCAGTAGAGAACAGAAATGTAATGACAGGCCTGAGTAAATCCTTGTGAAAAACTTTCCCTATGAAGACAGCAAGCTGGTGCCCACAGCATCTAATCTCCGAATTGTGAACTCACAGAGGAAATGACGCAGAGAAGGTGAAGTTTTCCTGACCCCTAAGAAACAAATTTAAGTGGGGTAGAGCAATCTGTGTCCTGTTCCACCCAACAACAAGCCAAAGGGTCTTTTTGAACCAGAAGAGACTGATCACACCTAAGGGCTGTTCCTTAACACATTTCATATTGCAGCTTCCTGGGCAAAATTCATTCCTTGCACGGGGTGAAGGCCATACCCAAGACCTGTCTCCACCTCAGCCTACAGGGCTGGGCTTTTCACAAGTTTAAATGGTGATGACAGCTCCGGCGGTCAAGCTCTGAGGAATCTAGCGGAGGCAATTTAAAAAGTTAGTGCTCCCAGCGGTCCGCTCTCCCCAGAACAATTAGAGGCAAACGTGTGCCTGCATTTCAATGGCTTCGGTGTAGAGGTTGGCATATTAATGTGATCCCGGCGTCACCCACAGCTTCAGCCAAAGCACTGAACTTTGCGCTGAAGTGGCTGTGTGGCTCTGGCTCCTGGGCAGTAGCCAAGGGGACAGATCCTTGCTATGCCCATCACTCGAGCCCATCTCCCCGTGCCCTCAGCCTCCTGTCACCCGCCCCCGCAGCACGCAGGCAATTTGCACTCACGGTGCTTGTTACTCCTGCAGGATTTCTTGGCCAGGCTATTTTGAGTGAGAGGTTTGCTGGCAGTGCAAATAGTGAGATGGGAACTGCCGGAACTCCAGGGGCTCCAGGTGCTTCCCAACCAGCAACTGAAAAGGAGTTGGGACACACCGCAGCACGTGGCCAGTGGGAGTCCGTGTGCACGTGTGTGTGCAAACCACCCCATGGGAAAGCCCAGCCACAGGGAGGATATTTTGCATGGAAATTTGCATCTACCAATGTGAACGGCTGTCCTAGCTTCTCCTTCCTCAGGCCTGCTTTTGTGTTTCAAAGGAGTGGTTTTTGCCTTCTTTCCTGCAGCTGAACATTGCTTTTCCTCAGGAACACTGGGGAACAATTAGAGCAATGCGAAAATGGTAAAAATAACACAAACCCAGCATATTCCTCATGACACTGACAGCCAGAATTCTGTTTAGTATGGCAGAGAGCAGAAACATTAACATGTTTAATAACCAAACAGGTGAGCACAATCTGTACTTTAAACCACTAGCAGCCACGCTCTCTTTGCTGGAAATATTTCAGAAAGCCAGAATACTTCCATGGCCCTGTGAACACACTTAACAGTGCTCAGTAATTTGGCACTTGGGATGACAATCACTGTAGTTTTTATACTGTTTCATTTGTGGCAGCACTGCGGTACAAAAATATTCAAACATTGCTAGGTTAAAATATGTGTTTTCCCAGTGGTAATTAGCACAAGAAAATCAGGCTAAACATATTAGTTTGAGTTGGCTTTTTCATTCTCCTCCTGTAGTTTTACACTTCACAGTCACAATAATTGTAGCCCTTATGAACAATTATGTAAAATTATGTAAAATGCAATATGATCAAGGTATTAGACTATTATTATCCCAGCTGCAAATGCATGAATCATTACTACAGAGTACCTAAAAAGCCCAGAATTTTCTGTCAGTTTGAGTTTAGGGGACTTTTTTTGTCTTCTGGATGTTCATGACAATTAAATCATACCTTGATAAATATGAAAGGAAAAAATCCAGCACAGTTATTATGAGTCCTCATTAGGCAGCAAAAGAGTGGTTTTCATGACTTGTGCTTATTTGCCACTTAGTTAATTGACTTGCTTCTTGCTTAGCTGGAGAGTCCTTTCTGCAGCAGGTATCCAGGCAGGGCTGGGATGGACGCGTGGGGTGGCTTTGGGGACAGGCCTGCTGGGGAGAAAAGATTTGGCAGACGGGAAGAGGGCTTGGCTTGATAATGTGTGCTTACTGAGTTGCCTGTTGAATGCCTGACAGTTACAGGTAGCTCACCAGTGATGGAAGGATCCTGTAGAACTTTAGATCTGAATGAAGACAGAAATTTCCCTCTCTGTTTAAGTCCGTTGCTTTCCTTCCTGAAGTGCAGTGATGCATGTTTTTTCTTGGGCATAAAAAATAGATATTTTTTTTTAAATATATTTCGGTGTATGTGTACAAACCCCCCATATTTTAAAAATTAGTCTCCTTTTTTGGAGAGGGCAACAAACACTCTATTATGCAAAGTTCCTGCAACCTGACCTTAAAATCAACGGGACTGTAGACAGATGGAGTCCCAGCATCACTAGTCAGATCCCACGACATGTATTAATTTCCCTCCATGCTGAACAATAACTATTCCCACTGATTTTGAAGGTGTTAAACTAGTATTCTGGGGGAAGGAACATCATGACCTGTTTCTTTGCTTTCTATTTCCTATGGGTGTGTATGGTGATTTGAATGGAAGACAAAACTCTGGAGATTGCTCAGGAAATTTTCATATAATCCACTCTCTCCTAAATCTTACAAGAACCATGAAGATCATATTACAGTGTTACAGAAAATAATAGAGCCTTGAAATTAGGGGGAAAAGTCATAGAGAAAAATGTGGCTGAGCCAGGTTCTATGGAAATTACATAACATTGGCTTTTTTTCTTGAAAAGAGAGGGAAACAGAACAGAGATAAAGCACTAACAAATATGTGAAGAAGAGTCTAGTGTGCTGAAAATTGAATAACCACTATGAGAAAAGGACAATTTTTTATACATAGATCCAGAATATTGGAGGGTAAAGCTAATGGGCTGGATTTATCTTTCACTCCATTGCTCTTACATCCCATCCCTCTTCTTCCTCCTGACCCTACCTGCAGTAAAACGCACTGATTTGCTGACACTACTCCTTGCCACCTAACTCCTGTGTCACAAAACCTGGACAATTTCTTCATTTAAGAACAAGAAACCGGACCTGAGATAACAACAGATAAAGTGGCAAAGAGGGGAATGAGACAATGATTCGCCAAGGGAAGGACACCAAAAATGTTCCCCTTCTCTAGTTCAAAGTACAACAGTCACTCCCTAACAGGTTGTTACGGAGAGCTGGGGCTTTTAAGGAAATTGCCATGAAAAACTAATGCCTCTTCTTCCCATTCACAGAATCAGGCACTGATGCTGAATCTTTCAATGACAAACACAGGCACTGACAGAAGGACCGAAATAATTCTTTAATCTAAAGGGAGAGCACTCAATATCTACATTTGGAGCAGGAAGCCATGTCCTGTTTTAGGGCTGCTCTGTATCTGGAGCCCGGCTGCAGATGCCCAAGTTTGCGGTAATCATGTGACTTCCAAAGCCAAGCCTGTTAAACTTGAGATCAGCATTAATAAATGCAAGAGAAAGCTATCTACCTAATTGTCTGGAAAAAAACCCCTATGCTCCCCATTTGCGAGAATGAGAGAATATTAATTGTTGCTCAATAGCATGAGGTTGTTGTTTGAGCACCTTGTTGTGCCATATTTTTTCCTTGAAAAGGAGAAAAAAACAAAAATAAAGAAATGCATGCAGGGGGGAGAAGCGAATATAACTAGAAGTGAAATGCTAATGTTATTTCATTAAATGATTTGTGAAGAATGAGATAAGAGATCAACATTCTCAAAGAATAATTTCTTTAAATACCTTGTGCTCAAGATTCCCCTCTAGGCAACTTTTCATCTTTCTTCATTAAAAAAAATAGTATTAAATTTTATTAAAGAGTCCCAATTAAGCTGGTAACTTGCTTCAAAGAGCATCCAGGCTTAGGGGGATATGTTAAATGTTAACAGCGATGGAAAGATTCACCCGCAAAGCTGATTTTAAAAACAGCATCTTTCTGACTGGTACAATTTGGCTTGCACACCCTTAAGGCATTCTCCCAAACCTAACTGATGCTTATTTTGGGAAGCAGCACATAAATGCTTGGATTTCAGGTCAAGTAGATGGCGAAGTTGGCTGTAACAAATGCAAACTTTTCTTGATAGCTTTGGAAGACAGTAAAGGACAATTTCATTTTTCTAGAACAAGCATTTTTCTTAGATCCCGAATTGATCTGATTCGAGGGTGGCATCAGACACACCTGAAGCAAACCCTGTGAATTTAGTTTTAATGCCATCTACCTTGACAAGTTGCATACCTTGCCTTCTTGTTTAACCATAATTGGCAATAAGTACATCAGCTAAAAAATAAACAGTCTTGAATGGAGACAGGTCAGAGGAACAAAGATGTCAGTTCCATCTGCCTTAATTCTCACAGTCAAAACCAATAGGAAAGTGGACACATTTTTTTGTTTTCAGAGAAATACACAGAGTATGAAGGGTTTTTTTTTAGAAAAGACAGATGTTAGAATTGTTTAGGTTGGAAAAGACCTTTAAGATCATCCAGTCCAACCATTGACCCTACTCTACCAGGTCTGCCACTAAACCATGTCTCCAGGCACCACATCTACACGACTTTTAAACACCTCTAGGGATGGTGACTCAACCACCTCCCTGGGCAGCCTGTTCCAATGTTTGATAACTCTTTCAGTGAAAAATTTTTTCCTAATGTCCAGCCTAAACCTCCCCTGGTGCAACCTGAACCCATTTCCTCTTGTCCTATCCTATACCAAGGCCCTCGTAGCTCAGTGCATGGGAAAGGGGCTGTGTGGGTGCAGGGTGCTCCTGAGCACACTGGCAGCCCCTGGGAGAGGTGAGAAGCTACCTGGTGACAGAGTCAAAGCTGCAGTACATCTAATGCTGACAAAGGTTGAGAAGTGCCTTCAGATCCTAAATGGCATGGACTGACTGCACAGCCTGGCCAAATACTCTTTTGTTGATGCCTGCCTGTGGGTAAGGGATGACCGACAGTCCACCTTCACCACTTTACGTCCTGGGGAGGAAGAGCAAGACATAAAGACAAATATTGCAAAACCATTCAGAAGATATAGGAAGCTCTGGTCTGAACTCTATAGAAAACCTTTGAGAAAAAGTAGAAGGAGAAAAAGTCAGAGAAAACCACTTGTTATGAACCTTGTACAATGGCAATAGATAAATAGGACAGGGAGAAAAAACTGCAGCACTCCCAGGTCCCTGCTGATCCCAGGGGAAAAAAGCAGATGGGAACAGAAGTGAAGGACAGGTCTCCTGCTTGAGAAAACCACCTTAGATCGAGACTTCTCCTACCCTGTGGAAAATCACACTCTGTTGTTCCTGTGGCAGATCTTCTCTCTGAGTGATGCTGCACAAGGAGACTATTTATGCAGCCATACAAATGTCACATTCATATTTAGACATTGATATAGTCCTTTGCTTTACATTCGCATCCTGCATTTCCTTCACTTCTAACCGAATGCTAATTTCACATTCATTCTTCATAGCCAGGTTTAGACAAGGCACCCAGTGGTGCATGCTTAGGGGGGGTTATTATTATTATTTATTTTTTATCAGAGTATGTCATTCCCAGGCAAAGGATGTGCTGCCTGCAATGTAATTATGTATGCTGGATAACACTTGCATTGACTGGGAGGCTTATAAGTCAATTGCATATTGTATTGTGTATTATTTTATATTTATTATTTGCTGTCAAAGTGTTTTTGAAACCCAATGCTTATGAGCTGTGTGCACTTTACTATAAATATAGGGTCTCCTGGAGAAGGTACAGGGATCAGGATAAATTTAATTTGACAATTCTGTCAGAGGTAACCTCCACTTCTTTCCAATCTGCCACTTGCAACAAACAAGCCAAACTTGTGCTGAATGCAGAGGAAAAGAGCTGGAGGGACTCAATATTAAATATTACAGTGGGAAGATACAGGAAGGCTTGTTTCATGAGGTCAGTGAGGTGCACAGCAAGACTACATTTTCCTAAGAAAATTATTAATAGCACCCCTGAGATAATGCCTCCACTTTTTCGGCTCTTTTTTGTCTGTTTAATTCCTCTTACAGGAGTCAGGTTTAAAATTATACCTTTCTCCCTCTTTCAGTGAGACAGCATATCTCACAAGGGAAAAATCAATTCTAAGTGGGAATCGTGTATACTGCAACATTTATACACAATAATTCTCCCCTCCTCTCCGTTGTACACATCTCCATCAGTGATAAATAATGGAGCCAATTTGCAGTGGGTGCAATGTGACAGCAGCTCTGCTTATTCTGCCCCAAGGCTGGCTGAACAATTCTAGCTCGATGCAGGCAACAGAAGGCTGCCGGAAAGCTTTTATCAGTCCAGTACATACAGGGGGCTTAAGAAGTGGAAGGAGAGAAGAACAAGGTTCCCTGGAAGTGGTCTAAAATATATAGTTCTGCAATTATGATTGATGTCCTGGCTTTTCACACTATGTTACTTCTTTTCCCTGTTGTGCCCCTTCTCACTCCTCTCACTGAGAGCTGGCACTGCCGTCCGAGTGACTCTCGGCTGTGTCAGAGCCTCTGAGCTGAGCCTGACGGCTCTGAGCTGATTGGTAACCACTGAGGACCTGCTTCTTCAGCTTCACTTCCTCGCGATTCCATGCCTACATATGTACACTTTTTGCATGGAAAAAAAATGGGAATTGATACTTAAAAGTCAGGTGCCATGAGCACGCGTGTTCTGGATTCGGAATCAGGGAGATCTTATTTGATTAGGACCAAAAAGTCTGGGAACACACTTTCATCTTCTTCTGCAAAATTGTTCACGCTATAGCTCATCTACCCTGGTTCAGTGCACAGAGACCGACAGGGACCAAGACATACCCTGTGTGATAGCACAGCTTCTGGCAGGGGGTGGCTGGAGGAAAAAGCAATTATATTTTATGTTCTAGCTTCCCCTCTGCATTCATTTCATCATCCTATAGACAACCGGGAATAAGCAAAAGAGGTTCAGTGGCTGCTCAGCAAGTATGCTGAGGTCAAACCTGCTTGAACTTGCAACTTTACCTTAACTATCATATCAAGACAACACATTGACCTGGTCTCCAAGTTGATTAGATAAGTCTTGAACACAACTCTTAATCACTCTCCTTATTCCAGCTTATCTTTCACCAAAGATAGAGCACAGTTGCTTGGCTATTTATCATAGTGTTGGCATGGTATTATCTACCTTGAAACTTCAAACTCCCCCTGCCCAGAGATGTGACAATTAATAGGCATCAAAACCAGATTTTTATCGATAAAGTAGGATTTTGCTGAAACGAAGAACCTTTCTAAGCAGAAAAATATGGGGCACTATTATGCTTATTTTGTACAGATCTCTTGCCAGCACTTGCTTGCTATATGTCCTGGTTTAGGTAATTTTTTTATCGAATGATCAGGACTCAATTCTTAGAGTCATGAACAGTCACAAATTATCTCCGTTACTCATTTCTAGAGACCCCTCTGCATTAAACCTAAGCTAACTGCGAGAAACCCCTCAAGGCTTTTCTCTATAAAAGAGAGGAAAAGGGAATTTAAGAATTAAAAACCAGCGATGGTTCCAGCCACAATAGAAATCCTTTTAATGCTCTCATGAGATTTAACAACAAGAAAAAATCACTCTTGTGAAGGACATGGCGACAGAAGGAACTGGAAATTACGTGGACCTTCAGTGCCCAGGGAATAAAACATAATATTAAAGAAGTAGGCATCTACCTCACATGGTGGAATGTGCTTTATATTTATCAGTTTCTGGCTTTTTGTTGGCCTTGAAGGATGAACCCATCATTAACCTCAGGCAGTATCTTTTAATTCACCTGAGGTCCAACATGGCTCCTGGATGCTTTCGTGGTGATCCTTAGCAAGACCTGTTCTAGAAAGCAAAGCCATGATGAGATGCGATGTTTCTGCCTGAAGGCCACTTGGGAGCTGGACGGGAAAGCAAAGCAGGTGGCAGAGTGTCAGTAATGCTCCGAAGCCTGAAGAAAACCTTGCAGCAGAAACATCACCTTTCATGCTAGTCCCCTCCCTTCACAACACCTCCAGTTTTCTAATGTACATTTCCCTTACTGTAATTTTATTTTGCTATCTACATAGTGATGAAAACTCAGGTCCAGATTTGCATTATCTGTTTTTTTAAGGGATATCTATAATTGACTTCTGGAGCGCAACAACGTTCTCTGAGTGAATTGAGTTAGAATTGCTGTAATAATACTGCAAAATTCCTTTCTTAGTACTGGAGTACATCAAGGAGAATCAGTTAAATTGCCATCTAGGATAATAAATACTTATAGACAAGTGCAAGTAGCCCACAAAAAGCAGTAATTTTACAACTGCTTTCTCTTTCATTCTCTTTCTCCAAAAGCCACTAGCCCATCATCACCATAAATTAGATGCTACCTATAGGAGTCACCTGAAGGGATCTGTTTTTCATATCTGTTGTGAGTATGCAAAGAACACGAGGGAGAGAAGAGATGAGAGGAAACAAAAACTACACCACCAGTGAAGTGAACTGAGCTGGTAATTCCTTGTTACGTGCTAACGTTGGGAAGAAGGGACTCGTTTTCCTTCTGTTTATATCAGCATAAATTCAGAATCACTCCAGTGACTCAGAGACAAGTTTGGATCCAGAGCTGAATGGTCAAGCCTTAAATCCCATTCACAGGACCCAATCCAAGAGATCCTTCCAAAGGTTCCCAGCCCATCTTTGTCTTGACTTCAAAGGGATTTGGACTGGACCCCTTTTCTCACAAAGCAGGAGGAACCAGGATCAGACGCCTCACACGGTGCGTATGCAGGCAGTCCTGCCTGGCCGATCTGCTGAGATCAGCCCACAGACTATTTAAAAACAAAACATTCGTTCCCTGAAGACGGCATGCCACAATCGCTGTATGAACCAATAAACAAAGCTGACACCAGAAAAAAGTTATTATTACAGCCTTTCTTGTGCTTTAATTCTTCTCTTCTAAATGCAATATTTCAAGGGTATTTTACTGAATCTTTTCCATGAGAATTAAGGCCAGGCTTAGCTGTGTTATTTTGACTGCCCTGGTTGGCCCAGCTTGTTCACAGCGCTCCCACAGAGGCTGTCCAAGCCACCGTGTTCCTCTCAGCTTCCAGATTAAAATACGACATATCACACACACTGGAATTACATATCCCATACTCAGATCATACACAACTGAAAAAAATCACTCATTAGTATAATTGATGCAATTACAGTCAGCAAATTTCAGATTCACTGGTGACTCAAACCTCAAACAAAGGATTTTCAGAAACATATAAATCCCATGGGATTCATTTGCTCCTAGAATTCAGGGTTTATTGATACCTATCACATCCCTGGTAAGTAAACCGTGTCAGGTACCTCATTGCAGTGATAATTGGTGGGAGTATGCTGGTCTGTCTGAGTGGGGTTACCCTACCTCATGCACTAAAGGAGGCTTATTGCTATAGCAACAACTGCATCCTATGATTTGCTTGCTACAAACACCCGCAGAAAATATTCTGAAATGATCCATGCAAAAACCAACTGTTACCTTGACCTGGTGCAAGTAACGTGTTCAAATCTGAATTATTTCTGCCACAGGTTAAGCATTCTGAATTCAGATGTCTCATGCAAAAGGAGGAAGTCCCGTCGTGCTTCAGATTAAGGAGGGGAACCCTTATTTTGAGCTCTTACTATCATCTGTGCCGTACCTGAACTTCCCCAGAGTAAGCAATAGGACACAGAGTGACAGCTTAGTCTGGTTGGTGGGAGAGACCACTCAGACAGCAAAAGGAGCAGGGCTTTTCCACTCAGGGCTTGATCATGGAGTGATCCCAGTGATCCCTTCCTGACATTACTTCTGTCTTAAGGTTTCCTTGCCTGGGGCTTAGAAGTCCCAGAGACAAGATGTGACCCTTCTGGTTGGAAGGGATGGGTGATTTGCTGCTCTCCTACTCAAATTTTTTCAAAATAATAAATGTTGACATTGTCCAAGTTATCAGTAGCCTGGTCCCAGCATGTGAGGGGACCCTGAGCAGGGTTGCTCAGCTCAGCTTAATGCAGCTTAACTCCAAGAAAATGTTTAGTTTTGCTGTCTGTGTTGTCATGCAGAAGGCATCCAAACGGAAAAGCAGCCTGAAGCCAGATATTAAGGTGTACCATAAAAACGTCTGTCAAAGGATCCTAAGGAGAAAAATGAAAAGATGCAAGTCCTCCTTCTGCCTCTTCCCTCTCTCCCATATGGTGTCCCAGTGCAAGAAATGAGAAAGTAAAGCTTGAAAGAAGAGATTGGGCAGGACTTGGCATTCCAGTTTGGGATGGCGTATTCCCTTCCTCCCCTCCAAAGAGGGAGGGAACAGATGCCTTACAATGCAGAGTAACAAAATTTCACCTTATTTTCAAGCTTACCTGTAAGTTAAGAAATGGAGGAAGATAGGGTAGATTGTTGGGGAGCAAAGCTGTGGAGGAAGATCTGTGCTGCAAAAGATGTTTTATCTTTTTATACTTTTCCCTTGATCTTGCAGATCTCTCTTTTTAAGTATTTTCTTCTCACGTCTCCTCATGTCTACTGACAATTGAGTTGAATGAACCAACAACCATTCATTCTACTCCTAAAGAACTGATGGTAACTAAATCCAAGGCACAGAAAAGCAAAAGACAGATGCCAGCATTGCCAATTCCGGCCTAAGTAGACGCAGCACCTTCCAGTGACCAAGAACGTTCTTTAAAAAGTAATGGGGAACACGGCAGTATCCTAATGGTCCCATGGAAGTGTCCCACACATTACCTCTCAATCCACCTCTAGCATCAGAGCACTTAAGTAGTAATGTCCCTGACTTAGCTGAGAAGCTCACCAAGTGTTTCCCAATTTGTGTATTTCTGAGAATATACATTTGAGACAACTACCATGAGTGGGGATAAAAGCAACGGTAGTGTCTCTATGGAGGGATTCACAACCAAACTATACAAACTGTTTCTGAATAAAGAACTGTCTTTACCCTCCCACTAAAAGACTTTTAACTAACTGAGCGTCTTTCAAACTCTGTTTAAAAACAGAATTGCAATTTCAGCACAGAAACACAAAGTCGTACAGACTTGCTTCCCTTCCACACAAATAAACATTTAGCAAGAGAAGAAACTTCACGTACTAAAGTCTGAAAGTTGTCAACTGCTGCAAGAAATTCCTCCTTGCACCACTGCTATTTAAAACAGCATAGCACCAATTTGTGATATGAATGATCTATTGAGGTGAATCTGATTCAGTGCCTCATAAAGGCAAATGCATCACTCTGACCCATCTGTTCTATGGACATAATCTTAATTGCAAACATAGGGTCACATCCCCATAAATCAGCAATGCTGCAGTGAAGGTGCCTACATTCACGCCAGCTGAATGTTTACCCAGCACTACTTACAGTCACTGCTCAATAGAATTCAGGGAAAAAAGACCAAGGAGATTGCTATCAACACCTTCTTCTTTATAGTGACTCATTATATTTATTGAACCTAAAGCTCTGCATGGGCAAAATCCAGGTCCTATTTCTGTACAAACCAAAACTTCCATGGACCAGAACTTTACCCCATACGTATGGTGTAAGATAACAGAGATGTCTGGGGTGACTGACAAGCCACAAAGGAGAAATGTGTATCAAGTCACAGAAGAAATGCCATAGGATCTGTCCCAGGCTCTCATAGCCAAGTGTGCAGAATCTGAGCATCTTTAGTCTCCAAATAAAGGTAAATGATTAGAAAGGAGAAAGCTTCTCCATGTTTCCCTCTTCCCCAAATGGCACAGACACAGATGATCTCATTAGCTCATTTGTGTAATTTACACTTCTAATATGGCTGGGGAATAAAACAAATATTCAGAAATAAGCAACAGGATGAGGATAGAAGAGGGGGAAACCTCACAGCCCTCTCTCATCTAAGCTCCTTCTTTCCTTGCCAAATGTTATATTCCCTTCCTGGGAACCCCTCCAAGTTTGCGTCTCCAGATGCCACGTTGCAGCAGGCTGCCTGGAATCCCTCCTACCCGCCTCCACATCACTCACGCTGAACAGGCAGGGCAAACACAGGGTGGAAAGAGCGTTTTATCCTTATTTATTTCCAGATAGAAAATCAAGCCACGGAAATAGCCAAAAAACTTTAAAACAAAAACAAAAAAAAACCCCACAAAAAACACAAAACAAAACCAAATAGAACCGAAAACCCAAACCATAAAACCCCCCAAACTTAACCATCTTGAAAACAGGCTCTTCTTTGAGAAAAAAGGGGAATATAAGTCCCAAGTTGAAGTTTGGAAGCATTGACACCTGTGCTGTGTTTTTGGCTGTTAACCTAGGGTTCTGGTAGGTGACATACAGTCAAAAGAGAATATCAGTGTGGGCATAAGGGAAACCCTCATTACGAGCAAGTGTAAACACAATGATCAAAAGCATGTGCAACTGAAGCCCAACAGGATTCACTTGTAACCGAGTATTTGGGCATAGGTTCATCCTAGCTAACTGCCAGCATTCATTTGAGCCAGGACCATGTAACTGTAGGCTCCTATCAGGGCACTGATCTTAAATACGTAACTTGAGGTGAAGGAATTTCCTACTGGAAGTACCTGCCAGTCTATGGAGGAAGCGTAGGCAGAGATTGAAGAGCTGGTGCCTAACATAGGAGTGGGTGAAGTTAAACGAGGTGAACCCTTCTCCCCAAGGGCAAAAGCTGAACCATCGGTACGTCACTCTCCACCTCTCTCTCGGAGGAAACCTAGAATGAGTCTCGCTGAGTTTGGGGCCTGAACTTAGGAAGGCTGGAGCTGAGCCTAGGAGCTGGTGGTTTGTTGGAAGCAAAGTAATGGGATCCACAGTTACCAGGGAAACATGTTGATCTTTAGTATTTTTGACACTTAAAAAATGCACCTGATTTAAATACAGATAAATCCAGTTGAAGAAGTAAATGCAACCAGACCTAATTAGAGAAGCGAACTGATGTAACACAGGGTTTTCTCAATTCACAGCCTCCTTTCATCCTTTTCCTACATATCTCCAAAGACCACTGCTATCCCATCTATGTCTCTCTACCTAATTTTCATTTTTAAATGTGCTTTAATGACTGCAAGTAGGTCTGCAGTCCAGAAATAGAAGTCTCAAAGCACAGAGGGCATTATATTCCCATCCACCTCACAGGGCAGGCTGGACTGGGGTCCAGACCTGAATTACCTGAGTATTAGAAAAGACCCCTATGGAGTATTTCATTCTGGTCTCCTTTTAGATGCTATTTTACAATTTTACATTTTACAACAACCAGCTGGCCTTCAGTCCCAGTAAGAAACAATCTTCTACCTGATTCTCTCCATCCCTCTCTATTTTTCTCTCCTCTCTCCTTCCATTGCACGAAGAATGGCTGGTAAAAATTTATTGTGGGTGGGATTTTGAGGCACGCATCCCATTAAATTTAATGGGAACTGAGCATCTAAATCCCTTAGGCAGCTTGAAAATTTCAGCCTCTATTACTAATGCTCTTCTCATTATAACAAGATTTGTACATGACAGCTCAAGAGCCCTGACTCCGCTATTAGTGATGTGGTTCCGTATTGTGCCGCTCACGGCACCCGGTGAAGGCTGCCTTGCTCACAGCTCATCTTGTCACAAGCTCTGCAGCTAACACGAGACCAGAAAGCAGCCTGTAATTTCATTATGACTGGTGAACTTTCTTGAAGGGGGTTTCTGTGAAAGAAAGAAAATGCCAAGTAAATCTGCCTTTGTTGTGATTATTTGAGAACCATTTAATTTTAATTGTAATCATCAACTTCTGATGTGCAGCATACAGTAGGATGGAGGTGGCCGTGTTGCACAGCTGCATCATGACATTGAAAGGAAGAGGTTTTCAAGGGTCACTGTAGACTTCGCTGGGCCGTCAGAATTGCCAGATTCCACCATATTAAATTTTTCATCAGCATTCTACTTAATACACTGAAATTATAATTTACCAAGAGGGCATGACTGGAAAGAGAACAGCTTTTTTAAAATTTCAAGCGCATCCTGCAGGTCTTCCTTGGTAAGGTGTTTAACCATGTTGGTGTTAATCACACCTGACAGGGCAACCATTGTCATTCTCATCAGAGATTTTCCCATCCCATTTCGTGTCACTCGGGCCTGACTCTGTTGTGGGATAAAAGGGACTAGAAAACCTCTAGGAAACCTGGAGAAAAGCAACGAATGGTTGGACTGTCATAATAAAACCTTACTTTCTTATACTTGCAGTAGGGAGGACGGGACTCTTGAAAAGATAGAATTTCTCCATAATAAACTAGGGTTGCTCAGCACCTTGTTCTTTGCTACCATTGTTCTTCTCGGATGTCATGTGTACCTATCTCTTTCTCACAGGCTGTTACCTGTGGCTGAGCTCTGGATTCCAAACATCAGATCTGTAAGGATATACTGGTGCTTCCTCTTACTTGAAGGTTTAAATTCTCACAGAAGTCAGTGGAAGTTTAGACACTTAAAAACCTTGGGATATCTGAGCCTGTATTCACAGTGTGAGGGACAGATTCTATAATTGACTGTTTGTTTTTTCTTTCTTTCTTTGCCCATTAGTGCTACAGCTGATATTGGAGCCAAGGACTTCAGGAGTCTCTTTTTGCTGTTATGAAATTATTGGAATAAATTAGATCAGGACCTTTGGCCATGTTCCTGTCTAGTGGCAGTGCTGACAACAAAGGGCTGGGTGTGCTCTTTGTTGGATTTTGTGCACTGCTTTGTTACCAGCTTACCTCCCCTCACCCAGATACTCAACACACACCCCTTCACTGCTTTCCTTATGGCTTGAGCGGTTTTAACAGTTCTTTCCATAAATTCAGGAATTAGGAAATGGCACCCTTGCACAAACTCAGGTGTACAGGCAAAAATAGTGCTTATACATTAAGACATCGCTGCCTCTGCCTCCTCAACTTGCCAAGCTTCTAGGGAAAAAGAAAAACATAAGAAAATTTACGTCTCTGTTTCCTCCATGCTACAGCTACAGATTTAGGCAGTGAGCTTGCTGGGCATTCTGCACACAGGGCCAGAATATGCATACTTCAGCACTTCTCATGTAAAGCTCAATCTTCTTCCCTTGAACTAGGACATACCTTTCTTCGAATTTATTTTTCAGTTTTCAAGGAAGGCTCCTGGGGAAACAGGAGCTCTGTCACTCCAATGCTCCCAGGGGAAAAAGGAACCATTTTTAAGGGAAGGAAATAATTTTTCCAGGGATCTTCTGGAGCTGCTACTGCAAGAAGCTTTAGAAGGATGCAGACAGGTTTGCTCCACTGCTGCAGGACATTTGACTTTCAAGGTAAGGTGGGAGGAGGGCTGGGAGAGGGCTGAGACAAAAATTAGCCAGACTCTTTGAAAATGTGCTTGCTAACCCCAGTGATGAAAATACACCAACACTTCAACTTTCTATCATTAAAATGCATGTAGGAGAGGGCAGGAGCCAAAGCCAACTCCAACTGGTACCTCCACATACGCAATACAAAGTTGGGTAGACAAACTTGGGTAGACAAACTTGCTGAGGATCCCTATGCAAGAGAGCTGTGCCGGTACGGCTCCTTGCCAAGCTAACGAACCCGCACTTCATCAGTGCTGCTTGGCTGCCCCACAGCAGTGCGGTCTCCTGCCACTTCCTCCATAAGCATCTTTCAAGAAAGATCTAAGCAAACTGTGTTGGGATTAACAGGCGAACAGACACCGAGCTCTGGAGCCAAATGCAACAATCCTGCATGAGAACGGAAAACATTTAGGCACTTTGCATTGCAGCTCATGCTTGCTCCTGGTTGTTGGCCAAATTTGCCCTTCTGTTGGTGATAGACACCCCATACCCACAGCAATCTCTGTAGGTCTCAGCTGCATTGGTCAGGAGCTGTGGTTCTCACTATGCGGGCCAGAGCTGTGCTGACTTCTCTGCTGCCATTCATTAGGCTGTCTGCACAGAAGTACCGGAGAACGGTCATAAAGAGCCTCTAGATGTTGCCGTCATGTAGGAAAACTCCTAATTTTAAACAAACCCAGATTAGGTTGTTTAACATGAATTAAACTTTGCTTTTATAGCAAAAGTGAGCTCAAAAAACTACAAACCCCTTGCTTACATCTTTTACTTTAACTAGACAGATGATTAGTTTTATCTGCACCTACCATACAACATTTATTTAGACAAAACCATCCATGGACTTCAGATGGGAGTTTTGTCTCCAATAAACAACAAAATGGCTCTCTGGCTACGTTAATTTCAGACTGTCACTAGTTACATAAGGCTGATAAACTGGCACTTTATGCCAGCAAGGGACAATCTCTGGCTGGCACTGTTTGGTTTAAAAAGAAGGCACTAGTCTTCATCAGGAAATACATGAGCAGTGGGCTGGGGGGAAAGGAGTTCAGAGAAAGTGGTAAGTTTAAAGGTGAAGAAGGCAAGTGAAGATGTCAAAGCTTATTCAGGTGCACGTTCAGGCAGAACAAGATGTCCCGAGCATCCAAGTCTGGGATCCTCTGCTATCATACTGCAGAGAGCTGAGAGGCATTTTAAGGGAGTTAAGTAAGGTCAAATGGATCCACAACTGGGTACTTCCACTGGCCCCGAGATCCACGTAGCGCCTCAGGAAAGTCCAAGTTTTTTGCGTGCAAAACTCTCCCTTGAGTTGTGCCTGGGAACACAGCAGCAGGTCCTGCGAAGCAGCTTTCTGTGCAAAAGCCCTTTTTGTTTCAGCAGCTTGAGGGAAAGTCAAAATCTTCTCCATGATGTGTACATGGCTTCACAGATTGCATGACAAAATTCCAAGTAATTAAAGAGCTGATAAAAATGGTGTTAAAAGAGCCAGTATCTCTTCAGGACACTTCAGATAAGCCGATCATTCCATCTTCAGAACAATGATTGTCTTCCTTGAAGACAGAGATGAAAACCAAGATGAGTCACTGTTATATCTGATCTGATATGAACAGAAACCTGTACGATGTTATTAGAGATACCAGAATTGTGGTTACAGGAATTGTATTAGGAAGGCTTTAATGTTCCAGATGGAAATTGGAGAACAAATGCTACTTATTACAGTGGGCTCGAATACTTGGTTGTGGTTACCAACACATTTCTTTGCCGCATGGACTCTGAGTGAACAAGATGCTTAATACTTGGCTTTAGGGAAGCGATAAATTCAGATAGGAACCTTTCTTATAACAAATAGTTTTATTATAAGTGAATCAACATGACTTTATTTTCTTCAAAGTAAAAGCAAATTTAAAGAAAAAGTCTGCAAGTAATGTTTTTCCAAAAGGGAAAATTGAAAAATTAAGAGTGCTATTTAGTGGAATTATCTGAAATGAAGAGGTTAGTGACCAAACTGCAGCAGTACTGGATGTCGTTAAGTTATAGATTCAACCATCACCTAGAAATGATACCTTAAATAATTCTCTTCTTCCCAGTGCTGGAGGCGACACTGATAGATTTAGCCTGAGCATATGGTGAAAGTTTACAGGCCAATGAGATGAGGTCCAACAGAGAATCACAATAATAACCAAAGTTCTCAAAAAGCATGAGAAAAGCATGAGAATAAGTCTCAAGGGGCTTAAATAAAAGCAAAGGAGATTTTAGTTAGAGATTAAGGAAACTCTCTAGCATGCAACTAGTGAAATGCTGGGCTAAAATCCTAGGTGATGGAAATCCCCATGCAGTAAGTTTTGAAGAACAGATCAGACAGACAGCCACTAGGAGCAGTTAATTACATGTTCACCTCCTTTGAGGCAGAGAGATGGATTAGATGATCTCCCTAGGTCCCTTACACTCTTATAATTCCTATTTTGTCTATGTAGCATCTCCCACTTTTTCACTTCTCTAATGAAGCAGAGGAAGGAGATGGTGCAAGGGAATAATTCAGATGCTCAGCCAGCAGGAGGAAAGACACAGCAAAGCAAACTGAAGATTGAAGTCCAGAGAAAAATTAACTTATGACTGAGATCTTTGGCAGGAGAAGAGAGAAAATACATTGCATCCTGTCCTGACTGTCCTTAACATTTCACCCGAGCTGGATCACTGTTGGCCCATCTTTAAGGAAAGGAGTCCGTAGCCTACAGGCAACTTGGAGCTGGTTTGAACTGCAATACAAATAAAACACCCCTATGTTTAAGTTTATTCTATCCTTCTGCTCTTTACATTTTGCCTTGATTCTTAAAGCATGATATTTTCTCTGCTGTATCCCATACAAGTGTCACTCCTCATGACAACAGAAAGAAAAAATATAGGGCAGTTGATATAATCTACTTTCTTAAAATTAGTAATTACCGTGGTGAGTATAGTGCATTTCCAACGCGGTCTCCGGTGTTACTAGGCTAATTCATTCACGTCATACTATTATTGGGTCTTAAATCTCTGTTTCTCAGGCTGTTTGTTAAAAATAGTGTTTCAGCATAAAAGGGAGTGAAACAACTGGGATGATTCAGTCCACTCATGGTGCTATATATTTCTTCTCTGCTCCGTCAGTACCTCTGAATTGTAGTTCCCAAAGCAACCAAGCCTCAGTCTTCAACCACAACTTTACATCTGCCAGGGAAAGGGATAAGAAGAGTTTTACACTGATTTGTGTACTCTAATCCTTACTCCACAGCTGCTTGTTTCCACAAGAGGGCAGAGGATGAAGTTTGCGGTGTGTTGACTCCTGCAGCGTTATATATGACTGCACAGCGACTGTTTGCCATAAAGTGGCGTCAGCCATGTATTATTCCTCTATATCACCACAGTATTCTTTACCTACAGCGTTATGATGATATACAGCGTGTTGGATCACTTCTCTGGCTGATGTGCTGTATATTGCAGCCCCCAGCCTAGCGCCTGCAGCACTGCTCTGTGCAATTTGACTCTCTGCAGCCTGAACTGAGGTCCAGGCTGCCCAGAATGGAAGTGCCAGGCAGTGAAATACTTGCTAGAGCTTTGTGCAGTCATCAGTTCCCCTCTCCCTGCCCCACAGCTGCTAGTACATGCAGCAAGACATGAGCTAAGGGCTGGATTTTATTATTTTTTATTATGCTTTCTTACTTGCTCCCCTAAAATAAATAAAAATAAAATGTAAGCAATCCTATTTTCAGCAAGAGAAAAAGCTGCTGTCATGCCGGTATAGTGTATAACGGAATACAGTAACACTGTATTTCATTATGATTCAGTGTGTTTTCACGTTAGTTGCCAAGGATTCAACAGCTTAACGCGAAGTCTAAAATAAGATTAGTATTCCAAATAAAATACTTTTGAAATACATGTATTTCCCATCTCATTCTAATGAGCTTCAGTAAATGCACAGTACCACTTGTGGGTATAATTTGAATTCAGGAGGGACACAGCTAAATATAGCCATTTGGGACCAGTATCACATCTGGGCACATACAAGCAGGAGGGACAGACATTCTGGTCAGCAAGTCTGCTTTGCAGTGGGTTCCACAGCCATCAGAGCCACAGTATAGGAGACCTGGCCAAAGAAAGACAGCACAGATGCACATTTCCCAGCAGCCTTCAGCTTTTATGGGACTTTCCAAGACAAAAGTTTGCACATGATGCTCTGTCTGACATGAGGAACGGTGTGAAATGTGGTAGAGCTCCCCCACAACCTGCTCAGGTAACATAGAGGAAGAAGGAACCACACATCCAAATTTCACTATAACTACACAACATAAGAGGTTTTTAATAGTCTTTAAAAAATCAAAAGATTCTTCTTCCACATTTTGGAACAGTGACCACTCCATCATCCAAACATCACTAGCAGCTCCAACACTGCTCATGCTGCATTCATCTGAATTACTGCAGCAACTAATCAGGCCCACATAATTTGCCTTTTTCTACCTTGAGAGTTATCTTACTGGTCAATCGTCTTCCTGGGTCAGTGAGGGTGGAAACTGGGCTTAGACACAAGTGAAAAATCACTACCCAACAGATCAAGTTCTTCTGGTCCTTCACAAAAATTGAAGAGACTTACATTGTATTTTGGCAGTGCAGATGAGAAAATGACACAGCACAAACCTGCTGCTAAGAAAAAGACTTAAAAAAAAAAAAAAGCATTAATTGTACTACAGGGTCTCTTCTGGTCCAAGGTTAAGGCTACATCTACTTCCAGACCGCAGAGGAGTGAGAAGAGACCTGAACTAGCATCCCCGCAGGCAGGATGCAGCAGCACAGCCAGGAGGGAGCCTCATGTGTCCCGCTGGGAAGCCTGTGCATTGCTGCAGGAGCTTCTCAGCAGGAGAAACTGTCCCCAGGGAGCCCCACGCTGCTGCAGCCAGTGCTGCCCCGCCAGCAGCCTCCAAAACCCACCCAGTTTCCAGCAAGCACCTCCTGGCACCCGTCTTAAAACCGCGATGGTTCGGTGCCGTTACACCGCAGGGTCTGGGAGCAGCAGGGTCTGCGATACACGGAGCACGTGCACACACTAAACGCAGGTACCTGCTAAGGGCTGAGCCCCAGCCCCTCCCCAGGAGAGACGGAGACGGCCAGTCCAGGTGGGAATCACCCCCTGCTTAACGTAGCCATACACACAAGCAAATCCTCAAACCTGTTCTCTGGTCATCTCTTATAGCTTTGCCGGTGGTCCTTCATTTTGGGACTAGGCTGAAGCTGAGGCATGGCAACAAGAGCAGCCTTTCGCTGCAGCCACACAAAGGGTCAAACTCCTCATTCACCTGAGCTCCAAGCCCAGCTACGATGCTCTCCTCTTGGCAGGGTCAGGGCTTCCCACAAAGCGCCAAAGCAACCACAAGAACAAACAGGCTCTAAAATTTGTGGGAAAGAGTCATCCTCCGTGTGGCATGGCAGTGCTAGCACCTGCAGGTCTCACCTCTCCTCCAGCGCTCTGCAAGGTCACACCTTTGCTGAACAGTAAGAAAAGCCTTTCAAAATTCAACCCATAGTGGGACCACCCATGGTAAGAAAAATGACTAATGCCTAGAGTTATGAAGTAGCCATGACTTTCTGACAACCTTACTCCCAGGGGACCCTTTTTGTATTCCTCTCCTGTTTTCTTTTTCTCTCCTCATTTATTAAGACCGTATAAAATGCTTACTGAGTGGACTTCAGATTCAAAGCTGAAGGATGATGTATTTCTAGCTAACGGCCTTTTTGAAGAACTAGCCAGGAAAGAGGTGGTAGCATTAAGCAGCAAGATAGCTCTGTAATTAGTGGGAGTCATATGGGAACAGAAGACTGATATACTGGGGCCAGGAAAGTGCTGGAAAGAGAGCAAGTGGGGAAGGCAATGTGTAAAGGAAAAGGAGAAGGAGCACAGAGGCTGGTGGGTGAAGAAAATGGATCTAGAGAGACCTCAGTGATGCACAATATCCAGGAACCAGAGCGAAGGATGATGGTGCGTGCTGTCCGTGATGGCATGCCTACGTCCATTGAGGGAGAAGAGAAAGGGTCAGAGCAGCCGTGACTTCTGGAAATGGGGCACATCCATAAACCAACAGGCATCTCTAGTGCCCACCCATAATTCAGGTAGTCACTTGATCCCTTACATGAGGGGACAATAAATTGAAGTGCCTTATCACTGAGCTTATGGTAGAGCAGAAAATATGGCGACATTAACTCGGTTAGCTGCTTCCACCATTGGAATGAGAAAATCAGGCAATGCTTTGTTGCTGGTGTGCGGTTCCTGGACTGTGACAAGCTTAGGTGTTAACTCGAGGAAGCTTCAATAGGGGACTTAGGAGTGACTGTTACATAGATTAAAAAAATGTGAATTCACAAGTCTGAGTCCTGGTATAAATCAGAGCAGGATTTTGACCGGTATATTTGAGACCGAGGAAACCGTACCCATGGCATCTCCACGGGGCTCCATCCTGATGGACAGTCCTCTGGCCAGACAGCACACAAACATTTTCCGAAGCTTCGCAAAATAATATCTACCCCAAACATTACTGCACACTCGTAACTGTATTGGACCTATGTAAGGTAAGAAAAGCAGCCTGGTTGCAATCAGTAATTATGGCAGACTGTGATCTCCTTTGGCTCTCTGGCCACACTACGCAATGGACAATGTTTAATTAGAATTAAGTTGAGTCATCTTACAGCACTGAAAAACAAATTAGAAACTTGTCTAGATTACTGTAAATATGCACCCAGACATGAGATAATTAGGTTGCTGTAAGGCACCCTGATGCACGTTTCAAACCGTTGTGCCACTTGTCCCTCGTCACCCAAGGACGCGCAGACATAAATGCTGAGATTCGCATCCCCTTTAAAATGGCCTTATGGAAGGTGTTGTACACGCAGTGTTCAAAAAAAGCAGGTGCGCACAAGTTTTTGGTATGAGAAGTTATTAAAATAAATGCTGAGAGAGAAAATAAATGTGTTTCATAAGAAGAAATAATATTTTAACACAGCAATTTATTAACTGAGCCTACAGAACAGATCTGATTGATCCAATGACAGGGCATCAATACTCTGCTATTTTGTGCGGTAATAATTATGTTTCTCTCTGTTTTAGCCTACCTTGCACTTAACGGAAGCTTACAGATTCTGGGGAAAAGTGAGTTCAGCTTACTCTGATTTCTACTTTCTGGTCATTTTAAAATGTTTTCCTACAGTGAATTTGCTTGTTGAAAAACACCGACTTGAACAGCTAAAAATATTTTCTCAAGATGGGCTTCTTTCAGAAACTGAAATGGTTCATTGTTATAAATCGGTATCTAATTTCTTCAGAGTGTTTATAACTACAAAGCCTAGACCTAATCCATCTTTTTACAGATTTTTTTCAAGTTAAGCTTTAAAAAGCATTAACTAGAAACTTGAGAATAGTTATTGGTTTTCACTCTTTTTTCTGGGGACCTGTCACAAAAATAAAACATTTTCATTAGTGTTGTTTTTCTCATTAATATTTTAAAAAATCTCTGAAATAAACTGCAAAAGTTTTATCTTCTCGTTTTCGTTTTGGTGGAAAACAGAACTTTCAACCACCTCTGGGGAAGCCGACTGTCTTGTTCAATGTAAAGCATGGATGGGGGAGGAAGACAAGCAGGAGAGGTTTTATCATACGGTGAGTTCTACTTGTCCATTCTTTAGTTTCTGACTTTATCCACAGACTTCTTGAGCTAATTATCCAATAACATAGTTTATCCTTGGCGTAACTTTACTGGCATTATATCAGGGATTGTATTCAGCCCAACTGTGCAATATCAAGATGCACATTAAGTCCCTTAGGTTTGGTATGAGAAAGATACACTCTTATTACACTGATACATGTACTCTTATTATACTGACACATACCCAACCTTTTTCTCTTCCCAGAACAACTATAATACAATGACTCTTTCCAAAGCTCTCACCAGGAATTTGGAGAGGGGTGTTCCCAAATTACTGCATTTCTATGGTCATTAAAATTAAAGGGTATTTTTCCAGTTGACTATAGCAGGTGAGGCAGAACTTCCAACCTGGATGCAGCCAGGATGTCATTCTCTATTTTCTGTCTAACCGTGGTTCCTTCACCATTCTAAGGTAAATGTGGTATTCTCCCTCTCTTCTGCTAAATTTTATAATGATTGCAGCTGAACGGCTGGAATACTGCACATCAAAACTGGCTGCTGGAAATGTTCTGTTAAATGTTTTGAGATACAATGTATTATTCAAGCAAAAGGCACTTTAGTATTTTACTTGATATATGGAAACATCTTATTTTAGCCAGAACAAGCAAAACCCTGTAGTTTCCATTACCACGTAAGCCATTACCTAGGTTCAACTCTGGAGCATAATTACTAGAACATGAGCTGTGGTACCTGTGATTTTGCAGATGTACACCAGCCCCTCCCAGATTTTATGAGCTGTTATTGCAAATCAAAACCCAGGGAAGACTGAAAGCCTTCAAGTCCATCTCCAGTTTAAAAAGGAATCTGAATATTCAGCATTTGAATATTTGTTCACCTGCTGGTATAGTACCAAGCTTGCAGAGCTCTGTGGAAAATTTACCTAAAACCTTTTGATGTAGCTATTTTGTACTTGTGGTTCTGGTCACAGCTTTTGCCAGAGTAGGGATTGTATTTACTGGACAATTCAGAACCGTGGCTGAAAGTGCTTTGTCCTAGACTGGTCCTAAAGAATGACGAGCGCTCGCACAGCCAGAATAGTTCCTCTACCAAAACTGCTTTGGCCATTGCATTGAAACTCCATCCTTGAGAAACAGTGTAAACAGCATCTGTGCTGCCCTGTCTCCAGCTGTGGTTAGGAATGGGGACAAAATCAGTATTTCCTGGAGCTGGAGAAGATTCAGTGCTTTGCTCCTTTATGCCTGCTCCCAAAAGTGTTATAGTAAGTGTCCAAGTCTGGCTTGGGGTTTAGTGCTCAGCCGGGGTGCAGAGAGGTGCTTTTAAAACAATGCTGCTTCCACCTTCTCCTTAGACATGCCTAGCACGAGCCTTTTGAAGACAGAATCTCTGCTGCCTCTTCCTCTTAGCTTTCTCTGTGTACTGGTTTACGCACCTGCTGCTAAGGCCTCCCTTGCTCTTTTGGTGGAGAATCCTTGACTTTGAAGGGTAAGAAAAACACCCTGCTACAAAGGACACCGAAGAAATCCGCAGTGCTTTTTTGGTGCTTTGGTAGGTAAAACTGACCTAGATATCACAAACAGCAGGAGAAGAAAAATGCAAATACCTCTCCCTCTATATACAATTATTCAACACAACAGAAAAGTAAGGGATCTGAAAGGTGAGGGATGATTTATAAGGGCAGATGGGGGAATATTCTTTCCACTTCCCCAGCTGTGGATTTCTGATGTGCACAGCTGTGTCCTCTTTTTCACTGTTTGAACTGCTGTCTCTACAGCACAAGTCCCCTGACTTCTTTTTCCTCCTAAAAATCTTTGCTTCAGCTGGCTGTTTCTTATTAAGCTTCCCCCAGAGATATATGTATTTTTAAGATAGTAAAATAAAGAAAGAAAACCTAAACGAGGCCGTAAGTCTGTGCACAGGCATGTGTGTGTGGCAAAGCCTGTCTTAAAAATAGTCTTTCCTTTTCCCTTTTGTTTTTTAATGTTTGCATAGAAAAAAAATTCCCTTTCCCATTTCAGAGGCCTATAGCTCTGAACAAATGTTTCAATTATGCTTCTCAAAAGCAGATAAGTGACAGGTGAAAAAAAAATTAAACTCACTCAGGCAAGGTAGGTTTGGAATATCTGTAATGAACAGAAATTACTTCAGTGAGTCCCCCTTTTGGTTCGAAAGCCCAGAACTCATGATCGTTTGAGCTTTTCCTGCATCTTTTCAACATGTTGTAATTAAGCTCCAATTTGTGACGTCTCTCAAGTCAGCTAGATTTTTAACTTAGATGTCTGCTATAAGGATGCAGCCAGTGCTGTAGAGGTGGTCAGCAGGACAGCTCGTTCATACCTTTGCATCATTGGTACTAGTCAGCTGGAAACACAGAAAAAAATGTCATGAATATTTGGGATACTCTGGTTTCCTCTCCAGAGGCCAGCACCAATGCACCTAGCCCAGGATCAAATCTTTGCAAGGCTTTTAAGTGGTTCAGCTTCATGCACGAAAGAAGACTTATTTCAGGGCCGCTGCTGCGACAATTACAGCAGCTCCAAGCAAATATTTCGATCATCCCCATCCACACCAGCTCCGCAGGAGCTACTTTGAGTCTGTACAGACGGTGTGAGCAGCCAGGTTTCCCCGCGCGGCACTGCTATGCCCCAACCAACGGTGCCGAGGATGCAGAGAAGGTCCCTCCACCTTTCCTGGGGCTCCCTTCAAAAGCAACCAGCCAAGACGTTACTGTGCAAAACCCGCGAGACCTTTAAACAGGGGGTGCTGTGTGAAGCAAAAGTATTATATCGCTGTCTAAGCATCTGCCAGAGGGTAGATTTTGCTCTGGTAAAGGAAGAAAAGCAGTTGCCAATGGGCCTGCATCAGTTCCCTCTCCTGTTCCTTTTTATTGTAAGTCACTGAGAATAAACATGGTGAAGCAGTTTAAAATAGTCTTTAATTACCTCTCAAACACTACCGCTACGCAATTTAGCCAAGGCACTGTGATTCTGCCCATTTTGCTTTCCCATAGTCTTCTATTACCCCTGAGTCCAGAGAGCTTTTCTTTCACCCTTCCCTCCATCCCCTCTCCCCCTTCCCTCTATTTCCTCTAGAATGAAAATTCCTGGGGGACTGTGACTATGCAGGACCTCTGGAAACTGCGCTCCCAGGAGTTCCAGGCAACACCACGTCCCTTCAAGTCCAAATTTTAAGCTCTATTAATGGGTCAAGGAACTGAGAAGCTGAGTTTACCATCCCAGCAGACAGGTTTGTGCCCCTAGCTAACATCACAGGAAAAGCCATAATTCAACTCCCAGGCTCTGCTTCCACCTGTGAACTGAGATACGCTGTTATAGTTGTTCCAGCAGGAAAAGTTTGACACGCAGGACTGACTTCAATCAAAGTTTTTACATCCTTCATATAAAATATTATGTATTTCAAACAAACTCATATATTTATAAACTTAATTAATCTACAACGGTATTCCATACCATCAACTTGTAAAAGTTTTAAAGTTAACTACAGATGATACATATTTGATGCAAACCATTGTAACTTGATAATAAAAAGATTAGTTATAGAGCTATAAAAATGTTATGTCAGGTTTTTACAGCTGATCATTAATATTGTAAAATGCAGTTATGTTTTTATGCTTTGTTGGCTGACAAAAACAACCAGAATCTGAAACATACCCGGAACTTTCTTTAATAGAGGTCTTAAATTGACCAATTCAGAGAAACATCTTCTTAAATGCTATAAAATACTCCTGCAGTCTACAGTACTCCTTATAAATAGGTTAGTAATCAGCAGACACCTCAAAGTCAAAATGCACTATCTCCATTGGGTTTGTAGTTGCTATGGCTCAAAAGAAAGTAAGATCTGACATCAGGAAGAAAGGAACGATCTTTTGTTCATTTTTTTGTAATAAATTTAAAATGGCATTCAACAGTCAGAAGCAAAACATACCAAGCTCACTGGGTTGAGTTTTGCTCTGGTGTGGAGGATGGATAGGCAGGTACGATATTTACCAAACAGCAGTAGGAAATGGACAGGAAAACACTGGAAATTATGACTTTTTTAGGGTTGTGTGGACATACTGACAGGCAGCAGGATTTGCCCACACAGGAGCCCTCAGGAAAGCAAATCCAAATTAACTTTTGAAATTGATCCCTTTAATGTATTAACCAGAATGGTGGCCAGTTTAAGTTTTGATTAGGAATGACCATACTGGAATTCATCTTATTCTCTTTGGAGGCGAATTTCACCAAATTTATTCAAAGCTACTCACAATCATCAACTGGGAAACCCACACAGGGATTTATTGGATTTGGTTAATTCACAGGTGCAACTATTTTGGACAAAGCCTGAGCATCTCCATGTAGCCAAGGGCTCATCAGCATGCTGGACTGCTTCCCACGCTGCCCACCCTGGCTTCTCTTCCCATTTTCTACAGCGTATCTAACTTGCATTTTACTTTTCCTGGAATATCCATAGAAAACTTATGGAAGCCCCAAGCCCACGGTCTGCATTTTTCTGCACTATTAATAACAATGCACTGTAGCAATGAAAGACCTATTGATGCCCTGCTGGATTGTGAGAAAAAGGAAAGTGATTTTTTTAAAGCTGCATTTTAAATCAGCTCATTACACATATTGTTTTACTTTATTTTGCACTGCATGACATCAGCATTCTCTATTTGCTATTCACTGAAGGTTAAAACATCCAAATGGATCCTGCTTCCAGGCCTACGGTCCAAGTTGTGATTTGGTTAAGCAAGATTGGCCAGATTTTGTGCTGGAAAAAATCCATTCAAAATCAGGAAAATTATTCATCCCAACAGATAATTTGGCTTGGAAACGGTATTTTCTTTTAAAGTAATTTAGCAGAGGCCTGTGCAAATCCAAGCAAATTTCCACTGACTATGAAAGTTTTAATATAAAATCAAAATAAAATCTGTATTTTTCCCAAGAGGCTTCACATTTTCATTTGCATTAAACCCTTATAGATATTTGTTACATGTAACTTAGTTGATGGTTATTTTCCCATTCTTTTCTTTTGCAGGGTTTGGGGGTTTTTTCCCCCCCGAAGAAGTCTACAACTGGAAAATTATCAGAGGCAGGCCTGCACAAAAGACATTTTCCTCATTATTTTTATCCCGTCCAGCTTAGAAAGAGGATCCTGGAAGTCAGAGAAACACCCATTTAAGGGTGGGGAGCCTGCACCAAGTGTGCAGCTGGGATGGGTTGGAGAAGGGATGGGTTGGGGATGGCGCCGACATAGGTAGACTCATTGGAAGGCATGACACGGTGCCGGTGCGCAGCGACAGCCTATCTGCAGAGCTCTCAGGGAGGAGGACGAGGGGAAGTACAGAATTTAATAACTTGGAAAGTCTTTGTATTAAGCAGGGATAGGAGCAGGGTATTGTGGAATCAAATCCTGAAGCAGTGTCAGGAAGCTGTTATACTTGGAGAAAATCCTTCCAATCTCTTAAGGCAGAAGATCCTCTGTTTTATTTTACCCCTTGATCTTGAACTAGTTCAAGGTTTCAGATGGAGGAAATTGGGAGGAAATTGGGGGGACTGGATTAAGTACCGTGCTTGGCTTTTCCTCTTAAACCGCGAGCATTAGGTGGTCAACATACAAATGTTTTCTAGTCAGAGCTATCTGCAGGTTCAAAATGCTGGTAATCGGTGAGTCTAAACGGTTGATAACAAATAAACATTTACTTTGAGCAAAAAACTAAAAAGCCTTTATCTTGAGGACTCCAGGAATAGTGCCAGAACCACATGGTTTAATAGATTTCCTCATCAGGGGAGGAGAAGTTATTATACCTGAATTCTCACACTAGGAGATCCTGCTGTAATCTCTACTAGAAAAACCTCAGCAAACCAGAGGACAGTTAATGTATGTTCAGTACCGGGGACTGTAAACACTTACCTCTGTGTGCAGTACACGAACAGGAGAAGACCAACCTCACAGAAGGGAGAATCTTCTTCCAGTCACCATCCTGTCATGTGCATCCCAAGTGCTGAACACGGGTGGGCTGAAATCCTCCACACCTGCTGCCACCATCAGCTGGCATTTGTCACAGATATGATCTGAAGACAGAAGATCCAAAATGCAGTTGAGCCCCAGAGGACCACAACCATCAGGACAAGGTTACAAAGTAGGAACAAATCCATGATAAACGGTCAGAAGATGCAGTGATAAATGCCAAGACTGGCCATACGCATGCCATGAGCATCATGTACACGAACAGAGAAACCTGTTGTCATTTTTAAAAAAAATCAATGACTTCAAGCTTACACTCTGCTTTATCTGACTTTACTGTTAGGTGTGTGTGATATCAATACAACTGCACAAGAGAAACACTGCAACATCACTGAATGATTATTGGTCATTCCACAAAACATATCCTAATGGCACTAATAAGATCACTTGATATCTTCTCCTGATGCCTACACCAGTCTCTCTGCAGTAGATCTCCACCTGAAGCCAAGGGTGTTACCCAGAATAACGCACTTAAACTAGAAACTTAAATATTTCCATTTCTCATACAGTTACACTTATGAGAAAAGCTCTGATAGTTCATATTTCATGGCCCTGCTGCCTTTTCTTTTTGCCAGCTTTCATGTTTCTTGAGATAAGTATTTTTTGTCACTCTCCTTAGAATGAATTAGACGTGGTAAATACAGCCAGTGTGCTCGGATCTTGGCTTGGAGAAAGCCTCCTGGCCTGGCTGAAAAAAGACCCCAAACTTTTAAAAGCTTACCCTTTAAGATTTAAGGTGAATATAAACAGCAGGCTGGCTCCTAGTCTTGAGTTTTATTGCAGTGCAGACATGGCTGAAATTATCTTTAGAAATGAGATTTTGGTTCCTGAACTCCTTTAAAAAAATGTTACTTCCTTGCCTGTGCACAGTGTATCTGCTACAGTGACGGAGACGTTCTAAATCCGTGCGAAGGAACGGAGCTGTTGGGGAAGCTGAGGCCGGGCTGGTTCACTTTGGGGCTAATCAGGGAAGGAAGAGGCTGGGAGCTGTGTGCTCAGGGCACCCCAGAAGTTCAGTCCTAAAAACACTTTGTGTTTGCAAATGAGACGTTTACAAACAATAATGAAAATGTGTGATGTTTACTCGCCTCCCCTTGCAGAGGAGGAGGCTCAGGCATGGGAGGGCTGTCATTTCTGATTACCCAGGAAGGACCTGCAGAAGCTCCGGCTTCTCTGCGGCTTCTCGAACCTCCTCGACCAGGCTGCCGGCAGTCTAACACCAGCAAACAAAAGGATGTCTCTGCTTCCTTTGTTCCTGGCACTGTACAAAAGCAGCAACACTGGTTTTCCATACTCCTCCAACTACACCAATGGGAAATACCTTCATAAATCTTTTCAAGCTCAGTCTTTGTGAACTGCTGTCCCTTTAATTCAGCATTTCTGCAGCATTTAGTTTCACCCAGTCATAGTCTGCTTTATTTTAATGCTAATTAGCTTCACTGAGGTATAAATCTCCCTCCTTCCAACTTTTTTGTTTTGTTTTGTTTTCCAAGACACCAGTTTTCCCTTCCCTTCCTTTCCCTTGGATTTTTATAAAGCATAAAATCATCTGCATGAAAATACTTCCAGTATTTCACTGGAAAACAGTTATTTACCATTGTACCCAAGAGTGACAGTGGTTTCTTATTCTCAAAGCACAGGCATGGAACACCCCTGAGTCTGTCTCCGCCACAGCAGAACATATGCCACTTTTAATCAAACTACCTGCTTCTCTGTTTATTAATCTAAACTCCCAAGCCAATCTAGGGATAAGAGGGAGGAAAATAAAAAAAAAAAAAAAAAAAAAAAAAAAAAAACAACCAAACCCAAAACAACAAAATCTTGAGAAGTCTATTGTCTCATCTAATAAAATTGCAGTAAGGTGCCCAATTGAAAGTCTCTGGAAAAAAGCAATCATTCAGGATTCAGCGGGGAAGATGACCTCTGCCTACCGCCTCCAAAAGATGACTGGTGAATCTGGCTCTGTGGCTCTCTGAAGATGGAGGTGGCTCCTTTTAGACTTTGCGTCGTGCTGTTATTTCTACCTCTTTGGCTCACAAAGCTGCTTTCAGCAGCTTCTTTTAAAGCTGCTTCTTAATTCTACTTGCAGCTGAAGGTAGCTGGGTTTTCAGCGGCAAAACCAGCACTTGGAGGAGCCCTGGGAGGGACTGTACAGAGCGCATGGGAGAAACCTGCTGAAAGCGAGCCAAGTTTCTTGTTCAAATATTACGTGCAGTTCCAGAGTCTTCACTGCAATTCACGTGCCTGTATTAAAGATGTGGACTTGAGTCTGCAAAACAGCTGCAATTTGTGGGGTTTCAACAAACTCCCTGATGTCCTTTCCGAGCTTCAATCAGGACCACATTCTGCAGGCGTAGGGTGGAAAACGTGGTGGGACTTTACAATGCCCTAAAATTGTGATTGATCTTCCCTCTCATTGTCCGTTGGGTTCCTGCAATGATTCAGGATGTTACAGGCTGAGGCATTAACAGCTGTAAGTGTTCATTAAAAGCACGAGGCCCCATGCTGCAACCAACATAAGGGAACAGCATGTAGCACCACATCAACACCTATTTAGTTTTACAGTTCCTATCAGACCTGCACCAGTACAATGGTGCATCTCAGCAGAACGAACTGAAATGTCTCATTGACTTAATGCTTATCTCCGTGCTCTGAGCTCACCTTTCAAGAAAGCACCGTTCCACCAACAGAGCCAGGCTGCTCTGCATGCAAACGCGCTCTGTTATTCAACGTGTCACTTCAGAGAGGTTGCACGCAGCTGGTTGCATGTAGGCAGCTGCCAGGAAAGCTGCGCTGTTGAGGAGAAGGATTTGCAGTGGCTCCAGAATTGGGGGCAGAAGGAGAATAAAGCGCCCTGGGCATCCCTCGCAAAGGCACAGGGAGCTCTTCCAGGCCCAGACAGCGAGGTATTGAAGCGATTGGCAGAGACATCCCCGCGTTTTGCAGTTTGTGAGCAGTAAGAGATTACAATGATTAACAAGGACATTGGAGCTCTTCATAGGGTGAACTCACACCCTCGGACAGTGAGAAATTATCATGATTAGCTAGTCAGAATGATTAAAATTTCACCGGGCGAACTGAGATCCATGGGCAGGGAGATGTAATGATTAAGTGGCTGATGTCCACCACCTCGTCAGGGGGAGGCTCAGATTCATGGGCAGCAAGACGGTTATTAACATGGCGACATCAATAGTTATTAACCTGGCTGCATCGGCGTTGTTCACACGATGAACTTCGCTTCACGGGGGGAGACAGGGAGAAAACGATTAACAAAAGAACTTAGCAGTGCTCTCAGGGTGAATGAAGATGTATGGGCAGAAACAGGATTAATGCAAATACATCAGCGTTGACCGCAATGTGACCAGACTCACAGGCAAAAGACTCAGATTGAACACAGTCATGTCAACTTGCTAGATGGCTGCTCGTTAGGAGGGCCTGGGCAGCGACTGTGCCTCCAGAATTCAAGGTTAAATGTTACCCAACTTGGCAACCAGTGAAATCAAGCCAAAAGGGGAAGCAATTAGCTAGTCTAGACAGACCCTCACATCTGTACAAATGTTTGGATGTCTGTTGGCTGGTGCCAAATACATCAATTAGTTTGCAAAGAAGCAACATTAGACGCGGTGTCGTCTGTCTGTCCAATGCAAGAGGCTTACAGGTTTTCACCAAGGGTTAATGAAACTCAAGATTCAAGACAAGTTTCGGTACTTTGCAAACTTCCTTTGTTAGCGTAGCGGCAACATGGAAGAGTCACGTATACACAGCATTTACACTCCCATATGGTACGGTATGTCATAAAATGGCCAGCAGCTACAGAGGCAATGCCAGGCACACAAAATCCACATTCAGCTACAGCTAAAACCGATTAAACCGATAACCTTGCAGGCTAAATCTCTCTTTTCACAGGACAGATACCGCAACATAATTGATTACCACCTAGCCGGGCTCTGCAGCTTAGAGACACTGGCACAGCTGGGATTTTGAGGGACGAGGGGGGGAAACAGTCTCTCTGCAACTGCAATACTTCTCTTTCTGGGGGAACCCCGGGTCCGTGCCCCTGTTTCTGAAATGGTGGGGTCCAGTTCAGACCACTCAATATCAATATGTCACAACTGTCCGGTCTATGGGACACTTCTCTGAGCCCTTGGGCACAGTTAAGAAATTTGGAGATGCATTTTAAATGCATTGGTAATGTCAAAAACAGCAAGGCGGAGAGCGAGAGCTGCTACTAAATACCCAGAAAGAGATTTTCCTGGACAATATCTTTTGGCCACTGTGCCTAATAGTCAAACTCTTATTTCAGTATTTCAGCCAGTTGTATACCAAATCGCTTCCTAAGGCCTGCAAATGGCCTACCTACCCTTGGTGAAGAATAGAGGGCAATGATCTCGGGGGTGGAAATCTATTACACGTTCTTATTTTGAGACCAGAAGGAAAGCTAAGAAAACAAAGTCAGCAGGGGATTGAAGTGTCAGGAAAAGCTGTCTCCTATGGGTTGGGCACAATGCAGTTCTGTGTACAAACAGCTAGCTAATTATTTCTTACTGCATATCAGCTAAGGTTGACTTGATTAAAATCATAAATCAGCCAATGCCTCTGTTTTTATGCTGCGAGAATCCATGTCTGTGCTTGCATATTAATTAAGATATGCTAAGTAATCAAAAATGTTTGCTAGGAAAAAGAAAATAGATTGTAACCTGACAGAAGCAAACACAGGAGCATGGTACACCAACTTTTCAAAAAACTCCCTCTTTTACATTATACCCTTTGAAATTATGAGCAGTTTCCAACCACCTGTGATTTCCTTCCATCAGGTTTTAAGGGAAAATGTCTCTGTCATTTGTATCCCACCACTTGTTTCCACTTGGTGGGAAAATAGCATGAAAGCTGCTGTCAGGCTAGAAAGCTGCATAACTTTATAAGCTCCAGCATATTTTTTGGCTGTTCTTCCCCATGTGCTATGCAATATCAGATTAATGTCACTGTTCAGCAAAGCTTGGAGTATTGATGTTGAAACATTAAAGCTATTTCATCAATACCAGGTTTGGAGAGAGGTCATTTATGGTCATTAGAATGGAAGAGCATTTATTCTGGACATCAGAAAAATCCCCATGGGTCCTAGAGATCATGCTGCAATCCCCATAATGCCATTAATATAATGGCCTCTTTCTTCTTTATTAGAATTTTACGGCTAAGTAGGATGTAAGGAAAACTATCAAGTCAGTGAAGTCCAGCACCCTACAGTCACTCTTGTCACAGAGTCCATATGCTGTTCTCTGCTGGTTTTCCTGTGTGAGAAACAACGTTCATTAACTGATATCGCTGAGCCTTTTCTCTTAGCAGTTACAGGACACTCCAGGGCTAGTATCTCCAGCAGGATGCTAAAATACCCTGCCCCAGTTACAGTGTACAAAGCAGCTGCAAATACCCTACTTCATTTTATTCTCACGTTATGCTAATTCAACAAGGAGCACTTCAGGTTTGGAGCGTTTTTTGCCCGTATTGTTCCGAGTCGGAGCTTAGAGGGCTGAAGCCGGGATCATGTCTCCACGCGAGCAGTGCCTGCAGCCCCGTCACGAGGCGTGAAAATGTTTCTCACCAGGAATTCAGAAGCATCTTTTACCAGCCTAAAGGGCTGGGATGAAAGATCTGCTGCCACCCACATGCTGAATGTGGACGCTTTGGTCTCCCACTAGTTTTTGCCCCATTTTTACATCAACCCAGGGACATCACTAGACCTGCAACCTCTTGGCCTCTTTCTCTTCTCTGCCTCCCACAGCAACAGGTGAAATCACAGCCATACAAAACTGCCAGTCAACTGGGTTGTGCTCCAGGGCACATTCCCAGCGATATGCCCAAAAGAGATTTATGCAAAATGTTGTGCTAATTTAAGCAGGAGGTATATATGCTGCATCTGTCTGTCTGCAAGCAAGCAAGAGGAGTTGCTACATTTGGATGATGCTGCTGCAAAACCAACACCACAAAGACAGATGGGTTGAGCCGGCAGCAACTATATAATCCCCAAAAGCGATGATTTCTCAAATAAAAGGCAAACACCCACCCTCTCGATCGAGTAGCCTGCTGAGACTCGGCTGGCCGTCCTCGCAGCACACAGTTGCTGTGATAACACTGTCCTGCCGGGTGATTCTGGACTAACTAATGACATCGCCTCTGCACAGGGTGAGGCTTCTCTGTTTAGCAATGGGCTTGATTCTGCCAGCAGATTTCAGACAGAAAAAGGCCCGTGAAGATCAGAAGGAATAAATTTCAAGTTTGGAATGCAGCCATTTCACTTGTTACAAAATGCCCAACTCTCTGGTACAACATTGCAATCACAATTGCAAAAACAATTGTCTTATAAGGCAAGTCCAAACCAAAGGACTTCACCAAAGGAAATACCATTGTCTGTTATGTACAGACATAAAATTAGGACCTTGAAGAGAGTGTTGCCCATAAAATTAAAGTGTTAAATCTTGTAAATGCCTTAATGCTTTTCCCCCTAGCATGGGTCCTTAAATTGCCCTGCAGAGAGCACTATTTCTATTCTTCAATTCCTGCCTTTAAAAGTTTCACTAAGGCAAGCAGGGAACAGACTCATTTCAAACAACCCAATAAAAATGGCAGATAAAGTATCAGACACACTTCTGTAGCAAGTTAAGGAACCTGCAATCTGTTCAAGGACTTTTTGTGCACTGGGAAAAAAAAAAAAAAAAAAGAGAGAGAAAGAAAGAGGCAGGCTAAATTCATCAGTTAATTATTCACTGTGAATTATTTACTCAGATGCAGTTAATTAAGAAACACTTTTAAAGCGAACATTTTTCTGTCCCTTACCCCTGAAAATTAAGTTATATTTGAAATCTTCCCAAAGGCACAATTCTGAGGCGGGTGCTGGAGGATCTAAGCCCCACAGCTGGTGCTTCTATCCGGTCAGATGTGAGGTGGCTCTGGGATAAAAACTGAACAACTACAATCGTGTAAGCGATGGGGCTGAGCTAAGGTGGTCAGACTCCCAAATGCAGGCGCGAACCTGGATACAGTCCTGAACACGCAAGTCTTACCATGGTCAAGGTTAGAGCTGGCTTATACCTGAGCAGGTCGGACCTTAGACAGGGGGATACAGCTACATCTGAATCTGCTGGGTTAATGGTACCCAAAGTTTCCTAGAAGAGGAACATCCTTGTTATACCTGATGTGTAAGACCTCAGGCAGCTATTCCCTGCTTAGATCTGGGATTTGCTCTTGCAGTGCAAATTAACTGCAGCCGCAGCAGTCGACAACCTAAATTAAAGGCAATTGTACCAAATTTTTGCATGCTTTAACGAGAAGCCTCTAGTTACTCCACACCCGCAGTCTATATCACTTCCCTTAGCCTACTCCTCGAAAACATTTTGCATTGCCTCTTGCTTTATTTTAAGCAACTATCTGACCTCAGCATGTTTTCTCACTGGGAAGACAAAGCAAGAAAAGCTTTTGAGCAAGGATAATTCTGCATGGGAAAAGACTGGAGTTTTCCGAGGTGCTTTTCACATAGTAAGAGATGGAAAACCCCCGTGTGCCCTGGCACACATGCGAGCATTGCAGCAGCACAGGGATCATGCACAGAGGCAGTAATCCAGCTGTGCACATCGCCAGGGGAATGCACCCGCACAGGCACGTGAGAGCAAGACCTCTTCTGGGTCATAATTTTGCTCTTTTTGCCTACAGTTTCAACATGCAGTAATTTAACTTCCCGGTAGGAATGGTATTTGCAGAATGCGATAAGACGGCATAATTTCTAAATTATGGATTGTTGCTTCTGCCAAGTTTTCTCCTCCTTATGCTTTTCCGCCATGTGTTTCTTATACAGTGACTGTACTTTATCACTTAGAGAACAACGTTGTAAGGTTTCTTTCAAAGCTTCCCCACAAAAAGGAAAACACATTATTTTATTAAGTTATCCTGAAAATATTATTCTAAGCTGAGCATGTCTCATGGCTGAAGTATGGATCCTATTGATCTCCATCTTTCCCAGGTAGATAACATACATCACGGACTTCACATACGCGAAAAAGAGCAGAGCTCTTAAACGTTTGGATCAAGATCCAAAAGCCCTCGTCACTCTATTAAAAAGAGAACAGCAGTTTATTCTGATTTGGCTAGGGAGCGGATGCTTTTGGTCTTATTCAAAAGCCCACAGCTTACTGCTAATGTTGTGGATGATAAGCTATGTGACCTGTATTCTACATCTGGTGAGAACAGATGAACATCATAGTCCTTTCAGGAATGAAAAGAAGTCTATTTAAGGATGGAAAGTTGCATTTTTTGTAATATTTTGCATTTTAGTTTCATCAGTCACTGAAAAAAGTTGTATTGTCAATATCTGAACTAGCTTTATGACATCCAAAAAACAACTTTCCTCGAACATTTCCCCTTGATGGCTCTCCAGTATGTCACTTTGGTACATCTGCTTGTGCCTGTCAGCAGCAAATAATCTTGGTTGGCAGAGTAATTGAATAATGTAGATTGCAATCAATTTTTCATAATTCCTCATTTATGCTGTAATTTATATAAATGTTGTATGACTCCCTGGGACTTTCAGCATGGATTTTGGGTTGTAATGGTCACAACAGTACAAACTGACAATACCAAAAATTATTATGGATTTCACAATCTGATTTCAGTGACTGTTTTAGATAAATATTTACGTCCTGGATGTCATTTCATTAGTAAAGCTTGAGCACAGAAACATTTCCTGAAAAGAAACACAAAAGAATGACAATGACAGCTGAATCAAAATCAGCCACCGGTTTCAAACAAACATGAATCAACATTTTCTACTCTTAGAGCTTATGCTGCTCTAATATGGAGTTGTGGTTCTTCGTAGCTGCATCACACAGTTTAACACAGGGTCAAGTTGGTAGTCTAAGTCCTAGCATAATTTATATTCATGCATAATCCTTGCAAATGTTTGCTTTTCTCATCTTTTTTAAAGACATTGAAGAAATTACTTGTGTCTGGTAAAAATAGTTTGTCTCAGTGGGGATGATGTTAATCACTAGATAGCATAATACCTTTCATAACTTTCAAATTAAATATTAAGCATTTTAACAACATTTTGGCTATTCTGTCACAACCACCCTACCGTAGATCATAGTGGGGCACCTGTCTTCAAATATTGCATGCTGTTTATTGCTGATCATCCTCTAAAAGACTGATTACTGCATTAAACTTGAACATAAAACCACTGGTATTGCTCTACAATCTACACAGCTGGAGAAATTAATCTATTCCTGTTTATGGTGAAGGGAAACTAAGAGCTACAGCAGAGCTATATAGAGACTTTGTGGTGGACACTGCGAAAAAGCCAGCATTTTTCTGTTTTGCTTTTGCTTCCACCTGAATGTGCTAGTGCTAAACTCATACAATGTTCTGTCTTTTGTCCCAGGGTTTCCTTCGTGGCATGTAAAATACACGGGAAAGCTGAGCTGTCTTAATAGTTGGCACCACCTAGAAGGTGCCAAATAGCTCCTTTTAGTTGTTTGCTATTCCCTTGCAGCTCCTATTTTGTCCCTATCGTTATACTATTTAAGCACCAAACAATGAGACACAAAATAATAGAAATTTGATCACATGTAGTTACTGCATACTGTCACAGTGCTACACAGCCCAATGCAAAGATGAACAAACTCCTTGTGAAGCTGTTCATGCTAAGGTTTATGATTTATCATTGCAAGAGGTGTTACCTGTTAAACGTTTTCCTTTTCCTGCAGGCTCCCATTTAAGGAATGAAATCCTGATGCAGAGGCAGCCCATACAGTATGCTTCAGTCTGATGCAGCTGCCAGCCAGAATTTGCAAAGTGATGGGCCGTATCTGATATGAAGCTTTCTTCAACTTAAAACATCCCTTATTTCACAAAAACACCAAAATATTCACATGTTCACATACTAGTTTCTTTTTTCGGCAATTATTACTGATTTGCACCTACTGCACTTTTTGACGTGGTCACTGCACTAATGGTACTTACTCATTCCTTCAAATTAGCGACAACTACTCTACTGGACTAAACTCTATTCTGGTCTAAGCTCTGGTGCCAAAGTATAAGCACCTCATCCTTTCTCCATACTTTCTGCATATTTGTACCTGAGATGATATACAAACACTATATATTTCATAAGGGTTACTCCTGAGGGCCTTTAAAAACTTCCTGAATTTAAGCAGCAGTCCGTGTCATATTATGGACATCAAACACTCTTGGAGGAAAAGAAAAATAAAATATTCTTTACCAACCTCATGCCTGTATTCTGTGACTGTGACACAAGGAAGCATAAATCTACCAGAGCCACAGGACATCTTGCTGAAGTTTCTTTTATTTAGATTTACTAAAGATAACATTAAGTAGGCAAATTACTCCGATTCCCCTAAGAAATGGTAATAAATAATGTGTATTAGAATTAAAAACACTAACTGCCAAAATTTACTAGGACTTTTTTGTGGGAATAAATGGCTGTTTTATTGCCCTAAAAATAAATGCACAAACTATTAAATATCTGAAGTTTCTGTGGCATGAAATCTAATAGTAAAGAAGAATGAAAAATGATTTCTCTCTGCTGGCTACGCAGTAGACACAAATCTAAGAAACGGTGCTTATGTCTTCAAGGAGTGTTAAAGTTCGTATTTTCTTTTACTCATATGCTTACAGAATGCTTAAATGCTTGCAGGAGCAGACAGTAAGTATTGTCCAGTGCAAAAAGGCAACATGTACATTTTCTCTGCGTCTTACTGTCTTGCAGAACCTCAGTCCTGAACACCATCAGTCTTGTCCACTTCAATCCCATGCCACCGCGATTTTTTAAGAACACATCTTTGGTCTGCCTGGAATAAATTGAGGTAACCTGAACCTGGCTTCCCACTTTCTTCTTGCCTGATCGCAATGTTCGGGGGCTGCCCAGTGCTCAGGGGTAATTGCTGGAGAGAGAGAGATGGCCTATGAGCTGGACCTCAGCTGGGTTTGCATCCAGCATTGGTATGAGAAGACTCTGGTGGAAAAGGTTCTTGAAGGACATTTTGTGAAGGACACTTCAGAAACTCATTCACATCCCTTTCTTCTCCCAGGCAAACTACCGCCCCACAGCCCAACAGCTCGGGCAAACTCACAGTACCTTTTCCATCAGCTGTGGAGACAGACTTCAAGAGCTGGAGGTGCTTACGGCCAGTTGGCAATTAATTTGAAACAGATCCTGTAAATCTGTTGTTTTAAAGTTTGGTAGCTAATTTGCATCCAGAGGCTATAATATCCCTGATCACAGTATTGTGACAGTTTCCTCTTAAAATCCCTGAAGCTTTAATTGAAAATAATCAGCGGTGGAAGTTGTTCTAACAGTCCACATTCACTGACGTAAACAAACACAAGGCTTGAAAGCTGTGAACGCTTCTGTTTGCATCTGCAGCTCTTTCACCAAAAGGCATGTTGTTGATCTCATTTATTCCAAACACAGCATAAATGAATGCTTAATTTGGAAGCCTATAAATAATGAGCATGCTCAATTACAGCAGCAGCATCTAGAAGCAGGCTTGAAATGATGTTCCTGAGTCACTAATGCTATTAAGAATTTCTATATGCTAAGCCCCAGACGTACACACTCAGAAGTTCACGGGGAAGTGTGTTCCACCCACTTTGGGACAACCCCCACTGTACTTCAGGCAATAATAGCTCCCAGCAGCACAACATCTTTTTATGAATTATCCTCGTTACTACAACGATCCCTCACTGGTTCCCAGCGATGGTGTTAAACACAAGGTGAATTTAGTGCAATAGGAAGCGTCAAAGGAAGAATGATGCCTTTATCAATTCTCTTACTATTCTTGCCAGAACATGGTAAAGATCTGGGGAGCAGTTTGCTAATTTAAAACATTTTGCATCATCAATAATGGTGCGAGATGCACAGCTTCTTAGCACTGTCCTGAGTGACAGGCCCCTGAAACACACTCCTTTCCCGACGTCTTTCTCAGGAAGACACAAGTGGTTCTGGCAAACTGTCTGAGACAGGCAGGCACGTAACTGAGATGAGATTCACGTCCTTTTCTCTTTGCAATCTCTCTGGACCCGTGGGATGACAGAAATGTCATGTACGAAAACCAAGAAGCCTTGATGTACAGGTCAGGACCAACATGTAACTCTCAGCTCACAGTGTCTTTCTGATTTCTACCAGATTCACCTTTCCTTATTGTAAAATCACACAATTAGATATGACTCCTCAGCAGAGATGAATGTACCACCAGCGCATTTTCTTATACTCCAGTACCTACCAAAATGCTTGGAGGTTGACCTCACGCTACTGAGCTTGACTGACCACCTCTTCGCCCAAGCCTGTGGCTGACATCCCACTCACCAAAAGGAAGGGGACGTACCCCCAGGAAGCTGCAAAAGCACCAAGTGCCTCCAAATCTGACTGCAGTCAGGCAAGTAAGTTCTCAAAAAGTACTTTACGGTTATTCAGCAACGTTGAAGAGGGGACAGGCACAGGGAATGGGACCACAGCAGAGCTCAGCACAACTCTCCTGTCATAGCACACACATCGGAGGGCCTTTCTTGAAAGATGCAAATTCTTCCATCGCTGATAATTGCTTGGCGCTCTGAGCAGCTTCTGCTGAGAAGCTTTGGGGATTTTAAGAGGAAACTGTCACAACGCTGCAAACAGGGGTATTATCTGCGCACACCGAAGTAAGAGATGGAGGAGGCAGAGATCCTGTGCTCTAACAGGTCCTTTTCTCCTGCAGGTGTAATTTCTACAGCACCATGTACAGTTTCTAAATTTAATCTACAAACACACTTCCATTTAATAGGCCAGCAGTGTTTTTCCCTCCTCTTGCCACAAGCCTAGCCTTAGGCCAGCTACTGCAGACAGGGCAGCTGTCACGTTTCAGCCAGGTCTCCAGCTACCTTTGCTTCCAAGAGATTGGCAGTAGGATGGGGTAGACGCTGTTAAGATTGTCCCCTTTTCTTCCCGCTGCCCTTACTCCCAAAAGCAGGTCAGCCAGCTTTTCTGCCAAAGACTTAATTGTACTTTCTCAGGATTGGATGCATTTCAGCCCCCCTGGTATCTCCATCACTTGCCACACTGATTAATGCTGAACACAAAACCCTCACTACTTAGTTGCCTTTCCCTCATGCCCTGACCTCTCTCCATTTTCCCTTCTTGTAATGAGGCAGTAAACGGATATTTACTTGCATTCTTGATTTTTAAATTTCTGCAACCTATTTTTTTAACACACAAATCAGCAGCAGCTTAGAATTATTGTAGGAAGGACATAAAAATGCTTCCTTTTTCTTCTCTGCACACACAAACCCACCTCCTGCTGCTCAGAACTCACCCGCTGCCCGGAGACCTGCAGCACAGCAGATGCCAGAGACACCCAAGCCTTAAATAAAAGGCACCAGGTTTCTTTAAGGAGATAAAGCTAATGACTTCCCCTCGACATTTGAAGACCATAAGGGACATGCCTGTGATGTGCCTTAGCACATATAAATATATAAATAAAAATACCTACAAGGGATTTCCTCTCCCAGCCTGGTACAGCTTACATATCCTTTCACAAGCTGAAGGGCAGAGATGACAATCCTTCTTCTCTCCAACACCTTGTCCCTTTTGGCTGAGCACCTTTGCGTTTCAGGACATAGTGGGAGAAGGCAGGCAAAAGCGAAATTTGTTATCTGGGAGAGATAGGAAGGCAGACAGAGAAATAAAAGGGAGGAGATGTAAGACCAATGAGTTGAATGAGATCCTTTTTCTCCCAGGACTGCCTGAGGGTGGGCAGGCAGAAGAGAGGTAGGACAGAGAGTGCAACTCCGAAAGTCAGAGGGAATGATTGGGAATGAATGACGACCGCGCAGAACTGAAGTAATCACAGTAGACAGGGCTGTCATATTTTATCTGTGCAGAGACTTTCAGTTTTTGGAGGATCTCTTGCCAGTCATGTTTTTAAAGGCATTCCAAAACTGTACTGCACTGACCTTGGAGCTCGCATGCACGGAGCTCTCTCAAAGCACCTCTAGAAAAAAACAAAACCTCATTTTTTTGTAGTTTTGTGATATCGCCATATCAGAAAGGCAAGTCTGGGGTAGTACTTAATGATTACAGGTTTTCAAGCAGTCTTTCAATTAAAGTTTAATAGGACATTTATAGTCCCTAACATCAAATTAATGAAATGGCTTCAAATGTAAATCCTGGATGGTAAAAATTCCTCAACATTTATCTCTCTGGATCTGCTAGCCAGAATGCAGTGAAAATATTTTTCATCATCCGTACAGGTCGTTCCTTATCTAAGAAATAAAGAATAATTTTAAAAATTCAAGGGCATTTGTAACAGAAATTTACAGAGCTGTAACAGATAGTTCCTTCATATTTAAGGAAGAGTGTAAACTGTGTTTAGTTCCACGAGATTTCCAAATTCCTTAGACCGAGTTCTGATAGCAGACCTCCTTTCTGTAGTAAGAATCGATCACTGACCCCAAAAGTTATAGTCTGAGGACAACGAAGCTCAAAAGAGACTTGGGAAGTTCCTACATGGTCCCAGTAACCTGACAGTCCACCTGAAAGGGAGCTTTGCAATCCTGGGGGAGGAAAAAAATAAGCCATGCACACACGCTTAATGTAAAAACCTCGAGGCAACAGGGTGTTTCTCCACGTGTATCCAGGATGCACAAATAAATGAGAATAAACATGAATATGGACCTTGGAAATTTCTGTATAGGTGAGCCTGTATTGGATCCAGTAAGCTGAACACTAAGGCCTGATATCTTGGCAGCATTAAAAACAATAACAAAATTCCCCTTCGCTGGTTTTCCTTCGGTGTGCAGAGCACGTAAGCAGGACCCAACTTACTCATCAGTATTAAAGAAAACAAAGGAAAATTGCAATTCCAGGAGGAAATTGTGTGGTGCCATTCTTCAGCTGTGAACTGAGCACTCATAACTTTCATTGCCAACAATCCATAAAACTCGCTGTCAAGCACTCAGTGTCCAGAAGGCATAAGAAGTGTCACGAAATGCTTTATGCTGTTGCTAACACACTACAAAAGGCTTGATCACTTGATCAGATTAAACTAGAGAACAGGCTGGTACTCTCTGGAAAGAAATTTGGATGCGACCGTAATGGTAGCGAGAAGGGCTTTGATTTGTGTAAAATAGGATGGATTAAAAAGGGCGTCCACAGACTGTGGTTCTCACAATCAAGGGATCCAGACAGACAGATGGACCGAGCAGGAGCCACAACTGATTGCTTCCAGCCAGTTGCCTGATGGAGGGGCTCTGGCTGTCGAAAACAGAGAGATAACAAAGGTCATGTTTCCAGCCCTGTCCCTCAAATAGATGCAGCGGGTTGAAGCACTTTTCTTGCTGATCTGTGGTTTGAACAAGTATAGCCTCAGGACAACTTCAGCTTGCGCTTGGGTGCCCATAAGCCCAAGAAACTCTAAGGACAGACAGAGACTGCTGGAGGATGCACGTGTGCTTTTCCTACAACTGTGTCCTTTGTTCCTTCTGTGTCTGGGAAGAAGGGATAACGTGCAGCCCTGCATCACCTAGTGCTTCCCCTTGGCCTAAGGGAATCCTAGCAACGTGTCAGCTTCACATTACAGGAATGGCATCAAATACCTGCAATGCAATGGAGAACAAGGCCTCCAGCTGGGAAAGATGCGTCCCTGGGCAAGTCTGCTAGGATAGAGCACATTCACTGGGGAGGATTTTAAAGGAAGTGGTAAAGTAAAGACAGAATGCCTGAGATGATGTCAGCAACATTTTATTGCTTTGCTCCAGGGAGAGACCAGAGAATCTTTCTGATGAAACAAGAACCTTAAAATATGAACAAAACAAAATGATCCTTCCTTGGAGGCTACAAACATCTTTAGTTTCTCAAATCTGGTTAGAACCAAAAACCCACCAAGCTAGAACCAGAAAATGTTGCACATCTTTCAGGAAATATTATCTTGATGTTTTCAGAACAGATAAAAAAAACCAAATTAAACTTGAAAAATCTGAAACTCTTAGATAAAATGTTTTTGAATGCTAAATGGAATTTGTGGAGCTCCATTGCCTTAACCTCCTCTAATAAGCTGCTCGATAAACTACATGAAAACATATTTTATGTACTGATAGCATCTCAAAGTACGAAAGGTTTTGCAGTTGTTCAGCAATCAGTTACCAGCTGGATTATGGTCCACTAATGCTGTTAGATTTCTGCAAGACAGAAGGCAGCTTTTCAACCATTTGTTATTTTAATGATGAGGAATCTCACCATAAGCCTTGTTAAAACTTCATTTAATCCATTACAAAAGAAACAAAGACATTTAGAAGTGAACATAAAAAAATCTCAATCTATCAGAGCAGAAATTATAGGGTCTAGGGAAGCTTTAAAGGAGCACCCATGGAATAAAATGGCCCTGCTAATTAAAGAACTTGTCTTTTCAGGTTTGACATTTAGGGACTGTCTTCAACAGGGACTGAACAACTCTGCATGATAGCACTCATAATGACAAAGAGAAAAAGGGAGAACCTTTACAAAGTTGCAACCAAATCGCTCCATCTATTCCAAATATCACCTGAACGTTTGCAAGGGTGTTTTTTTACCGAGTTTTCTTCCAAAAATGTGTCAGAGGGAACAGAGGGTGCAATCTCCCTGCCCTTAGATCACGGGGAAATTTGTCCTTGCAGAGATGACTTCCTTGGTTCAGGAGCAGTCCTGGGAGAGAATGCAGTGAGAGGTAAATGAGCTTCAGAAACTTCACGATCCTGCTAGGATAGGTGGGATGTGAAATCAGTTCAATGAATTTTGTCATATATAGCTCACGAAACTATGCCTAATTTTAGCTAAGCCTAGGAATATGACATCCAAGGCAAGCAGGTGATAGTTGCAATCCTTTGCCAACGCTCTCCTTGTTTGCAACGTACTTTTGCAGATCTGGAAGAGGCATTTCGACAGGGTCCTCTAAAGAGAAACAATCACGCCCTGGACTCCCTGGTCTTTTGCTAGCATGTCTCATTCTCCTGCATTGCCTCCTATATGCCGAGAAAAAACACCCAGTGGCTAGAATTATCTTGTCTTATAATCTCCAGAAAGTATCCGATGCAATGTATTACCTGAATGAACATTTATTTTATGGCTAATACATTAAAGCTAGCTGTCAGACCACTAGAAAATGGCCATTTCTGAGTGCACAAAAACACATTTTCCAAAGGACTGAAAAATAACTTTGGCCCTTCAATTACCTTTACAATTCTATACCTGCAAAGCAACAAGCCAAATGTTTGCGAGTTCAACAAACAAGGCTGCACTCATAGGTGTAGGTGAAAAGTTTGTCTGCAAAAAGGGAGCCTGCTTACTGAAAACCACACTGAAATGCTGTAATCTCAATTTTCCAAGTTTTCCTAGAGCAACAATGTCATTTACAGCACAGCTTTTCATATTCCAACTCCTGTGGTTACTGCTTCCTTCACCAGCTCTAATGAAGTTGCCAATTGCTATTGTAAGAGTTAGGCGAAACTCCCCTTGAGAGTTTTTTCCTTCAGGGATTTCCCCAGAATTCAGGTTATTGTCCAAGCCACCCACTAATCTGGGAGAAAGTTCAGGACCCTCTGTCAGATCTTGATCCCATTTAAATTAATGATAAGGAAGAGGGCATCATCAATCATATTTATCTGCTTTCTCCTCTTTGTTTGAGAGAGATGGAAAATATCTGCTGAAGTTGTATCTATCTCGAAGGTCCAAGTACCAAGAAATTATAAATAAATAAATATGGTTTTCATTTCAAATACAGCACATTAAATGTTAAATATACCAATTCTATGTATAAAAAGAAGTTGTGCTGCTTTGGGTTCTTCTGAAATATTTGATGTAAAAATAAATTCTCTAGCTCCCACACTCTTCTATACCAAACCAGAAGTTTACCAGATGTCTGGCTGTTTTGAGACCTTCTGTCTTCAGCTTGGTGTTCTAAAGAAACAAGGCTTGTGCCAACGTGCTGTTTGTCTCCCACAAGTAACTTTTGAAATAAGTTGTTTCTTAAAGAATTACTTTTTAAACTTCCTTCCCCCTCAAGCTTGTAAAATATTAACATTTGAAATCATTTTACATAATATCGCTCTTGCAAGAAACTGCTGAAATGGTAAATTAAGTGCCATCTAGACTGGCTAAGGAGTTTTTGATAAGAGAGTGATTTTGAATGAAAAAAAGGATACTCAATTAAAAATGGAATTATAAAGTATCTAGATGAGAATCACATAATGGATATCAGCACAAAGTCTATAAAGGAAAATCAAGCCTGAAATTCTTCCAAAGCGTCAGCAAAGTCTTGAAAACCAACTTCACCAAAAACTTTGACTTTTTTAAAACCTTTCCTGAAGCTTTTCATAAGACTTCATTAATGAAACTATGCAGTCATGGACTCAGAAACAGGAATGAGTTCTGAATCTTAACTAAGATTCCAGTTTTTTAAACTAATGCACAAGATTTAAGAAATGGCCATTTTTCATTGTACTATAATATTAACAAGAGTTATCCTAGTCTTTTATAATAAGATTGGCTGGATCTAATTTCTAGAATACATGATTTTACAGGTCAGATTCTGCTCTTTGTTTACCATAATAAAGGGAAATAACTTTTAAGGAACTAAATCTGTTTACTCCCAAAATAACGAGGAATAAAATTTAACCCAGAGACTCCAGCAGAAAATCAAGCAGAGAAGTTACAAGTTAGAAGTTCTTGTGAAATCATATATCACTTCAATATGACAGAATGCTCAGAGTGACTGCAGAATAATGTGTGTGTATATGTAAATATTTTCCTTGAAACCATTGAAATCCATCTGAAAAAGCAGTTGAGTTTGGTAATAACAGACCATTTTCCTTTCCTCAAAATTGCATACTATGTCCTTAAAGAATCTATACTGGGTTTGAGAGGCAAGGTTTCAGTAGCAGACCACCTGCTAAGAACTGGAGAGGGATAAAAACATGCAGATCCTCTCGGTTACTTAACTGATCTACAAATGTCAGATCAAACCCTTCTTCTTCCAGCTGATGGGAAGAAAAATGGTCTAAACTAATTTTCATTTAAATTTCTTAATGCACCACACCAGTTGTTTGTCACATCCTGACACACTGTCATGTTGTTTTACAACATGATGTATTGTAACATGATATGAAGTGACCGTATTTCATTCAGAGAAATGCACTAATGCCTTTAGACACTTGAAGAGTAGACAGGTAGTTGCATTCTTTCTTAGCACCTGATCTAGATTTATTAGAACAGGTGGAAACACAGTGCAAACTACCTACCTTGCTTTCAAAGTATTCTGGAAAGCATCACCGTGTTCACCTTATGCACTCTAGAGGTGCAACATGCTCATACCCATCCCACCAAACGCAAAAAGCATTCAACTATATCAGGTAGGGCATTAACTCTTTGCAATGTAAAGTCAAACAATTTCTGTTTAGAAGAATCAAAAACCAAACTCTCCTGAAGACTTCATAAATTTTCTAACTCTTCTTCCTTCTTGGAACATAAGAAGGTTTATTTTATTTGCGCAAGCTCTTTTATGCATATGTAGTGTAAGGAGTTACTTGTATTTACAACGGCAGCAGTATATTATACTACTCAAGTTGTCATCTTTTCATTAAAAGAAACTTCAAGAGAAATTCCTAAACTTCAAGGGAAGGGGCCCATATTTTTCCAAGAATCCCCAAATAAATCCTCGAAGTCCAGGTGAAACTTTACGGTTGATCTACCTACCATCCATATGATGACCAGAAGGGGCTGCCCTGCCTCTCTCCCTGCTCGCTCTTGGTAACAGCTCCCACCCTCCACTTCCCCAGGGTTAGCTGCTCGCTGCCTTGGATCAGTTTACTGCTCTGATTAAAAGCTAAACTCTTTTTTGCAGGGCTCATATTTCGTTAGATCAATGGACAGATAAAATTCACTATGAGACTGCACAAATGTTAAAACTATAGGAAAAGGAGGAGGAAATACATGGTCGGCGGCATGGGAAGGAAGAAGGACTACTCTTTCACTGCTATCTGCTGCAGAAACCTAAATTCATAAGCACGAGACTGAAATTACATATGCTCCATCCTCAAGCATTACCAAAAGAAAATACATGCATTGTGTGCCTCGTCTTCAACTTTAAGAAGTGCATTTCTGAATGATAGTTCACATTTCAGTCAATCACGATTGTAGCTTTTTCCAGTTTCTGCTTTTCAGTAACTGGACCCATCTCTCATCAGTGCTGTTAAGAAGAAAGCTGACAGGTATTGAAAGAATATTCTTTTACTCTTGCCGCAAATAACATTTAAGACCCACAAATAGGAAAATAGGATTCTTAAAATACCCACTGAGCTTTGACCGTAGCCTGAGGAAAGCCATAGCATAAACAATACTCTTTCATTTGTACTGCCCACAACAGGGCTTCCCCCTTAATCCAAGATTAATTACATAACAGATAATTGATTAACTAGGATCAGTTACGCGGGGTCTAGGGGATCTCTGGATCTTTAATGTTCACAGTTTCACTGAAGTAGACTTCCACCTAGATATCAAAAAGATTTGCTTCAACGACCACCCTCAGCCCTGCTAGTAGTAATGTTTACTAAGGTGGACAGTCAGTGGAAAGCTTCTCAACGCACTAGATAAAACACCCCATTGCTCTCCTGTTCCTAAAACCATTCCAATATAATCCAAAATGAGTGGATTAATTGTGGTGATTGATACAACACAATATAACTTTATATCTTAGAAACAATTTCAAGCGATACTGAAAGAGATACACCCCATGACTAATGAGCCACCGTCTAATCAGTGCATCCTTCTGGGCAGGAGATCAGTAGGAAATGCTAAAGGAGGACCTCTAAAGGCAAGAGGAGAGGCCTTCTGAATTAACTTCACAGGGAAGCTAAAGAAGTAAGACCCAGGAGGTCCCTTTGCAAGACGGGAAAATTTCACAGTCAAGTTTCGCAGCAGTGCAGTGGGGTAATAGAGGTGAAATACGGCAAAACTTCACCAGCAGAACACATTGAACTTTCATTCACACAAACAATGCTGGAGGTGGGCTCTGGAGGGAGCACAAAGCGATGCCATGCCCTGAGCCAATCCTCTACGCGTACTCCCTGTGCGTTAGCATCTGTTCAGCCGCACGCCTGCCACGTGCTCACCGAGCTATAGGATGCCAAGCCCCATACCATGACCTCTCAGACCACTGTCTTACTGGGGCTGTCTGAAAAGCATAACAGCATAACCAGAAAAGCTTAACTACATCTCTGAGACACAAAGGAAAGAATAACTCCGTCTCTGCTGCTCTCTCTCACATGGTTGTCCCTTCCAATCCAGAAAGGCAGATTTCTTCGGCTGAGAGCACTTGACAGAGTTGCCAGCCACACCAACGGTGCAGACCACTAGTTTGGTGACATATTCTTGCCATCACCTGCAGAGATGCCGTTTCCCCAGCAGTAGCTGCAGGATTTGACTGTAGCTGACAGTAGACTGTAACATCTAATGGACTTGTGCAGAGCATCTGAACGCCTAAGGACTTCTGTCATGTGTCAGTGCCGCTTATGTTAAGAGATCCATTAGGAGTGCAATGATCTAAAGAAAGGTCAGCTGTCACAACTAATGCCAGAAGTGTCACCTTTGCTTAAAACGATTTTGCACCAAACTCCCTAGCTAACTAGATGGCGCTAATATCCTTGTCTTAAAGCCAAAGACATGTCACATTAGGTTGGCACACATGTACGGATGTCATTTGCTGTAGCAACATGAGTGCTAAGCCTTTTTCGAATGGGTCTTATCAAACTCTGATGTCAGTGTCACCATCCCTGACACTTCTTTTGGGAAATGCTTGGACTTCTTTGGTCTCGCACCGGAGCTGGGTGTTACCAGAGAGCTCTGCAGCTGAACCCACAAAGCATCACAAGGGGTATTTTGCAAGTTTGTAGATAGAAAACAAGAAATCCTGCTTCTCTGGCTCCCATCACTGAGTCTCCCATAAGAAACAATAGCTCTGCCCGCAGTCAGGACAGAGGAATAAGATGCAATAAGCAGAGCAAATTAAATCAGAAATAACTGCAAAAAAAGTTAGCTGAGCTACAGTACGGAAAACAGGATTAGAGGCAAGGCAGAATCACCACAGTGGAATTACTGTTCTGGTGGATGGACTCACATGCGTAAGGTAATCCGATTCACTTTGAAGCATGCTTCTCCAGCACTGTGACTCCAGTGAAAACAGTTCTGAGATTTGGAAAGTGCTAATGCAGAATTGATTCATCCTCAGCTGACGGAGCCAAGGTGTTAATGACAAAACACGACTACCGTGTTAAACTTGCAGGGTCAAATTCCAGCTTGATTGCTATCAGTGCAAAAACTGCGACTGACCTCAGTGAGGCAGCTGTGACTTGATCGTTAACTGATATACTCTTTTATATGATGCATGTTATAAAAGGGTTCATGTTTCATAGTCACCATGCAACTATCTGCTATTCTAAAATCCTGGTATTTTTGAATACCTGACATGCACAAAAATGATTAGCTTCAGGACAGGTGAAGTTATTGTTTGTGCCTAGTTACTGCTTTATTCGGATTATTTAGGCAGTAACACTTGCATAATAGCTAACGTTACTCATCTATTTGACTAACAGCAAAATGAAGACTTAAATAAGCTATTTTAAACCACAATAGTGGATTGTTAAGTAGCCAGGGAATGCTGACATATCACTTTTATATTTTCAGTCCTTTGAAATAGCTCTGTAAACTATAAAAATAAATTCAAGACCTGGGTGCCTTGTCAGAATGGACTGCGTCTGTATCGAGCTGTGCTGTTTTGTAGTAGGGATTGAATATGGTTTAATCTTGTCAAAATAGGTTTTATTACGGTGCGCTCCAGACAAGTGACCTTGACACGCATTAACTGTGATTATCACCCAATTGCTGGCTGAATGACACCAGAACTCAGATTTTCTTTAAAGGAGTATCAAAGTGGGAAGCTGACTTATAGTTTATCAGTGATGGCACGTGGCAAAAGTCTTAA
>VYXH01008834.1:84387-154547 GCA_013397275.1 Burhinus bistriatus
GTGAACAGGACTGCCACGAGGAAAAAAAAATAAAAAAAAAAAAAAAAAAAAAAAAAAAAGGCACAAGGAAGAACACATGCTGTGCCAAAAAGGAAAGCTTGGTTGGAACAAGGGTACAGAAACAGAAGTTAACGAAGGGAGCACAAGAAAAGGACACTTGTTATTTTGCAGATATCTGGGTGCCTCCACGCTGATTTTCAGGACTGTTCCACAAGCCTCTTTAGCCCTGGTTTTCCTCTTTTGATGAAGGCAAATTGCAATTCAGGATGACTACATCTAATAGGAAACATACAACTAATGAAGGAGGTTGGGCCTCAAGCCCTGATTTGGTAGCTTTGAGACTCTGAAGTCTGTAGTCTCTTGTCCCTGGACATCACAAAAGAGGTCTGAGTCTTGGTGCACACCAAGAAAGAAAGTGAATGACCACATCTTACCCAGAAGCAATGGGCTCAGGTACTGGAAAAGAAAGTCTAAACAATTTTATCCATATGAAAAAAATTATTTTGGCCAGAAATTTTGTACCTTCTGCTCAAAACTATGGAGTTAGACGGTATGTTCTAGCAAACCTGGACAGCCTAGTAAAACCAGATTGCTTGTTTCTGCTAAGCTTAGGGACAGAAGTTTCACTGCTTTGAGAGAGAGCATAAGCCTGTCAAAGCGAATGTTAAAAAAATTCCTCAAACCTAAAGAAAATAAACATAGAGGTGGAAAGTTCTGTGGTTCTAAATTTTTGGCTGTTCTCCTACCACCGGGGGGGGGGAAGTTAAAACAAAACAAAACAAAACAAAACCTCTACACTTTTATGTAGTTACTTTTATTCACCACTAAACTCATTAAGTATCAACCTCTTCCAACATACAGCTCTTCTCTATCAAAGAAAAATATAGTGCCGTTGCTCAGAAGTACTTGCATTTGATGATTTTAGCTGCTGAAAATAGGTATTTCATGAAACAGCCCAAAAAGCATTCTGTGAAAGTTGGCAATTCTTATTGAATTCTGTAATGCTCTTTCAAAAGGCAAATTTCAGTGGCAGAAATCAATGTTTCTGAAGGTAGATCATTAAGGACTAGAAAATGTACACTTCTGTTCATAAATGATCCGGAAAAAGAGATGAATAGTGAAAAGACAAAGTTTGCAGGTGATACAAAATCATTCAGGATAATCAAATCTAAAGTGGACCATGAACTATTGCATAAGAAACTTATAGCACTGAGCAATTGGATGATAAAATGGTAGAGGAAATTCAGTTTTGCTGAAGAAAGCATTGCATGCTGGGAAAAATAGCCACACACACAAATCAATAGGCTCTACATTAACTATTGCCATTCAGTGTATGGATGCTGGAGCCTTCGGTTAGTTCCCAGTGAAAATCAGATCAATCCTCAACAGTAAACAAAATGGCTAGTAAAATATCAGGAATTATTAGGAAAGGTTTAAAGGAAAAAAAAAAANTAATGTACCTGGGTGAGACAGAAAAGGACAAATTGTTTCCAAAGGGGCGCATGTGCTGTTATGGAGGAGAGATCTAGCAGGACCGATAAAGACAATGATCCAACAGCACCAAGCTTGGGTCCTAGACAGCAGAAGATGGGAGGAGAAGGATTGCCCTGCACATGCCCTGCTGCCTATATCCCTTTCCTAAGTAACTGTTCTTGTTATTCTTTTCACTGCTGGGAGGAGGACCTGAGGCAACATGGACCCTTCACTCCCAGGTATGGCAATGTCACAGAATGAGAGAAACATCAAAATGTGCCAGCAGAACATGGAAAGTAGAAACCTGCTAGCTGTCTGTAGTTCAAAACTATCAAAGAAGCCTGTTCTGAATTGAGCGGAAGGTGCCGGTGCTTGGCACTTCTGAAATAAATCCATCACTTCCCCATTGCTACCAAAATGTGTTTTGCTGGAGGGGTGGGAGAGGAGCAGTTTGTCTTTTCAGCTCTTCAGAGATATACATTCAAATATGTTTGAGGTTACTGGAAGTGGAAAACCAAATTTCATTCTTGATTGATTTTTTCAGTAGATGGAAACGCTCATTTAATTGTTTTTTAGTATTTGACCTTTCTATTTCGTTTGGTTAATCTTCATGATGATGAAATAGCATTCATGATATTCACACAGGGTAACAGTTGAAGGCTAGAGTATGAATGCTGATTTTTCTACAATGTTCTGCTGCTGTGGACACCCTAGGAATGAAATCAAATTGAAAAAGAGCCTCAGCTTTTGGTGCTTTTGAGAGACTGATTAAATTTAGTTTCCTTGTAGCCCATGATTAGTCAGGGAACAAGGGGTGTCTGTACAGGACATCTATGGAAATCCATCTTTTGGACCATGCCAGAGCTGCTGAAGCTGAACACAAAAGGGAAAACCCTCAAGATAATAATTTCCTTGGCAAATGTTATCAAATCTTTCAAGTTATATGAAGATTATCGACTCTCCCAACAGCGTGACAGTTTAATGAATATTCTCGTGGGACAGAGTGCGAAGGGCAGAACACCTTCACTGCTGGTAACGATGGGGCTGCAGCCAGGTCCTCCACACTCTGCCGACTTCTGGTGCTGTTTTTGCCCGGTCTCACACTTCACAAATGTGGCTAAACACCCTGTCTGTCTTTGCCTACTGCCTAAATTTCCAAGTCATCCTGGGTACCTCTGAAGGATGAAGGACATGTCCTACTTTGAACTTGGGAAGATTTCAACCAGAAAAATTGCTAATATTTTGCTTTAGATTTAAAAGCTCCCACTTCATAATAAGCAGCAGTTGACAGGAGTGGTGTGTAGTAACAGAGACACCACTTCTAATAACTAATTTGCAACAGACGTAGATTTTCATAAAGATCCTCCATTTTGCAAGCAGCAGCATCACTCAACAATCTGCTATTAGTAGACACAGCACTGAGAAGAGCCATCATCCCAGCTGGCTGTGTGGGTCCGTATGTCCCTGACGTGACCTTGGTTTGTCCCATGGTCCAAAGATTTCCTTCATGACTGTAAACTTTAAAGACCTTACTACAAAGACAAATTTGGCCCATGTGGCAGGTTATCAGCCTGAAAAGAAAAGGGCAAAACACCATCCACTCCAGTCTGATTTAGACTGCGTTTCCTCACTGGTTATCTGGCAGCTTCTGGTATCCCACAGGGATGGAATTTTAAATCCTAAAGATCTTTTGCTATTTTTTTTTAGGTTTTCCTGCCATCTTTTGTGAAGAAATCAGCTTGATTTCAGAGGAAACAATCCTCTTTGTTGCCTCTGCCACAGAAAGGACAAAAACCAGGTTGCAGTCATTTATCACCTTCACTACCCCTTTGTGCAAAAGGTCAAAAATGCTGCAGAAACATCAGTTGTCTGAGCTGGCCCTCAGAACCACCTTGCTGAGCTGAATAGTGCTCCCAATCGAGCAATATCAAGCACAGTACCTGGATCTCCATGCAAACTCTCAGATTGTCGCCTGGAACAGTTACGGTGTATAGTCACCGCCTGTCCATTTACTCCTCCTGATGCTGCTTGTCGCTCATGATATGCAGAGGGTGGAGGTCCCACCTCAGGCATGCACCATGATGAGATCGAGCCCTCCCACCCACCTTTGTCTTTTGGAACCACACAGCTCTGGGATTCATTAAACCAAACTTGCAGAGTGGTTTGGGCCCGTTACGCAAAGAGGAGGCATAAGAAGAGGGGGGAAGAAAAAAACAAAACAAAAAAAAAAAAAAAAAAGGGAGGTAGAAAAAGACAGAGTTCCTTAGGGATCGACATGTTCAATGATCCCTTCAAACCACCACAAACCTTATTTACTAAGCCCCATAGGCTCTCATTAAATGTCTTTGTCAAGCTATTTGCTTTTATAAATTCACCCAGGAGTATGTCATTCTGCCTTTCAGCCAGCCAGAATGCTAGCGGGGCACTGAGCAACTTCTGAGGTTTTATTGGCACCCGCTTTTAAGCACTTTTTGGTCAGTAGCTCTGCTCTGCTCCTGTGAATAACCACCATACAGTAACGCGACTACTAAGGTTAAATTTCCACAGTTCCTTTTTTCTCAACTACTTAGCAAATCAATTCGTTTTGAGAGACCTCAGTTCATACACAAGAGGAGAACAATTACGTGCCACAGTGGTCTGGTAGAATGGAGTCAGGCACAGTCGGGGTAGAAAATTACCTTCTGCACTTTCAAAACGTCAGAAAGAAATAAGCAAGAGAAATCCAGGAGAAAGTGATATTTTGTATAGATAGACACACCTGTCAACCACTCCTGGTTTGTATCATCTCTAAACTTGCTGATGGTGTGCTCTATTCCGTCGTCCCGGTCAGTAACGGAGATGTTAAACAGCACTGGCCCCAGTGTCTGCCCCTGGGGTGCAGAGCTGGTGCCTGGCCTCCAGCTGGACTTTGTGCTGCTGACCACAACTGTTCAAGCTGCGCAGTTCAGCCAGTTTTCCATCCACCTCACTGTCCACATTTCATCAGTTTGTTCATTAGGATGTCAAGGGAGACAGTGTTGAAAGCCTTGTTCGTGTCTAGATAAACAACATCCACTGAGCTTGTTGTTCCATTGTAGAAGGCTATCAGGTCGACCAGACATGATTTCCCCTTTGTAAATCCATACTGACACCTCCCAATCACCATTTGCTTAAATGCACCCTAACGTCATCTTCCTCCAGCAAGGTTAAGTCTTCCTCACTCCAGAATTTCCCACTGATCTCAGAGGCCTGGGATTCCTGAGAGCAAATCTTATGAGCAAAGACCAAGGTGAAAACGGCATTGAGAATCTCAGCCTTTCCCATGTCCTTTGTCATTGGGTCGCTAGATGGATTTATTTCTCTTTGACTAAGAACAAGCAGCAAAACATTGCTGCAATGGTTCAGCGATGTATTTGTCTTCCTGCAGCCACCATGATCACTTAAACCTCAGTGTGGCTATGAACTCCATGTGGACAGGACATCCTTGTACACAGACCACCGCAAACTCAGAGTCCCAGTGCATTTCTTCTTGTACTGAAGAGAACATCTAGCAAAGCCCGCAGCTTTGGTACTTGACAAGGACATGCTAACTGCTTGCGTTGGCTGGAGACCCTTGTCTAATCTGACTGGAATAGACAAGAACTGCATGCTTCCCTTCTTTGAGAAATGAACACCAAAGGCTTTAGCTTTTGTCTTTTATTTTCTCCTCATTCTGTCCTGAAATGGTGCGGAGGCTACACAGGAAGAGAAATAAAGGGAGGAGAAAGTCAGGCTTTAATTTCAGCTGCTTCTCCTTTATGGAGGCAGCAGCACCACAGCTTTCAGCACGCTCATTCCCAGTTTATCCCAGGGTAACAGAGCAGCATGTGAAACTTTTTGAGCAGAAGTTACTTCTGGGTCTGTGTAAAGCAGCTCCCCTGAGCAGAAGCAGCTCTAACGCATGATCCACCATGCCGAGCCCTCAGGTTTCCCCTGGAGTCCCACCAGCATCTCTGACACTTGGTATAGCTGAAAGAGCAGGCGGTGAAACGCCACAGAGAAGCAGCCAGGGACTCCCTTGGTATTTGGGAGCCTGAGGGGAGTGCAGTACCAGCTGAAAGGTTAGGCAGTTCCCTCGCCATACATAAATGACATTACTCAGCCCTGAGAAAGTGCATGGCACAGGCACGTGGTGCTTTGGTGGCCTTCAGCCCCTGGAGCTGCTCTTTCCTGAGCTGTTTCTGCTGGAGCAACACAGATCACTGCAAAATGACAGAACACTTTAAAAGTTACATCGCTACGTTCAGCCTGGGGCGGGGGCGAGACTTTACAGTCCTTCCCTGCAGCAAAATGTACCATCTTCTTTCACAAGGAGCCTTCTGCCTTTTGGCCAGCTTTCCCCAAATTTGGCAGAGGTGCAGGAATCTCATAGGTATTCAGTTCCTTCAAATTTTGTGGAAAATAGGCGTCTTGCTACTGGAATGAGTTGCAGAGGCTCAGCAGAGAGAAGAGGCAGGCATCAGTGTTGCAGCCCTCAGCCACCATGCTGCTCAAGGCTGTTTTTCTGTATGCATTCACCCAATATCAGAAATTAAACACAAAGGCATGTTTCAGCTGTATCTATGCACTGGAGAAACTGTTAATGAAGTTTTTAAGTCCAAAAAAATCCTGCTGTCATCTGATACTTTGTCTCTGCCCTATTCTCTTCTACATGCATCCCGTCTCCCCAGCACACTTACCTAATCAATCCTCATCTGTCAGTCTAGTGCACATAATATTGTCTTCAGGGTGCATTCCTATCAGTAAGACGTCAGAGGCTCATATATATAGAAAACAAACTGATCAATGCCATGTGTTTCAAAAACCATCCCCTCACACACTTCTTCAAAAGTCTAAGACACTAAAATGCACAAAAAAAATGACAGAGTACCAAAAATCAACTCTAATATATGTTTGGCTCATCTCTTGATTTTAATTGAATGGTCTGTATCTTCAGGCAATTTCATTATTCTCCCAAGAGCAGGGAAGCTAAATGAAAGACAAACTTCGTTAACCTCTGACCATGAAAATCAATAATTTTCAATAAAATTTAAGCTAATTTGTTTCCAAAGGATCTCACATCTTGACTCTAGTATCACGTGCTCCAGAGCTAATCAGCTATGGGATATTACATTTTTCCAGATCATTTTTGCCAGCTTAGGTACAAAACCTTTAATTTCACCTAAAACTATGAGAATCCTTGCACGTATGTGAGAGACAGCTACTCTCGATATCGTGTGGTGGTATGAGCAAACAGTAGCCAACTTGCCCTGTATTCACAGCTACTCTAGAGTGACAGTGCAAACACTTCAAAGAGTGCTACTCTTATTTTTAGTTCTGTTTAGGGTCATCGATTCTTCTTCAACCACAGAATTGATTTCTACAAGTTCGTGTTACACACTATCTCACTGAATTCTGCAACCACTGAATGCAAAAATGCTTTCTTGTTTTAAATAAAAATGACAACGTTTCCAGCACAACACTGGGAAAAAATGAATATGGGCTTCTTTCTGTGGATGCACCGAAAGCAAAGGGTGAAACAAATGCTTAATATTTTTTCTAGCTCACCTTCTGCCAACAAGAAACAGCAGCAACTGTGGTACTCTGCTAATGAAGTGCTTAAGCTATTAGATTCCTCCAAGTGCTAGGGAGAGGATATTTGTGTAGATCCCTTCTATACAGCAAGAGGAAATCCATTCCTTACCTCAGTGGAGCATAAAATACAGAAATTTCAGAACAGAAGTTGGTGTTCTGCAGAAAGAGCAAATATAACATTGCTGGAGCGTGGCGAATACTGATAAGAAAAACAGATCAGTGAAGGGAAGAATCAAGCAGTCCTCTCAAATACAATACACAAATCCCCACTGGAATTCTATTGAGGTTAAGGGAACACCACCAGCTTACAACAGAGCTATCACCACAAATACAAAATTTGATCTTTCTAATTCCTGGGCTAGGTTGGACACTAGATTGTAAGGCTTCATAAACAAAATTTATGAAGAAAAATATTAGCAATAAACATATTTACAGGTCACTTGGGGATCAAGACCCTCCAATGGCTCTCTCCGAGAAGGGAGCCCCTGGAAATCTGTCAAGCACATCAAGAAAATATAATAATTGGGAAGGGGAAAAAAAAAAAAAAAAAAGGCTCAGTGGAACACAGTATCAACTCTCAGCAAAAACATTGTGCACTTGCACGGCCAGTATAGGAGATTGGATGACTGAGTATTCAAAATCCAGCCTCAAGACTTGCAGACACTGGCAGGTCTGAAAGCAGTAACCCCAAAATGGGATAGCTCCACGACACATGGTCAGATGTAGAGCCACAGCGTCCCCAAAGCAATGCCTTCTCTGGATGTACTAAAATCTTTGCAAAGGGAAGGGAAGTTAAAGAAGCAAATAGAAAATTCAGCTCCACAATAAGAAATTTCCATGAAAATGACAGCATTGATAGCATTTAGGGTTTGCTCCTCTCGGAGCAAAAACTCCCACCACCATTCAGGAGCGCTCTTGTAGGCCAAGGCAGCCAGCCCCAGCCTTCTTCCTCCAGGAGGTCCCCTCCTCTGGACAGAAGACCAGTCCTTGACCACTTCAGCCTTGGCTGCTCTGCACAGTGCTCAGCAGGAGGCACTGAATGTGATAATGTGGCAAAGGAGATGTCTTGCCACAGAAACTGGACCAAAATGCCCATTCCATTAAAATTCATTTCACACCAGCCAGCCGTTACTGCATGGCTGCTTTATCTCCTCTGAATTCCTTCTGCCAAAGAAGTCCCTCACCTAACTTACACTCTTGCTTAAGTGAGACAATTCCTCGGGTTAATCAGCCCAGTAAGAATATTTCTTTTGCTGACTTTGAGAACTTTGGTGGAAGAAAAACAAATAAATTAAATTAAAGGTCAGGGAAAGCTGCAACCACCTTACAGCAAATTCCTCCAAACACAGCTAAGCATTTTGCAGAACATTAATGAGAAACAATCAGCTCGCTACTCTGACAGCTCAGTTTAGGGAGTAAAACACTGACTATCGTGTAGCTCGGTAACGTAGACAGCAAAAGCTACATGATGAGATCCCACTTTTGGTGACTCAGCACAAGAGACTCGGGAAAGTGCATAGCTTGCAGAACAGCAGGGAAACCACACCCCAGCTCAACTTTCCAAAAGTCATAAAAGCAGCTGACAATAGGTCCCATTTCTCACTGCTTTCAAGCAGAAGTCGTCAAAAAAAGTAAGATTACACATGCTAAAAATTATGATGAAGGGGTATCCCGCAGGGAAAGATCACTGATCTTCCATAGCAAAGAGCAAATATTTATCATTAGGCAGAAGAAAGCAATGAACTCTCAGAACTAAAATTAAATACAATTGGCCACTGTTCAATATTAGATAAGAAAAATCAAAGATATTAGACATTGTATATAGATTAGATGTAAGATTTTCCTACTGCTAGATGAAAAATTCAAAGAAAAGTTCAGTTGCACTTGCCATCAATCTAATTTCCACAAATGAAAAGGCTGCATTTTTCAAGAAAAGGATAAGAATGCTTATCATCAAAAATATGCTATGTAGCAAGAGAAAATGACCAATATTTTGGACCTGGATTTCTTGCTCCTTTTCCAAAAGAGCACAACACACGGAGTCACCCAAAGGACAACAGGTTCTTGTTTCTTTCTGGATACCATGAATCCTGGCAATTGCATTCCAGCTTCCCACTAATTTTTCATCTGATAGGCTTCCCACTTTTCAGATTTGAAATGAAAATGCTCTCAACACCAGGCAGTGCAGCGTATTGAATACACACATCGAGTCAAATCAAACCAACTGACCTCACATCATTTTCCCAAATGCTTGTGATGTTTTCATCGCACTGTCCCCAACAGGATTTTTACTGCAAGATGCATAACAACTGACTGAAATCTTTGGCAGTGGAGCAGTGATTGCATAGCAATTACTCTACAAATATTATCCATAAATGCTCCGTATTACAGGAAGCACTTCGCTTATACTGTGGTTGAGAAACTCGGGTGATATCATAATTTTCCCCACTGACAGCTATATCTGCTGCTTAGCAGAAAACAGCTTTCAGTCTGGAAAGCAGAGGCGCTTGTCTACCTGATCACTGTAAATCAAGCAGATCTCTGGTTTTTCTTCCAAAACTTTTGCTCAAGGGACCCTATGGGCAAAGTGAATTATTGAGAAGTCAGTCTAGAGATTACCGCAGGGACACTATCACCTGAGTATTTGGGATCTATGTTCAGCCGTATACCAAGTGATACAAAGGTTAACATAATATATTAATGTTTGTAAAACCATTTGACAAGCTATATCCATCTAAGCAGTAGTGTTGTTACACTCAATTTTGGAGAAGTCAGGTCAAACCATGAAGTTGAGCAGCAATAAAAATAATCCTGTTGGTTTAGCCTAATCTAGCACAGCGAGTGCTTCAGTGTGCATAGCCAAGGTTTTCAGTAGTAAGTAATAACTTCGGAGCCTTTTTTTTTTTGATAGCCAGTGTCACACGCTTGCACGAGACCCCTTTTCAAAGGCTGGTACGTATCATTCACTTGCTTTTTAAAAATCTCAAATTGAGCGTGCATCCTGCACATGCTTATGCACACACTCTAAAATCGGCTGTCCGTTTATAAATCCTCTGCTGAAACTCTTTTTCCAAATAAATTATAAAAACTTGTGCAGTCTAAAACAGTAACCAGAGTATTGTTTGTCTTTAACAGGCATCACAGGCCAGACTTTATTAAGGAATGCAACGAAAGACAGGAATTTCAAAGTACTAACCACCCAATGAGCAAAGAATTTTTTCTTTTAAAGTCATACCCATTTTGCAATACTTTGAACCCAATGAAAGTCATTTCTCTGGCTCCTTAGGCAAACTGATATATTGCTCATACGGTCCATGATTACGCCTGCATAACCAGCCAGCAGACAGACCCAAAGGGCTTGGCGGGGATGCTGCGCATGAGCCCAAACCTGGCCAACCATATTGCCATCCCGTAGGCACTGGGAGCTTATTCAGACCTTTCTTTTCTACGCTGCTGTGCAAATTTAACTTGGAGCTTTCAGAACCAGATTTACAAGTACAAAACCCTTTACCAAACCAAATATTCCTGAGAGTGCTCATCACGAACTAAGGCTTTTGAAGACAGTTTCTGCCCTCAGTTATATACACAAAGACAAGAGGTGCTGAATATTGCAAAGCTGAATCTGGACGGTCAAACACCAGAGACTTCCAGAGGTTTCCCTGCAAGGACTGGGAGTTTAAGATAAGTGAAATAAAGCTTTGTTTAGCAGTATCCTGGCATGACCCTTACTGAGTTCATTAGAAACTAAGCACGGCACACTCAAGTATCTCCTTAAATGCCCTAAACATTTCACAACGATGGAAACGGATTTCTTATCACATCCTCTGAGCTTTAAAATGCCCTATTTACATTTTGCTTGCTTTATTTATTTATTTTAAGACTACAGGAGCAGCTCACAGAGGCTTTCCATGTGCCTTAGATGTTTCTTTATAGCAGAACTGTCAAAAGTCATAGTTTAGAGATTATGGTAATTCCATGTAAATAGTATTAATAAAGGAATTAATCTGTTTTCTTCCCATATAATCTCAGAAAACTGGCTGTTTTAGTGCTGCTTGTTTTATTATTGTGACATTGGTGAAGAAGATTTAAGGAGCTAAATGTGCACCTGTGGCTTGTAGCACAATACAGCAAAGTTGTGTGTTAGTGTCAGCGTGGCTCAGTAGCAGCCCTTCCAAAATTACCTTCATTTAACGTTAAAAAACAAGCAGCTGGGCATTCATTATATGGCTCCAGTCTTCCTTCCTACTTGCAAAGACTCTGCTCTGCTTATTGTCAGCTTAGTAGCTTTAAAAAAAACCATGCAGAGAAATTTGTGATTGTGTATAGGAAAAAAAGCCCTAAATATAATTCTTCGTATTTCATCAATTTCTAAAATGCAAGAGGGTTGTTTTTGCAACAGGGCAGCAACTCAGGAAAGTATTAAACTTGTGCTCAAAGTGTAATCCCTTCCAGTATAGTAATTAAGGTGTTTAAGTGATTTGTTCAATAGGGGTGGACATCCAGTTAGAACACAAGAGTACAAATCATGGGAGTTGTGATCTTCAATTGAAAATAAAATCAACAGCAAGGGATTTTTTCTTCTAAACTTCACATAAAAATACAAATTTATTAGATCTCGTTTAAAGTTATTGAAGACTATCAAAAGAACATTATTCCAGCATTGATTCAAAACCATGGGGTGCACTCTCAGCATAATTAAAATGAAAATATCTTGAGCTATTTTCCTTTCCTGCTTCCATATTATTGTCTAATTGTTCAGAATGTCTGTTTGTTATGGAGGCAAAGTAATTAAGCACAGCACGTTGCAACAAGGGGGATCATAAAGCCAGAGTTGGCTACATTACCAACACGGATATCAGCATAGCAAAACATTAAGGGAAGGATTGGAATTGTAATTGAAAATAATTGGATGATCCAGTTCATTTGGCTGACATCAGGACCATTTGTGCACTTCAGTGCTCTTTAGCCCTGGATGCTCCCTGTTCACCTGCGCTTTTAGAATGGATCTTTTCAAGGGAAAATCTGGAGCAATGTTAAAGATCTGCTTGCAGTACCTATGGCGTGTCAGAAGGCCAGAGCGTTACCAGTCAGTGTGAATGGTAAGTGGCCCCATATTTACATTGCTACCTACGAAAGAACCGTTCACACTAAAAATACATAAAATACAGCCGATTCTGATGAAGCCCAATCCAGCATGCCTTGAAATCAATGCAGGTATTTCCTTTTCATTAGCAGATGAGGACAGAGATCTCCAGGGAAAGCTACTCCCCTTAGAAGGGTTAGGACAGTTACTCACCTATTTAGAAGATAGAATATGTGGTTCCGTGTATTTTTTGTTAACGTAACCATTAAGCTGAGGGCTGTTTGAGAAGCAAGTTTAAGAGCTTCAACAGAAAAACTTTGTCACTGTCTCTCAGAAACCCAAGCACCTCAGATATCTCCAGCTTTCAGCAAGTTGCGACTGCACAACTCTAATCTCGTACGTCACAACTTGGCAAAATCAAAACTCAGCACTCCACAGAACCCAAATTTTCGAGTCAGCAATATGGAAACAGCCAAGTCACGACTTCCGAAATTACTGAGTCGTACAGCCTCCAAAAGAGCCTATCACTGCCTAATCTCCATCTCACAAAATTGATAGCTTAACATGGAGAAAGACGTACCTGTTTGCAGAAAACCCTTCACAATGCTGGAAAAACAGAGCTTAATCACTCTCAAACTAGTGGCACCAGCCAGAGCAGAGCCCTGGGAAACATGAAACTAAGATGCAAATTTAATTAAATGAATTGTACACACAGGAGATTTAGAGGGCCATGCAAGTCTCTTCAGCAATGCAAATAATTGTGTCCACAATTGACATTTTTAGTCAAAACATAACAAAAGACCAGTGCGACAAGAGCAGGTGTGAAATGCCTAGTCTGGGACTAAGTCAGGGAGTACCAGGGGAAAAAGTAAAATAGGAGGGGAAAAAGAAAAGGCAAAGAGAGTTTCCCAATTAATTTTCTTTACAGCCTGGACCTTGTGCTCCACAGCACCTGCGCAAAAGCTGTTTGAGGGGTTTTTAGCTTCAGCTGACAACGTGAGGGCTGTCGGGTGACCACGTTTGAAAACGGAACCTGGCATCGCTTCTTCTAGCCACCTCAGCATGTCTGCCTCCGAAAGATGCTGCTCCTGCCGCTCACCAGCCCCGCTCCAGGCAGGGGCGCTCCCTGCCGCAGTGCGCACCGCAGCACGAGAGATCATTAGTGGGGGCCCCAGAGCAATTAAGTCACGGCTGCTGACCTTTTCCAAAGTCAGCTTATCAATCTGCAGTGCTCTCCTGAAATCGCAAGTACCGTTTATTACCAAATAATTTACCTAGTTTCCTAGCAAACTGTCTGTACAGTTTATATTTATAGAATGAACTCTCCCACATGGACAGTTTTAACACCCCCCTGGGATCTCTGCAAACCAACAGCCTTCTGCAGTCACGCAAAGGTTAACATAAGGTTAAGTCAGAGCATTTACATTCAATGAAATACTACGCTGATTCAAATGCCCTTGACTGAAATTACGCGTCAGCCACGAGAGCAGCAGCCTTCTCCGACTGGCGTAGAAGCAGGCTGGGACCAGCAAGCTCCTGACTTTAAATCTGAGCTCCATCAAACCTCTCTCAGTCCTTCAAACCTTGAAAGGAGTTGGAGATGCTCCCTTCAAGTGAGACAACATGAACCCCCCTCTGTCCTGGTTGGGAAAAGCATATCCTGGTCCATGTTAACAATCCTGAATGCAGGACTGACCCGCCGGGGACCACAGCTGCTGAGACCTGCGGTTGGCTGGCAGGGAGAGGAAGGAGTTTTAATGCCTTCTATAGATTTTATTTGGTGACAGGGAGGGTTCGAGGGGGGCAGGGCAGGGGGCCAGGAGGCACGAGGGGATTTGGAGCAGGGCAGTGGAGAGAAGCCACAGGGAGCGGGGACAGAGGAGGTGGCTGTAGGTCACAGCAGGGACGCAGCCACCCCTCAGTGCACCGAGTGCCACCACCGCTGCCTGCGCGTGGCCATGGCACCAAGCAATAGATGCTGCAGGTTTCCAAGCCAGGACAACAACACGGAAACAGCAGCTCTGCAACAGCCCTGGGGGGAAGGATCAGAACTCCAGGTAACGGCTGGGCTCCAGCTACGCTGGAGTTTCTCACATATCACAAGCCATACCACCAAACAAGTCCTATTTCAGGAGGGGGTGATGGAAAAAACCAAAAGCTGAAGATTTTGCGTAGCAGTTTCCTGAGAAATCACTTATTCAGACATCCAGAAGACTGACAGGTCTGTGTTGTTGTCCGTTTCCTCACTGAAGTATTTCACATACCACAGCCAATGCACACGGCTGCTCCCAACTGGACCTTTAAGCTCGGAGCTCAGGCCAGCTGTGAGGTACCACCCCAGGGACGGGATGTGAGACTCCTGCTCTGATGAGACGATGCTCAGCACCATCTCCACAGAGATAACAGACTCAAAAACCCATGGAAGTATCAAACATTACTTTTGTCTACTAAATCAAGCATTTGCTTTACAAGAGCACCTGAGTGTTCACCCTGAAGTTTAAGGAGTGTAACATACACTTCTGGAGTTTTCTAGTTTATCTCTAATTTCTTTCCTAAAAAAAGTTTCACATTTTTTAAAGTTTCTGATATTTGGTGGGGAATCCAATTATTGCTTAGCATTTTTTTGTTGTGCTTACCACTTTATAAATGTACATTCTCTTGAGCTTCAGATGACACATCCCCAGGCTCTGGCTGCGTTATCCATCAGACACAATGCAATTTGTTTTTTAATTTTTTCTTACAGTTTATACATATTTTTCAGTCCTAAGGGGCAACCAGATATGCAGAATTCTTTTATTTTAACATTTCTTTTTTTGAGACAGAATTTTAAAAATATTTTTAAGGAAAATAACTGGGCTTTTAATACTATAATAACAGAATTAAGCTTACTGGAATCCTCACCTTTCCTTTCATCTCAGCCGAGACAGGATTACTACAGATGGCACAGTCAAACATCTTAACTTTGCACGAATACAGAAAACCATCTCTTTCCCTGGGCCCCACATATGTGGAGGCATAGCATGGGATCTTGAGATCGGTAGCAACAACTTGGGTCTTCCAGTTCATCTTTCTGTCACCGTGGGATTGCTCCTTATTATTAATTTTTCAGTGTCTTGTCTGGTCTAGCTTTAAACGTGCCAGACACTGCACTACCACCACTTGCCCAGGGAGACCATATCATAACACACTACATCTCACTGTCAGGAGCTTGGCTGATACTCAAACCAAGTTTTCCTTTGTTTCATTACGTTACTATCCCTTATACTTTCTACCTGTAAATAATTCTTTGCTCCCCAAAGCTCATATTTTGTAGGTACTGCTAAGAACTTCACTGTCTCCCACCACTTAATCAGTCTTTACTCGGATACCACACTGTACAATCTTAATTTTTCTGTGTAATTACATTTATTTGCACTCATAACTACTTCGTTGCTTTTCTCTGGGCTCTTTATCAAGAACATGCTAACAAACATGGAGGGAGATGTCTGACAATAGAGATACTCTCCACATAACAGTGCCTCATTGGTAGAGTGCAGTAAAACTCAAAAAGCAATAAGAATTAAGAAAAAAAGGGAGTTCTAAGGAATTTGGTTTTAATATAAAAGGAAAGTGGGTTTTATATTAGAAGACTTTGATTCAAAATTTCTTGGAGATGTATCAGTTTAGACAAGCCCTTAAGTAAGAAAAATTTCCCATGTCCAGTACAGAGTCTGTGGTCAAATCAGATATATTTCACCATCCCAAAGTGGCCAAAAGTTGGTTTACCACATTTAAAAACCTGCTTCAGATCAGAACTCCACTCAAATGAGATATGACATTTACACCATCTCACAAAAAATGTATCTCTATCTTCTAATGGGATTTTTTATTTATTTGATATAAATAAATATTGCTTGATCCGGCAGAGGGATGTAACCCAGCCCAACGCGCTGCCCAGCCAAGGGGATACTTGAGTGCATTTGCCTGTTCTAAATCAAGCAGACCCGCAGCCTGGACCCAAATGTCACATGAGCATCTTCACTAACCGGACTCTTGGCTGTTCTGAGGTGAGACTTGGTACACAACACAAAGGTACGAGTTAACAACAATGAGACTGAGCACAAAACTCTGGCATCAGCGAGAGCCCCTGCTGCTCGGGGCTGGCTGCATCTGGAGTTGTGTGAACAATGGCATGGGGAGAGATTGCTCCTAAAGCAGAACTTAATAGATTGCTACTCCAAAGAGCCCGTAGTGCTGTTGTCTCCCCTAAAGCTGTTGGAATTAACACAAGATGTCAAGACATTTTTGATAACAGTATCAGCAAATTCTTCCTGAGGGCCTTTTTCTGTTAGATTCAACCACCACAGGTCATGAGTGTTTCCTTAAGAGGAAGCCTGCAATTAGCAAAAATAACCCCAAATCCCATCTTTATTTATTGTTCATTTTTAGCTGACCAAGGTGCAGAAATTGTAACATATGCTTCCAGTGACTAATTGCCGAAAATAGCAAGTAAACTGAATATTGAAGAACACTATAAGCCGTTGGCAAACACTTTAAAAAAATAAACCCTGAAAAGCCAAAATAGATCATGGTAAGTTCCCCCTGCCCCCACCCCCCCAAGAAAAGTTGCTGAAATCTCTGCTAATAATTCAGCAACGTCTGCTTTGAATCCTATTGCTTGCAAAAGTTGTGCATTTTCCAAAGAACAGGATACATTTTTCTTTGCTTTAGTCTTTTTCACCATCTTGACTTCACTTCAGGTGACAGCCCACACCACCACAGCTACTTTAGCTACATTAGCTCACTCATGTAATGTCAGCTCCTGTTAGTACCAGGCAGTGAAAAAAAAAAAAACCACGACATGATGTAATACTACATGGTCCTGCTGAATGTAATGCAAGTTGTCAGAGGATTGTAGTGCTAGTCTTCAAAGGGAAGAAGGAAGATCTATTTTGAATGTAGTTAGTGAGGAGCATGCCTTAAATGTCTCAGAAGTTTATCCTTCAATAGTCCCCCGGGCAAATAACTCCTCATTGTCTATATGAAACGTTATGGCCTTCATTTTTCCCGTCTTTCATATTTCTCTTTTACTCTGACCAAACCAAACATACTTCTCCTACTTTCACCCAGATCCATCATCTTCTCAAATGGAATTCCAGTCCCTAGCACCAAGGTCCAGAGTATGAGAGGTTCAAATGAGGCACTTCCGTAAAGTCTGCCATCTAGGGCACTCAACAATCATCCCTCAACAAGGAACGCTTGTAACATAGAGCCTCAGCCACTGGCTGATCTTCACAAGACTATACCTCTTTCACCCTGCAGCAAGCTACATATCAAGAGATAAAAAGAAAGCAGTCTAAGGAGCAGCTCCTCTGCCTCTCTCCACAGGGTTACTTTCGCTCCAATGAGACCTCACTTGGAGCAAGGTACTACTCAACAAGGGAAACGGGCAAGTCTCACTGCTTCCTAATTTGAGGCCTTACGTTGTGCTGATCACCTGTAGAAAGGCTTGTTTGTCCCGTGGTGAGGAAACGTGACAGAAGAGAGAGGAAGATGTTTTAATAAACTGGACATCCACCCCTCTAAGGTAATCCACACCTCGAAAGTATGGTCTGTGGTGGTAAGCTAACAAGACGAGCTGGGACGATAGCTCTGTTAAATGCTGAGTAAAGTCTCTTAATTGGGAATGTAACGTTACTCTTTATACCATGGTCAGTCTGTTAAGAGTATTGAAAACATTTCACCTACTTCTCATCCCAAGACTTTGGAATCAGAATAACAGCAAGTGAAATTGGGGTAAAAATTGAAAAAAAGATTGAAAAAAGTTCATGAAAAAAAGATTCAGAAAAATATTTGAATGACAGGCTTAGCTGTGTATTTGCAGACCTTGTTAAAATCTGATCCCAAATATATAAGCTACTAGTGAGAACTCTCATCTGTCACTTGTGCAGAGAACACAGGGGACCTCTTAGCAAGGCGAATGTGCAGACACAGAGAAGTCACTGGGCAGTGGCCAGAAGCAGTTAAAACACATAGTTTTTAAGTTCGCTTGAGGCAGTCCTAAGTTCACAACCCCGGCTCAGACTCTTGGTTCTGACACCAATCCCCTGGCCCATCCGACAAATTATTCACGTTTTGTGCTGATCTGCTGAACTGTAAAGCAGAAATGGTAAAGGAGATTAAACAACGGCTCAGTTCTGAAATGGCTTTGCATTGGAAAAGCATTCTGGAGAGATAATGGTACTTTCTATATTCTTCTCCCAAATTTCACAACCTGTAGGATAACGGGCAAATAAGTTTCTCTGCTGTGGTCCAGGAGGTCATTCCGCTGCCAAAGGGATTTATATACATGTAAGAGCTTCAGCAGCTACCTCATGCAGTTAGTCCAATGGGTATTTTGTACCACAATCATCAGGCCATAATGACACCACCTATTTTATAGGGACAAAGCTCTAATGGAGACCCAGGTAATGTTTGTGGGTGGAGATAACATAACTTTTATAAGACCAGTTCATACAGTTGGAAGTTACACACACGCTCTTCTTTAGAGCAAGCAGGTCAAAAGCAATTTATCTGACTAGAGATATTGATCAGACCAGAAGCGAGAAGGTAGTTGGGTAACGGAGGAGTAGGGGCAGGACGTTAGCAGGGGAAGAGATGTCTCCCAAAGAAAGGGAGTGATAGGTAATTTATCATCTATGGAACATGGAGAGATTAGTGGAGAGGAGAGGAGAAGTTGTAACTGATAGGCATTTGCCTTCCTCCCTTCTAACTGTTTTGGCTTTTATGCAAAAGTTCCATCCTGTTACTTCACCATGTTCATCTTCTTGCCAACCACAACTAAAATGTTCATTTGTATAACAAACAAACAAACAAGCAGAAAATAGAAGTAGCTAGCCCTCCAACTAACAACAACGGACTGACTGACATCTAGTCCTACCACACACAATCAGGGTTTTAAATTAAGTAGCTCTCACATCACTGATGAAAGTGACAGTAACTGAAATGCTGCTTTTTTAGGTCTTTTGTATTCTTATTCCATAACCCAGTTGCTGATATCAGATGTTATCTGGGGATAATATCAGCTTTGTCAGAATGATGCTAAATGTTCCTTTTTCCAGTATAGCACCCCACCTCCACTTTGGAGAGAAAGGGGTTGTTACTGGCTAAAACATACAGAAGAAATCCCTGCCCTGCCCTTGCTTGCACTTGTGTGCATCTCATAGTCGTTTTCAAATGTTATTCCAGATCACTGGCAGTCACACCAGCGTGTGAGCCAGCTGCTGCCCCAGGGTTGTGCGATGCAGGTATTTGCGAGACTTCTGCAGCCTGGACCAGGAAGCCCTCAGACTGCAGTGTGCTGCCTCGTGCCGTATCAGGAATTTGAAATAGTAAGCATTCGCTAACGAATGAGTCAAAGTTGAACCATTTAGATGCTTGCACCCTATTACAAATACAGAAATACCCATTAATGCCTCATAAAAGTTTACCTATAAAGGATACAACATACTATGCTTTCAAAAAGAGCAATAGCTGTGTTGCAAGATCTCAAAAAAAAACCAAAACCACACATTAAAATGCTCTCTACATTTTTCCGGCTACTCCAGAATTTCTGTGTTAAATATCTGAACAACAATCATGTTAGAAGTGGCTAAGATTTCTGAAGACAAATGGTGATTCTGAGTGCCTGACAGGAGTCCCTGAAAGAAGTGAATGACTTTCACGTGATGCAGTTCCCTCCTCTCCGCAATTTGAGTCTATTAAGCCAAGCACCTCGGGTCACCAAGCACCCTTCAAAATCCTAGGCTGTTCATCACCACAGCACACATTTCCATAAAGGGAGGAAAAGCTTTAGCATCAAAAATATGTAAATAGGCCCAATAAATCTGGTCCTAGGACTTGTTTTTTAAAGTCAGAAGACTAACTATTGCTGCCAGCCTCTTTGCAGGGGCTATAAGAGATGATCATTTTCCCTTGTAATGGTTCTGACATAAAGTGTGTATCAAAAACTGCATACTCCTCATATCCATCCAGCTGTGTTTAGCAATAAACATGATAATTATGCAGATAAGGCTTAAATAAATTCCTATACCTAAGGGCAGCTGAATGCTTTTTTAAGCAAAACAATAATTAACCCTCCATAGGGCTGAATGAGCACAGACCTTTGCTCCTTCCCAAGGTGGGAAACCTGTGTCTTGGCACCGCACCTCCCAGGCATCTGTCACAGATATAAATGGGTCAGCATACTTCAGAGGAAACAGCTCCAGGGCTGTTCCTTGTGAGGTTCCAAAAAAGGTCAAGAACAACAAGATCTACTAGTTCCTCTATCTTGACACTGGGATTTGAGGTGTGTTTCAGACAAATGTCAAAGGAATTGCACGTAAACGGAGAGAAGAGCAAAAAAACGCCAGTGGAATTGTTTGCTGAAAAACAAAGAAGAGGCAGGAGCTTGGCAGTAGATGAAGATCCTTGCAGTAAACTGAGAAGCTCAAGGGCTCAGAAGTATGACCAAGCTATTGCAGTGTAATGAGTTACCACACATTGGTTGATCTGCAGTAACTGCTCATATGCATGCTCTTAGCTCACAACAAAGATGAAGATGATGTGTTTATCTTGACTTCTGTTATTAGGTTGAGGCTCGTATGTTTTACTTTGGATCTGTGACAAGCCAAGCATCTCTATAAACTGCTACTGCTTGAAGAAGCCTGTGAAGCATCCTGATAGTGGCTCTGGTCTGATAAGATAAGCAGGACCAGCTACCCATCTTCTTATGTGGTCGGTCACCACCCTATTGCAATGCCTTCGTGGCTGTCCTCGCCATCGTATCTGACTACTTCAGTTATAAAATCTTTCAATATAGAGACTGCATGGTCATACAGATGGTATTAAACACCGAATTAAATGGTTTGCCAGGCTCTTCCATAGCAAATGGTGGTAATACATCCCACATGCACGTACTTCCCCTTCTTTCTTCATCCTTCTTGGACATTTTTTGGCCTGAGACTGAATATCCAAAGGAGTCCAAAATCATCTCCACCACATAGCTTCTTGCTTTAAATCCAGCATAAGAAACATGGGAATTGTCATATCGGTTTACGCGCACTTGAGGACTAACTCAGTACCTGTCAGGCATCAGCTGAAGGTGTGTAAAGACAAAATCCAAAGTGATCCTTCCATGGTGAGCAACTGGGAGGAGTTACCAGTCTCAAATTTCTGCATCACCGTGCTTACCAGCCAGTGCATTTTCCTTCTGTAATATTTCCCCATGGCTTTTAGAAGTCATCTTAACTTTTTATGCCCACCAGATCACATGGTAACAAGTTCCACAGTTCAGTTATGCATTATGTGGAAATAATGCTGCTTCTGAGTTATTAACCTGCCGAGAGATTCAGATGCTCCCTAATTCCCTTATTGTGAAAACCAGTGAATAATCATCCTTTTGCCTTGCTTCCCCTTCCCCACTCACGGCTTTACAGCTGGCTGCTGCAGCACTGCCCCACCGCAGCTTTGCCTGGAGGGACAGTGCTGGTGACAAGTGACAGATGGTAGGAGCTCTAAGCTGGGTCTGCTCTTGAATCTCCGAGAATACAGAGCTGTGGTTCACATTTAGCAAACCTCCATGATCAGTCCTGCGGGAGGTGCAAGAATGTCTCTCTGCTCTATGGGGAGAAAAAGAAAAAGCACCAGACCTGGCTCTGGTTGCTGGGTCTCCCGGTGGTTCACCCATGGCAACTCCACTGCGATCTGCCGCTTTCGTTTTTGTTTGTAATACCTCTGACAGTGCTGAGCAGAGAAGGACAGAGGCTTGCTCAGACCCTCTCCCTGCATTTTAGAGGCTTACCTATAAAGTTTGAGCATAGGTGTAATCATCTTAGACTCCAGAGGGGCACGTTTAAAACAGTACAGAAAGTTTCCTGCTCCCCATTACATTCACCAACTTTCTTTCAGAAGCCGGTTTCTACAGACCACCCGTTGACTTCATCTGTTCTAAGAAGAAAGGACGTCTCTGAAGCCGTGTCACTGCATAAGGAGCCCAGATCCCAGGGGAGGCTGGAAACCCAGCACAGGCTCTTCTGAGAAGCCTAGGCATACTTATGATGATTTCTGCAGAGGGCTAGCTGTCCTGAAGAGCGCCATGCTGAGACAATGAGTGAAATCCCCTTGAAATCTATTTTTCAAAGCCTGATGGTTCTGTCTCAGCCTGCAGGGATGAATCAGACATCCCAGCAGGCTCCTGGGGGCACGAAGGGAGAAGTGCCTCAGGTAGTCCTGGTGCGAGTCAGTCTATACCTGTAACCACCTGCAAAAGAAATGCTTAGTACTAGTGTCATCTTTACAGCTCTTCTGATTTTTTCCCTTAGACAGGTGTCCTGGGGCTTGCTGCTTCTCCCCAGCTGGGTCTCTGAGGTTTCACACGCTTTCTTTTCTTACATATAAGAATATAGCATTTAGACAATTCACCCTGAGAGAAAACTGAGGTATCCAGAAAAAAAAACAACAAGCAGAGAAGAGTATTTCCCTTGCAGGGACAAGAATATTCCCTACACCCCCATGGAAATATCTTTAGCAGGAATAGGATACCTACAGACTTCATCAGAAGCAGAGCTGAGACAGCTCTATGAACTCGGGGGGGGGGGACACACAACCAAAAACCCCCACAAAAACAACAACAACAAAAAAAAAACACCCAAAGCCTTCCTCCAGGACCCATTTCAGTAGGAAAAGGAAAGGCTGGATGAAAGAATAACTTCAGGTAGAAGAACTCAGACTAGAGAACATACTATCAAGGTCTCACTCCCACTGCATTGAGATCTACCAACACTGCCTAACTCTGGCAAGTAATATGTTGAGTTAATCTCCACACCTGGAAACTATTAACTGGCCAGAAATTCCCATCTTTTTCCTGTAGACTCACTGGTTTCCTGCATCTCTCTTTGGGTTTCAATTCCCTGCTACAGGGCATCCTTTCCCCTCTCCCTGCCCCGTACGATTTCACGGCACTCAGACAGACAGCTTGCTGCCAAAGCACATTACTTAGCAATTTTCTGCATTAAGCTACCCTGTGCTCATCTCCCTGGACTCAGGCCATTCTCCAATGTCTCCCAGCAGCTTTGAGTCATATGCTCCCACCATCTGACCCCCTGGACTCCTCTCCTCCGCTAGAGAGGCAGGTTAAGCCTCAAGCCAAGTGGAGTTGAACTCCAGCCCTTTCAAAGTGCTTACATTGCCCAGCAACAGATGGTAGAGTGCAACTTCTAACCAGCAGGAAAATGATGTTTTCCTCTCACCAACTGGAATATCAACAAAAATCTGTACGTACTTTCGAATTCCAGTATGAAAGCCGATTCCATTTTTCAGTTCAGAGCTTCAGCCTTTGTAATGCCACCAGAGCAACTGAACCCTAAGTAATATCACTCAGTTTCCCTTTTGGTGGCTCAGAAGAAGGAAGAGCAAGGACCGTGCTGGATGACTTTGCAGCCGGTTCAAAATTCCTACTTAGGGAGGTGGGTGTTACTGGTTGTTATCTCCATAGTGGTGATAATGAAATCACTGTTGCAACATGAGGAATAAAAACTTTTGACTAGAGATACAAAGAACTAAGTTTTCAGTAAGGAAATAGAATCTATTTGGAGAATATTCTCTTCAGGGATGTTAATTTGAAATTTTTTATTTCTAGTCATGATCATTCCTACAGTCTCAGAAAAACAACCATGTTCAGCCTATACTCTGCGAGGCAATCCGATCCAGCGGTTAATTATTGCTGTTTGCTATTTTTAAGGCATTTTATAAAAATAAATAAAGTGCACACCTTTGTAATTGTAATGCAATGGTAGCAACTGGTTTTGTGTCAGACCAGTGTTTTGCAGAGTCGGCCTTCAGGCCACATTCACAATCCCCCCTGCATTACAGCCACTTCCAGAACAGCTTTGTGAGTCCCTGGTACTATGTTCATTATACATTTAAAAATAACTTGTACTCTCTAAAGAAGAAGCCAGAATCTACTGTAACTTAGCAACATGACGAAGTGCCAACAGTGGCAAGAAACCCCTAAGACCCACCAGCTCCCTTGTTGCTCTTATTTATTCGCCAAAAGTTTGTTATTTACTGATAAGCAAAGCAAACAACGCATTACCGTGACACGTATGTTCCACGTTTACCCACCAATTTTATTGTTGACAAAGAAGTTCATAAGCAAACATGAAATTAATAAAGCCCTGTATACACAAGTGAAAGTTGATAATATCAGTAATATCGTCTGTCAACTGAGTTAATATAACCAACTTGCTAATTGCATGAGAAATACTGAGAAGAAAAAGAAAGCCGTTTGCTTTGAAGAAACTTAATTCCCTATAATCAAATTTGAGTATGGCTGTAGCAGTCTAAACATTTCCTTTTATGTGGTATCTATCAAAACATATGACCTGTTTTCTTCTGATTATTTGATCTGCAAAAATATAACGTAAGATGGGTTGTTCAGAGTTGCATTTAAAGTCTAGAAGAGGAAATCAGTGATAAAAATGAGAAAAAGCCAGAGATTTTTGCACACCAAATCTTTTTTTGTACATTAATTAATAATTATGCCTCAGATTTTTTTCAAGTGAGCTATTTCTCCTGCTGACTCTTGCATTTTAGGTTATGGGAAGCTGCATCTTCACTCTCAGGGGCAAAATTTTTAAAAAATATGAACCCAAAGACAGACTTCTTAAATGAGATATTATTTTTCCTGATTTCTAAATGAGAACTACTATAAGCTTACATTCAAAGAAAATTAAAAACATCAGACAGACATTAAAGCACAGAATTGGAAGTTGAATTTGTGGCTCCTTTCTTCTTTTTTTTTTTTTTGAAGGGAAAGTTCTACCAGGGGGGAAAAAAAAAAAAAAAAAAAAAAAAAAAAGCCAATCTTGTACACAATTCCACCTACCAACCAACAGGCCAGGCAAGGCTGAAAAAGCAATCAAAGCTGTGGTAAGTGATAAATTGTCTTTTACACTGGTAATTAAGTTGGAGACAGCACTGACTTATTTCTCAAAAGACCACAACAAATGACCAGTAAATGGCAGAGGCTTCTATAAAAAAGGCTTCTGCTTCGGCAGTGGAAGGCTCTTCCACCTTGTGCTCTGTTTAACAAATCTACCCGTGTGTGTGCCGTAATCGATGTACGATGATGGTTACAGCCCTGGCACGCATTTTTCACAGCCTTTCATCACGTAAAGGCCCACACCTCACCGCTCTGGGCTGCCCCATATGGATGGCATCAGCACGGCGAGGGGGCTGGGAGGCAGAGTTACAGACTCCACCAGCACGCGGGACCCTCGCCTGGCGCAGACCTAACGGTTTTGGCGGCCAGCCTGCCCTTCTTGCTCTGAATATCCCGAAACAGGGGAGAGATTAATTAGAGCAGCCCAGAGGCTACCTAGATCAGTGCACAACCTAGAGAGCAGACACCATCCCCTTCCCATTTGGGCCTTGAGCTTAGTACTACTAAAGAATCTGTCTTCGGTCTGGAAACCAAATCCATCTTGCGCGCACTTGGAGACGGCGTCTTTCAGAAATGTTTTGCTTCGTTGAATAGCACACAATGACTCTACATGAGTTTATTCTGGTATCACAGGATCTCAATCAAGTTCTGTGGCATATTCAGCCTCCTCTTGAGGCAAAACGTAACGGGCGGTGCTGAGTCTATATGCCATCTGCCACAGCACAGGACCAGACACCTTTGAAGACCAGCTCCTACACAATAAACACTGCAAGGTACGATGGGTTCCTTTATCTCCAAACTAACAGGCATCTTTATCTGAGCTGTGCTGAGATTGGTCTCAAGGCAGGCATTTAGAAAAATCTCACCATTATCTTTCAGTCATTTGCTCTGTTTTGGCACGAGCAAGTCCAGCTGCTTCTGAAAGACAGAAGGAAGAGGAAACGGCAGCATCCACGGCTCAGCCTTCTCACTGAGAACCAGAAGGCCCTCTAGTGCCTCCGATTAGTTTATGTCCTTTCCATTTGATCTCAGCCAAGTCATGCAGATTTCCTTGTTCCTGAGCTGATGACCGCATTGGAAAACTAGAAAATGGTGTAGAAATGAGTTGTAGCCCTATGAGGCCCTCTGCACGTGCAGCACCTTCCTTGTCCTCCTGATGTTCTCCAGCAACAACAAACCTTGCTGATCTCTAAATGCAGTAATCTCCATAACCTTTCAGAGAGAGAGAATGCTACAGCAGCTAGGAAAGTAATTCACAGCAAAACATCTTTCCTCAGACTTCTCCGTGCATGGCCTTATCTTCTTTCAGTCTTTAAGTTACTCCTCCTGGGAAGTAAACAGTAACCCATGCTTAGAGCTCAAGTGACCAAACTGGTGGAGGCGCTGAAAAAATGCCTGCTTCTATGAGTCATTGCTAGCCTCCTGCCTCAAAACATACCCCTTGTGTACCACAGGAGTGCTCATATATGTGCTGTGTAGGCACAGGCTCGTCATTTAACCTTAAAAGAGGTTAAAAATGAGGGGTTTAACCTCAAAAGAGGTTAAAAAAACTGAAGTTTAAAAACAAAAAACAAACACCTCAAGAAATTAAATGACTAGCCTGTGGCTACACAGCAAAGGTGAATACCAGAGGTGCATCTTCTACCAGAAGCTTGCTAACACAGAAAACTGAGTTTTAATAATTAAAACATGTAAATATGCTTCATGGATCAACTGGTTCATGACCAGGAAACACAATCAACTCACTTCTATGACCAATCTTTAGTTAAAATAACCCATGTTTTTCCTGTGCACGCAAAAATCCCGGTCTCATACACAGATTATGCAGCAGTTTTCCTTTTCTAGTTTTGCTTTTTTTCCCCCCTCCTGTATAGGACATCTTAATACCGTGCAATGAAAAGGACCTTAAACCTCCAGCAGAGAAGACGCCTTTATCTTGCCTTAATTTGTACTGCTTGTAACAGAACGGCATTTCTAAGCTTTAGACGAGGAGATATAAATGTAATCTCTCTGGAGTTAAACTAAGCTACCTGTGGGCCTGATGTTCTCACGATTTGCCTGAGGAAAACAAATCTTTCATCCTTATCTATGTATTTCTCTGCTAATTAAAATGCATGGACTACTTTAAACACTATTTACCCAAGGAGCCTTCAGCAATGCTCTTTCACCATTTTAAAAAAAAAAAATAAATAAATACCAGCAGTGGAAGGTTTTAAAGATGCCACATACAGAAGCCACTCATTAATATTCCTGAAGAGTAATATCATCAAAGCAGGATATTAACACTACAGGTCTATCTATACAAAACAATTGCCAATCTAAACACATGACAACAAGTGAAATCAGAAGCAGTCAGAGATAGACACAGAGAATGTACTTAGATCTTGTCGGCCGTTGTGGAGAGCTAAGTAATTCTATGTCACAGTTTGCATTTTTCCCTGGGTATTCCCAACAGCGTGCAGAAAACCCTGCAGCAGCGAGACAAAATTATCCAAAGCAAACTGGGAAGCTTTGCAGTGCTGCTGGTGATGATTCTGTTATATTCTAAATTCAATTAGAAAGGTAGACAGCTAAAATAGCAGCACCTTGCTGATGAGGCAAATCTTTCCCAGGCTGAAGGGTAAAACAGTGTTTCTGAAGGCTGTTCATGCAAGAGATTTTACAAAGCCTGACAACCACAAACAAAAGTACAAGTTCTAATATCCTTTGCTTCTGAAGGCCTCCGATCAGCCCAGAAACGTTCATTATGGGTGTGGACCTGCAATTACAAACAAATGAGTAACCAGATCTTTCTGATTTTCTGCTTATCAGCCAGCTTGCCTTCATGGTGTTTTAAGGTAACGCGTTTTACTGTTGTTTGTGAGAGATGAGGACTGTGCATGTGGTCAGTTAATTCAGTACAGCTAACAAGCAGGAAATTGTGAAGCATAGGAACTCACGTGCTTGTAGTATCAGCAACTCTGTAAAATGGTGAGTGCCATGATAAAGACAGCTTTTGCCACAGATTGCCCTTCATTATTCTTACTTATACCCATTTTACTGATGGGCAGACTGAGACGACAACAGGTTGCTGAATCGAGGCTATGCAGCACATCAGCAGAGAGGAAGAGAAGAGAAAGCTGCATTCCTGCTGTTTTCTCCTGAGCTTTTCCCTATAAACAGAAGCACTCCTGCTTCTTCTAGCAGACTGCATTTTTAGCAGACTTGCTTTGCAGTCAACAACTCCTCCATGTTAAGCAGCCTTTGGAGGTGGATATGCTTGAAGATAAGATGATAGCTAATTCTGAAGCATCTATATTTAAAGTGAGAAGAACAGAGTATAATTATTTCTGAACTAATTTCTGAAGATGATATTCCTCTAGGATAGATACCCACTACATGTGTGGCTCTAAACTGAGTGATATCATGCTTATTATGATATATCATCCTTATTATGTTGTAGTGCTCTTGTGCCTAGCACTCACATACCCTTTCTCTCAGCCACTGAACAAACTCATCTTGGAGAGCCAAGCTCTGCCTCCAGACCTTCCGTTCAAGGGTGCTACACAAACTGAGGGAATACATCCATATTTTAATACCTCACCTCTGTCTTGTGTCATGCTCTCCTACTGAAAGGAAAGCAGCCTTGAACAACCTTGGGATCCTGCAAACTGAGAGCAAACCAACCAGCAATGGAAAACTTCTGCCTGGACAGGGGGGATTTTAAAATCCTAGAATCGAAATCATTTTATGTGCAAGTAACAGAAAAGCAGATATCTGATAGGGCTTGACTTCTAAGAAGTGGAATCCATTTTTGTAGCCATACTTTACTGACAGCGTATATGCAACCACTTCAGCTGTTTGCCAAGCGACTGGTGCATACAAATCAAGGGTGTTCAATGTCTAAATGCTAATGTCTTCATAGACTATGCAAGCACAGATTTGCACCTACAAGAACTGGAAGCCACTTCCTCTAAACTTTAACAAACGTGGCTGAGAGAAAGGAAAGAGAGAAAGGCAACATGAATATTTCAGGGTGTGCATCTTGAAAGCTTTGGTGCAGCTGCACAGCTCCAATTAAATTCAATAGGAGCCTCACATCTAACACCCTAAGCAATGCTTTGAAAAGTCTAAGGGTTTGATGTCAGGGTATGACTTTCAGAGTCAATTGCTTTTGTTCAGCAGAAGCCTTCATAGAAGAATGAAGCACAGTCTCTTCTCTGACAGAAAGAGAAGGCTGAAGAGAGCAGGAAGGGAGGAAGGAAGTTCAGAGTATATATTGGCATAAAGATTCGTCCAGAACAGTGTCTAAGGGGCCACATTGACATTATTTGTAATGGAAATGATTCAAAGAGGTCAGGCTTTGGCTTTTCCATTACCCAACATCAGAGATGGTTCAGAAACAATTTCCATTTTCTTTGAACCAGCAAAGCCCAATCGGATGAAGGAAGCTCCTGGATAAAAGGATCATCCACGGATCCAATTCTAATCAGCACAATGATAATTCTCTTACCTCCAGGAGGATTAATGTGATTGTTTGAATAAACAATTTTGTTCATCTTTTGGAAGCACTCAGAAAGCCCAGATGTCTTTGGACATGCATGTATTAGTGCTTCACTGTAGATCAAGGATGTGCTTTTTGAAGATGCTCTCTTGGTTGTCTCCACTTGCTGGGCCTTGGTTCTCACCACATGCTGTGCTTGGAGCACCCGATTTTAATTCAGGATGAAATTAGACTGGAAGATGCACTCCAGGAGCTCACCTACTGCCCTTCAGCAGCTGGTGGGCAGCAGACCAGTCAGACTACAGCTACCTGAAGTAAAAACCTCTGAAATGTGTGTAGTGTAGGGGCTGGACCTTCAGCACCATTTTGCTACAGATGTGTTCTTGTTGAGGCATATTACTTGTTACTGTGGGCATAGCCTTCACGGCTTCTTAAGCGTGGTCACACACATGTCCAAATTCAGAAAGAGTTTATACTAAAAGCATTGGTGATGCTATGAAGACAGGCATAGATAGTTGAGATTGTTCAGCCTGGAGACGAGAAGGCTCCAGGGAGACCTTACTGTGGCCTTCCAGTACCTAAATTGGGCCTACAGGAAAGAGACTAGGACTCTTGATCAGGCAGTGTAGCAATAGGACAAGGGGTAACGGTTTTTAGCTCAAAGAGGGTAGATTTAGGTTAGATATTAGGAAGAAATTATTTACTCTGAGGGTGGTGAGGCACTGGAACAGGTTGCCTAGGGAAGTTGTGGATGCCCCATCCCTGGAGGTGTTCAAGGCCAGGCTGGATGGGGCTTTGAGCAACCTGGTCTAGTGGAAGCTGCCCATGGTAGGGGGATTGGAACTAGATGATCTTTAAGGTCCCTTCCAACCCAAATCATTCTGTGATTCTATTCATCTTAGTTTTATATGAGACAAGTTAGAGTCTACTGATGACTGTGTTAATTTTAAAAAGCCCAATTATGAAAGACCATTTAAACTAACTATTTCTAATAGGAATCATGTAAACCGGCATATTCGTCTTAACCTCAGATGTGATCAGTGACAACTTTTTGTCTCAATATTTTTGCTCTGAAGATGTTTTCTCTTCCTATCATTTTTAGTAATTTATGTTATTTCTTGACATGTCTGTGGCATCGTATCTACATATCATTATTTCAAGTTGTCATGTCACATTCCACAAGACTACTGCTGCCATGTCAAATCATCACAGAGCAGAGCAGAGCAGTCGCTTTTCTTTATCATTAAGGGCAGCTGCTACTCTGTACAAATTGAAACATCAATATACTGCAGAAGGGTTCCAGGCTACTGAAAACAGTTGCTCCTGAAATTAGTACACCAAATGCTTATCTTTTTTCCTTGTTCAAAGTGTTAACCTGTATCACTTCAACACAAACAGGAGGCATTTTGTTCAAAGAAACAAAGTGAAAGGGTTTCAAACATCCAGAGTCTGTTTTATGATTGTCTAAACAGACAAAAAGAATGTGAGAGAAGATCGTATCTTTAGATAACTTTTGTTTCTAAAAGTACATGCAGAGATCACAGAACTATTAAATGTTGTCATAGAGGAAGCCTTTGACATATCTGGAAATTTAAACTTGCATCATTTGCATCCCACTCCAGTGCTTTAACCACAAACCATTCATCCTGGCCAGCAATGAACTATATGAAGAAAAAACAGAAAAAGAGAGAAGTCAGTAAGATTCCACACACTGGAGTAATTGTTTATATTTTCATTTTTTTCCTTGCCAATTGCTCAAGTGGAGTTAGAGAAAATAGGATTCAGAAAATAAATCTCTTCATAGATATTGTCAAAAGGGTCATAAATTCCAATTCCCTTAGAAATCTTAGTCTTGGGACCTTAATTCAAATGGAAATATAGATGAGATTGATGCTTAGGAAAAGAGAAAAGGAGGATTCCTACTGAGAAGAGATGCTCATGTACACGCGGGCAGTTTCCAGATTCTTTTGGAAGTTAAAATTGGCCAGATAAAAAGTCTTTCCCTCCCTGGTGTGATTGCTTATGTTGTCTGTCAGAGAATAGGAGAATCTGCAGACACCAAACATTGTAGATTATCCCCATTTCACCTTTTGAGTGAATAAAGATGTCAGAAGAGATCAAATACATTATATTATGCTGTCGAGGTAACGCAATGGATGAGTCACCGTGCAAAATAAGCAGTGCAGGGACTGTGTGCAGCACCATGTGCTGGGTATAGCTGCCATTCAATGGGAACACGCTTCAGTGTACGCACAAATTCTCCAGAAGTCTTACAGGCTCCAGTGTGGCTAAAGGATGGAGGAAGGGCTGTAAGACCCTTTATGCACAACCCATTCAAAAGCTGAGTAACAGTAGCATCTGTGACTGGAAGACAAGATATACCAAAAGCTGCAGACTGAAAAAATAAAGGAAAACCTGAAGTTGCTTCTCTTTACAGGAGCAAACAGGCTAGGCATATATAGCTTAAGGTTACCTTTGCTTTCGTACTTTTCCATGCCAAACATATGCAAAGAATAGACTATGGGGAAAATCAAGTTTATGACCACAGTCTCCTACCAACAGCTTCTCGAAAGGATTCAAATTTAGCTTTACATTAAGTGCACTGCAGTACTTTGATCACAAGTTCACAAGGGCATGCAGGTAGTTTGCATATAAAATAAACAAGCAAACAAAGCAGAAGGAAACTCATGAAAAGAGGAATTTGGAGGAAAAAAAAAGGCAGAGTGATCAGATGGTGAAAAAGTATCTTTAACAAATAGCTTGACCTCTCCCTTTTTCTTCTCCCATTCCAAGTTCAAAATGTGGACCGAACACCGCCAAAGTAACAGACACTAATACTTTATAAGACATTCCTCTTGAATACTTGCAGGAAAAAAAAAGGGACCCGCACCCTTCCTCTCCAAAAAGGATTCAAAGCCAGCACACCAAAGGAGCCGGTCACCCAGAGCAGGCATCCCCTCCCAGCAGCGTCTCTGGGTACCAGCTCTCCTTTGCCCAGAGGCTGGGACGTCCTAGCGGCATCCAGCATGGGTGCTGCCATTCTCAAATGGGGACACATGCCCATTTGTTTGAGCCCTAAAACTACTGGAAGATATTTTAGGAAGATCAACAACATTACCAGGAGTTTCCTCTGCTAGCAAAAATTTCAAGAGTTACACGGGCTGGGTAGCAAGAGAGATGACCCTGCTTCAGCCTTTTTTTCGATTGGATTAGAAAAACACTGATTAAAAGTCAGCCTTACACATCAGCTTAAGGTAACCTGCTTTTGCACTTTCTTTCTCAGCAGACAGCAACTCTACCTTTGAAGATAACCATTCAGGCATAAAATTACTAATAGAGACCATCTATCTGACGAATGTCTATTCCTTAATAATTTATATCACTTGATCTATTTTCAAAGGTTAGCCTTACATTAAAATTACAGTTCTGAATAGGTCAGCCTGTTACTTAAAGATAAATTACTCCACCTCTTCACGTTATAGTGTTGTGTTTTGATAATGACAGGCATTTTATTCCCATGCTTTCCTCTCCCTTCTCAGGAGCAGCATAGCAAAGTATTAGCACGACCTACCTTGCCCATGCCACCCTGTAGTCCCCATTTTGATTCTTTTCTAAACATCTCCAGCTTACAATCTTTTACCTGCTTTTAGCAGAGCCTTAGGAAAGACTCAGCATGCCAGGATGAAAAGATGAATCAATGATGCATGATAGAAATATGCTAAACTCTAAGCTTTGTCATGCTGTGTGTGAACTAAAATGCTGCATAACCAATACCATTAAATTCATTGTAATTAAAGGATAATTTCTGCTCTCCTCTAGACAGATAAAGCAATAAAATGACAATGTTTAAAGAGGAAATGCCAGTGTAATGTTCATGCATTTAACAGCTACCCAGGAGATATGCATTGTAAATATACTTATAACAGAGAAGTCCCTACTGTTTTATGTACGGAAGCATTTTGTGGTGGTAATTTCATACCACTGAAGTAGTCTGGAAAGTTACTGGACCACAGAAGACTTACTTTTTTTTAAAAAAAAAACACCTGGTATAGGTATTTTCCTATGATTGTGAAGAATTGTCAGGTTATAACTGTCACGTATCTTATTACAAATGCATCTCTGAATTACTGAGGATGAAAAGCTCTTCTCAGGCAACACAGACATCTGCACACCAGATTAGTGCACCAGTCTGTTAGCTCTGCAGTAGCGGGATGAAAAGAAAAAGCAATATTTGGAGTCTGTGGACCTTCTGTATTAGCTGCACGAGCACGGGTCTCCAAGAGCAGCATCCAGTACCGAGAGAGCCGGGAGAAGCGTGACATCCCTCCCAGCACAGAGCTGCTCTCAAATATGATACTGTCTGAGAAAAGGACAGGGTCCCATCATGTGCAGAGACCATCCAGACAGGGAAACTGAGGCAGTCATTCTGGGGAACTATTGGATCTTACGTAGCATGCAGCAGTCCTGAGGGAATTGCCTAAGCTGTGCTGCTGACGCAATAGCTCAAGTGGAATAACTAGCTTTTGCTTTGCAGATAAAAATGAAATAAGAATCTGCATGACCCCTTGGAAACACAGACTCAGAGGTCCACTGTGTCTCTCGTGCAGCCAATGCAGTTAATGAAATTGTCTCTGTTGTTCCTGGCCCATGTACCATGTTCTCTCCAGAGTTAATCAGGACAAGCTTAGAAATAATACAGGTACTTCAAATACAGTTTCCTGAGGCCCCTTCTGAAGTAAATGCGTGCATGCATAGGATGTGTGTATATGAAGAGTAAGAAGTCAGCAGCTACAACACAGGTAATGCACAGACAAGCATCCCCACCATCAAGTCCCAGGCACAATTATCAGCAGTTATCCAGAGGCAAATCATTCACAGTGACTGGTGGCAAACGAATCAGTTATACATAGAGAGACCAACCAACTCCAGCTACAAAGGTTCAAAATCCCTTTTGTAGACGTTAGCCACTAGAGAAGAACCCAGTCCATGCATATGAACATCTGTCAGGGTCTTGGGACACAGGAGCTTTTGTCAGCATAGTGTATCTAATGTGCATAATGCCGCCTGGGATTTTTAGAAAATTTTGACACTGCTGCGTGTACTAACAAGACAACCCCTCCAATAATCAGACAGTCTGCCCTTTACCTACACAGGGTGTAAGAGAAAGTGCTGACTTTCTCTTCTTGCAGCATTTGGCTTCTGCGTAGCTGCGCCTGCGGCAGGAGCTCTGCACCTCCTCCCCGTGCAGCTCTCACCTTGAGCCTTACATCACTCCGGGTGCACCCAGTATCCCAGGAACACAGTGCTTCGCGTTTCACAGATAGCAAACACAGTTATGGCAGAACTACAGATCTGTTATTTCAGACCTGGGGCAACAGACGATTCATAAAGAAACAAAGCAGGCTTCAGATAGCCCTAAGGAGACTACCGAAGGTAGAACAAGAGAAAGAATAGAAGAAACATGTATTCCTTTTTTTTTTTTTAGTTATCTACATATGAAAGGCTGCAAAAATGGGTATGTCCCATTGCTAACAAGCACATAAGCTCTTCCATGTATCAACAAAGACAAAAAAGGAGGATTCCAAAGCCTCCGTTTACAGTAAGGGGTCTACCGCAAAGTGAGGGGTTTGGAAGAGGCAAGAATGGTGCAGGACACTGCAGCCCACAGGGCAGGACTCCATTAGTACAGGAGATACTTTTACTCCATTGGCAAATTTCAAGTGTCATATTCAGTCCACCCATTATTATTTCCATTTAGATGGTTGTGACATTCAAATTCTTTCAGGGCTTGTAAAGCGTGGAAAACCCTACATTGTATCATATCTTCACTACAAGCCAAGCTGAGACAAAGGAGGAAAATGTTTTACATTAATTAATGTGGATTACCCCAGATCACCTTCCCCAGCAGTAAACTAATTCAGCCTTCCTTAAGTCCAGGCCTTTGAGCAAACTGTGACTGATACCTCCACCTTTCTTACTCCAGCATGTAGTCCCTTTCTTTCATGGAAGGATAGAGCAGCTAGTTTAAAAAAAAAAAAAACAACCAAACCCAAACCAAACCAAAATAAAGCCAAATCAACATGCCGTAAAAGCATCTCCAGCACATGCTCTAGCTTCTCCTTGCTAATCTGTTTTAGTAAGAGCTGGACAAGGCAAGTCTGATGCCTGCAACCCTCCCAGCCCAAGTGGAGTCGCACTTCTCAGCCAGCAATCCCATATTTCCTGGATCTAGAGCCTATTCTGATTCTCCCAGCTTGAGGCTTCTTTGGCCTTTCCTTTGCCATGTCTCTTGCTGTGCGATTATCTACATTTGCTCACTTGTTCTGTGATCATCCGGAGGTCACACAGTAGGATCATTGTTGCTTTAACATGCACCAAATCCAATCAGTTCTAGTGCTGTAGCTGGCAGGGCAGGCTCTCATTTCTTTCTTACCCTCTCAAATGCCAAGGCTCCGAGGTGCCAGTGCCGTCTGAACGCACCCAGAGCCAATTACATTAGCCTTCTGCCAACCTGGGGCCTTGTCTGCTCCCAGGAATTAATTCTTGTTTTGCTGCAATGCACAACCAAAGTTTTAAGTTTCTTGGCCAATTTATTACAATTAGTCTTTCTGTGATGCATTTGGTCTTCTTTATAATTATCCCTCAGAGTCTGTGGTTCTGGGAACTGCTCTGCACACTCTGCTTCTCCAGTTCTCCCACTTCGATGCAGAGGCAAATACCAACTTTTCCACCCCCATCTCCTCCTGTACACGTAAATTGAAGCAATCACTGAAGTGCTCAAGTGCTTGGATAGTCTGGCACAGAGGGTGGGAGATAAACTGACAGGCTGGCAAACGTGCAGCAAAGTTAGTTTCTTCACTTGGGGAAGTTTATTTGCAACAGCTTTCATTTGATGGAGTCACCTTTACTTGGTTTGTCTGTCTGTTTTCTGTTTGTCATTTGAAGTAACTGAGCAGCCCAGCGCTATTCTGTTCTGCAGAGCAATTAGGAAAGCAACCATAGAAGATATTTTCCCACAGAACTTGCCAGGTCTCTGCCCAAGTGCCCCCACACAGATAATCCTCTCTGAGATGTGGGACCCATCTGGAGGATGGCCAGAAGTCGCCACCAGAGGAAGCAATTCACTGATCTCTTCCATTCAGATCTATTAGCATCTAGATCTACTTTCTATGAAAAGTGGTGGGAACAGCATTAGGGCATCAGTCCCACCAGGAGACATGTAGAAAGGATGAACTTAGAGTGTTTAAAGAAGGAAGGGAAAAGATTTCCGGAGGCTCCTCTTGAGGCTGACAGTTGGGGTAGGCTGACTCAGGATTTGTGAGGACTAAGCTCCTATTAGTTCACGGGTTAGCAATCCCTTTTTCTTTCTGTGCAGAAGACAAAAATCTGGATGACTTCTGAGGTGAACCTCAGCAGGACCTCCTGGTAGAGAGCAAGGCCAGCACAGGCCAACTGCCCTGAAGACAGGTTTGTGAAATCTAGTTTCCCTGAAGTTTTACCAAAAGATGCTGGGCTGAACCATGCAAAACCCTGACGCTGACCCAGTTTTACCAAGAACAGATTTCATTGCCTCAGGTACAGGAGTATTATTGCCTACATTACTTAAGATATATAGAGTACCAAAAATGCTCTGAGGGACTACCAAGCATTAAATTTAATTCAGCATAAATTACAGATGTGCAGGGTATTTTGGCTGTACCTATTCCTCCTCTTGATCCTTTTCTCAACCTCAGAGCAAACCTCTTGGTTACCAGCCACGCCAAGAAGTTATGCTGCAGGCTCATCGATCGTAAGAATTATTTCCTCTGTGGCACTTGGAGTTGCAGATCTAACTCTATTAAGTCTGTAGTTACCCCAAGCAGCTTCACAGAGAACCGTAAGGCCCCGACAGGCAGGTGATCCTCAAAGCCCTCAAACAAGCATCAGTGTGCATCATGCCACATTGCTTTTATTTCCCGGTACGCTTCATTTTGTGGCTGCATGTCACATACAAGTGGGTGGGGAAAGGGCCATGTTCACATTCGGGATCTGTTTGTTTCTCCGAGGATGTTTTGATGCAACTGTCTCAGCCGTTTCACCTTCAACTGGTCCCCTTTCCACAGATGACCAGTCATCCAAAACACCGGAGAGATTTTAAGCCTCCTTGGTCTAAGGGAGGCAGATGAAAAAAACCCATGATGCAGGCAAATGTCACATTTGTGTCACTGACTGAAACATCGCTGCCAGGATACATTATTCAGTATCTAACAGACCTACTGATATAACCCTGAGCTGAACTCTCCTCAAAAGATCAGCCATCCGCGGCTTTCCCACAGCAGGGGGAGAGATTTACTGCTGCAACACTGGGGTAGGAGAAAGGAATACCTATCCCTGCGTGCCCACACAGCCCACGGAAATGCATTATATTACAGGTAACACGTCCACTTTTTGCTTCATGAAGGATTCTCTATAGCGATCCTCTGTAGCGCCCTAGCTGTATACATAAGGGAGCCCTGGCTCCAGGCACTGAAACAAACTAAGTTGGCCTCCTACTCTACTTGAAAGTCTTTGCTCTGTGACAATGGAAAACACTAGACCATATGATTTCTTTTCCTACAAATGCGTTGTTACTGGTAAAATACTCGATACTAACAAGGAGCGAGCAGGAGCAACGCTCTCAGCTCACATCTTCAATCCTGGTCTTACTTCATGTCATCACATGGAGTTGGAGAGAGCACCAGGGCAGTAGCTGTTCCCTGAGGAGCCCTTCCCTGTGCTCTGAATCCACAAGCACAGATATAGCGGGATGCAATCATCTCCCGTCACGTGCACAGCCTCACCTCCCATCCGACTGAGAGAAAAGATACTGGCAGGTTCTGGTCAGGTTTTGCCCTCCTTATTGCTCTTAACTGGCTTTATGCTAGAATCCATTTTGGGGGTAATGGGAAGGAAAATTGAATTAGACCTTTTTAAAGGGTTTGCTAATGAATTTATTCATGAAAGACTTCAAGGCCCGAATTTTCCATCAAACACCAGCACAGGCTTCGTTAACCAATACTCACCTATGACTTTTACTAGAAAAGCCAAGATGCTACTTTCCTATTGCTTCAGTGCCTTTTTACACATCTTAGCCATGTCCTGCCCCTAGAGAGTGTCAGACCATCTCCCCCATTAATTAGATCGACAACAGTGAAGACCCTAGCAGAGCTTACATACATCCTAAACTTCTCACGCTTCAAGACATCTGCTTTGCAACTGCGCAACCCAATATGCCAAAAGCCAAAGTTCTCCGTTCCACCCGGGTTTTCAAGAATGTCTAGAGATACAGAAATATCCACTGCTGTTTGCTCATTTTGAAAGTTAAGTTAAAACCCATGCTCCAACCAATCTGTATTAGGCATAAGAAAATTCTTTCTAATATCTTCCAAAACAAAGACTAGTAACTCTGTGGAAGGCAGGCCACCCAATCTGTTACAGAGGCCTGTGAGGGCTGCAAGCTCAACTGCTGTGTCATGGTGGGGCCAAAAGGCAAGAATCAGGTCATAAAGGCACAGAAGGCCATACAATGGTGTCCTAGTTTGTGGTAAAACAGGACCAATTTTATTCAGTAACTTTACTTTTTAGCTAGGCCTCTTCTAACTGCTGAAAATAACAGCATGTTGTGCAGAAACTGTTCACTCTCAGAGTGGTAAGACCCATGTTTATAGTTGATGCCAAGGAANCCGATACGGAATCCAGACCAGGAATCCAGTTCCTGCCCATCACTGAGTCCAGTCTGGGACTTCCCCAGTGCCTGCTGGTAACGTGATTGTCATCATGGGAGCTTGATATGGTTTTGGATATATTTCTTTATTTTATTGTATTATCAATATTTCATTAAAGTAGCTTAGTTCCTTCTAAACTCTTAAGTCTTTCTTTTTCTCTCTCTTTCTTGCCTCCCTTTGAAGCAGAGCAAGAGAGAGAGCATCTGTCATTCTGCCTGATTGCGCCAATCCAACCCAAACCACGACAAAAGGGCATGTGGCTTCAGAGATCAGAGCCCACATCCCTCTTACTTAAACATAAACATCTCTCATAGTGCTACAGCTGGAGCTCCAACCACAAAAAAAGCTGTATCACCAGATCCTCAGCCCAAATATGGCTGGGTCTGCTCTGGCCACAAAGTGCAGGGGAAGTTAATTTTGGTTTTTGTTTTTGTGTGTTGCATCTGTCCCATTACAAAGAAAGGGTGCTGGCCAGGCACTGCCCGGAGATGTGTCTGTTCCCAGCTAGACAGCCCAGCTCAGACCCTAAGACCACTACAGGGAGCAGAAAGGCCGCTATTTAAGCAGTAAGCTTGTCAAAACAAAAAGCCAAGAAAACCAAATCGGACTTCTGTGGCTGAAGGAGCAGCTCTGAGAGTCTCTGCAGAAGAGTCGTCTCCTAAGGAGGGATTTGTCACACCCGGAGTTCCCTGTGCCTTACTGGAAATGAATGTGTCAGCAAAACAGTGCTTAGCACTGCCCAGCTCAGCACGGTACTCATCCATTACTTCGGCTTCACGCAAGCATGTGCTCATTTTAAAGCCCATCAAGTTGCTCTTGGGAGTTGGCTGGTGGAAAATATGATCTCTGATACCATAACAACAAGACAATGTGGGAATCAGAGAGAAGTCATCCCCTCTGTCCTGTTTAAGGGAGGCAGGAAAAGAGGTGCCCTCCTCCCAACACCCCCCAGCAAAACCCTTGCAGTACTGGTGCCACTGGTGTGCTCAATCCACGTACCCTGCCTATACAGGAGCGATGAGCAGCACAAGGAGCAGCTGCAGCAGACAGGAGCACTTAGAGGAGAGTCCCACGTGAGCTCTCCACCATCTAACTCTGCCTTCTGAGATCTGGGGATTTCGCATCCTGTCACCTGGAGGAGATTCAGAGCAGACACAGGGTGCCCCGGCAGCTGTGAGTACCAGGGAAGCCAGAGACGAAAAATAAAATGGAAACTCCTGTTCCCCTTGCAGCAGCAAGATTACAGAGGTAGCAGGAGGTTACGTCTGCAATTCTGATGGGCAGAACTGTCTGCTGATCCAACGCAGAGCCAGACACAGCCCTTCTAAGTTACCTTTCCCACTGTCCTACTTACCCGCTGTGCAATCAGAACAGCTCGTATGACACGTGCAGATGACTAATGATGGCAGTAATTAAGGAGGTAGCTGATTTTCACATGTTAAGTCTTTGCTGCTCCCCTCTGGACCTCTGCTTCTCCTGCGGCCAGGTAACTCCTTATGATCCCTGCAGCAGCGATTTATCTTTCTATCAGTGAATGCATCAAATGCCTCACTTCTTGCTGCCTGGGGATTGCAGCCCTCTGTCCTAATCAAGAACTTGCAGGGCAGATAAGGTGCTCAGATTTAATGTCTGAAACTCTTAAGTTTTTGGGGAAATGGTGTGGTACAGGGGGTAGAAATGTCAGGGCAGGCTGAAGTGAGACAAACTTTCTCAAACCTTTTATTTAAGAGGTGGATAGAATATTCTAAATAATTAAGGGTTTGGCCAGTCCAAACCATCGTCTTTCAGCAGAGTTGTTTGGGGCTTTTTGGGGGGCATTATTAAAAACTTACTCTTTAACCTTTTAAATTAAAATATAATGGTTCAACAAGTATCCAAGATTTACAGTAAGCTTGATAGAAATAAAGCAAATGTTAAAAAGTTGTTGCAACCAACAGTGAAGACACATAGTAGTCCAGATGGTTGCAAAGTCCAGAGGAATAGGGCGAGTAGCTGGGAATGGCAGGAGGTCCGTGGAGAGTAAGGGGAATAGCGCTTGCTGCCAAAGAGCCCTTCAGCTGGATTCTGCGGAACTGTCCCCACGCTCTTCCGAGGGACTCATCCGTGACCAATGGCAGAACCAAACCCGGAAGGAGGTGCCAAGCAATGAGCTAATGCCTCAAAGTCATCCAAGACTGAGAAAAATCTGGATGGGACACAAGATTGCATGGCACGTAGGACACAGCCATAACAACGTGATGTGAAAGATGCAAAAAGACAAATCTGAAAGCTTTGGCAATCTTTCCTCCATCAGGCAAACAAACAGGTATTGGCATCTATGTCTGCTCAGGCTTTACCTGGTGAATAATTGATGCATTTCCATGTGTTTTTATTCAAAAGTGACTTTGAAGTTCCAATCTCCAATATTTCCTGATATTCTTAAGGATTAGAAGTTGATAATGGTGACTTATAATCAACAAAGAGTCCACATTAGCAGAGACTTGGAAAAAAAAAAGAAGTGAACAAGAAAAAAAAAAAGAATGAAAGGAAAAACAAAAGGCAACTCTAATAACCATTGCAGGAACAAGACAGACATTTCCTTCACACTGAGCTGTCAGTAAGTAAAAACATATTGTGGCAGGCTATAGTTTACCTATGCTTGCATGCAGGCATCGGAGGCTCAGTGGGACTAATTATGAAAATATGATTAAAATGGATTAGTAATTCTGTCAATCAGAGACATGCATCTGGTAACAAAAAAGCAATGGGTAAAAATGCCACAGGACAGGAGAATTTCATGCTGTGGGTTAGTACCAAATGCATCTCTCATGGGAGAAAATTGATTCGAGTTATGGTGGGGGAGAATTGCTGGGATTGTATATTAATAAGAAAACACACATCAGATCTGTGGCTCAGAAAAGCATTAAAAACAGCTGTAAAGCCATTTTTACCTTTTCTCTCTAAAAATGGCTTTGACTGACTTGGAAAGGGTACGATTTCAAGCTGCACTAAAAGTTTGCAGGCAGAACTGGCAAACATCAGCGTTACATGGGCCTGGTCAGTCAAAGGAAAAGGTGACATCTCAACCACCAAGGACATTTCCCTTATCCTTGAAATCACATTCTAGAACCAAAGAACAAGAAAACCTGGGGAAGACACTACAATTTTGGGTAAAGAACATGGTTTTAAAACTGAAGAAGAATAAAGTGTCTTTGTGTTTCCTTAATGGGGATCCTTCCTTTTCCTCCCTCACCCATGTCTGATTGGCTATTTAGGACCCTGTAGGAGAGCTGGACTATGGTCAGGATGTCTCAGGGAAGGCAGCTGAGGAGCTGTCCCCTGTCTCCTTTTTTGTATAAAAACACCATAAATTAATTTATTCTGTAAAACAATGTGAAGCTTGTAAATAACTGCAAGCATTTTGAACTTCATTCTCTGCTTTACAGCTCTGCCAATATGCGCCCTAGTAACTTGGCCAACTCTTGGCATATTAATACGTTTTATTACAATTTTTGTTCCTTGTTTGCTCAGGGGGTTGAGGCAGCTCCCACATTTATGGGCTGGTCTGGAAGGCGCACGTTCCTCCAGAGGAAGCAGCAATCTCCTGGCTCAGCCTCCGCAAGCTGAGGGGAGCCAAACGCAGCTGGGATCAGATCCGTCTGCAGCTCCCTGCGGAGGCTTGGGAGCACTGTCATCTAGAAAATTAGGATGCTGCAGCTTCCCTGGCTTTCTCCTTCACAGCGGGGAGAGTGGGGGTGGAGGGGGCTGGGGGACTAAGGAGGATCAACTTGTCAGTCTACAGGGCTAGATAGCTGCTGAAGCATTGTTGCCGGCCTGACGATAAAAATATCATTTCTTTTTTTACAGATGATATAAAACCAGCCAATTAAAGTCCTTCTCCTAATCCCAGATGATTGCCTCAGGTTCTGGCACCAAAGCTGAAGGATGAAGAATTTATACAGGAAAATGGACTGGAAACATTGACCATAGAGCAGGGCTGTGACACGACACTGAAAAGGGATCAAATGGAGATAAAAATATCTGTGTATTCTTGGCCTTTCCTTTGACCTGTCACTGTCACCTCTTTGCAGGTGCTTCAGGCTAAGTCTCGGAGGCACTGTACTACTAACTGGTGGGACAGAAGAGGAAAACAAACACACTGAACTGAAACACAGAGAATAACTCAGAATAGTTTGGCACTCCAAGGAATGGAAGAAGAGGAAATATCTGGGCCCTGTCTTCTGTTATCACCTTGTTTTTCCTCAAGTACAAGTGCTTTTTGTTCACTGGGATTACTCTGAAATTATTGCAGTCTAAATCTGGACTCAGGTCTTGGGTACGAGCCTGCCAGCAGCACCTCTGCTAGGGTGGAGCAGAAGAGAGAAGAAAGGAGAAAAACTAACGTGAACAGTCATCAGCTAAATACATAATAAAAAGTGCATATTCAAATGGAAGACCAGCTTAATTTTGAATATAATTTCTATCCAACATCCTAGCAGATAGAGACAGACTTTGTACTGGTAAAAGGCACGATACAAAAGCCAGCAAAATCAGAAAGTATGTCTGACCCACAAAGATGTGTTCGTGGCCCCAGCCTAAACCATTGACAAGCAGGGAGTGCCATCAGGAAAAGAAAAATATGCTGAGAAGGCAATAAAGAGATAAATGCCAAATAGGTGAGACTAAAATCCACCTGGTTGGACTGAGACTTCTCTGCCCCCTTCAGCCAAGCGACTGAGAGCAACTTTACCCCATCATTTGTACAACAAAAAGCTGGTAACATGATGCAGAGGGTTCCCTGCAACCTCCTCACTGAAAACCTATTTGAAAACAGACTGCAGAGAAAGAAGAGGAACCAAGGCACAGTGAGATGAACCCTGAGCACATGGTCTTCTCCGTGCTGTGAATACCTTCTTTCACCACTTTGTGCTACAAAAATCCCATTGCTTCAGCAGCAACAGACTGAGCATCAGCTCAACAGCTTCTTTGTGAGTTCTTTCCCAGCTGGCACAAATGAATGTATTCTCAAAAGCAAGAATACACAGAACTTTAGCATCTACAGTTCTGAGCAGATTTTGGGGGCGTCAGGTCCAATTTAGGCTTGTCTTTACATAAAAGCGGGTGTAAGTAAGTAGGTAGGTAAGCACGGGTGTGCTGTCACTCTTCCAGACTAACTTCCTTCCACAAATAAGTTTCTCCCTGCTGAGCATTTTTGGAACCTCCTACTTATTATTTCTCCCTAAATGAGCAGCTGAGGGCCCCTATGTGACCTATACTGTGATTACAAGGACTTTCCCTGAGCTTTGGTTTCAGATTAAGTAATTTGCAGAAGAGAATTTTTCTGCAGAAGTGGAATGGCTGCTGATGAAGAAAAAAAAAAAAAATTTATGAATTCAGCTCTTTTTGAGACATCATCGTTGTTCAGAGGAAGAGCCAACAAAGGGACCATGTAAGCAAGAACAAGCTGTGGCAAAACTGATTAAGTATGACTGTTTCGTAAAATGCCATCATGCTGATAAGGCCATTTTGGACAACACTGCCAGCTGAATCCAGTTCATGCATGGTGTCCTCAGTCCACTCTGTTTTATGTCAGAGACAAACTTTCAAGAATCCTCACTAGCTTTTTGAAGCCATGGCGAGGTGTTTGTCACAGCTATGCTGTCCCTGCGGTTGCTCAATGAGCATTTACACTGTCACCGAGTCACAACCTGTCGATAGCCCAGTGTTGGTTTGATTTTCAGGATCGCACGTTTCGCTGCCAGTCACCCAAATAGACCCAATAAAGTTATTTGGACTTGAAACAGCCCGTATTGCAAGCAACAGCTGCTGATAAGTTGAAAAACTCATTCTTAAGACATCAGCTTTACAGTTGATTTTAATAACCTGTATAGTTTAAAGCCTTGGCATTTTCGTGTGCCATGCAAACACGCTCTGGACTTTTACCCAATACAAGCAGAGAAGGCAATTTAGCCCAGGTGGAAGCTGATGAGGAAGGTCCATAAAAGGAACAGGATGATGTTCCTGGTTAGGAATCCTCCTGTTTAGGAGGTGCAGAGACCTCCTAAATGGATAACTAAAGGGCTAATCTCTGATATTAGCATCACTTTGATCAAGATGCACTACCGTAGGGTCTAAATTTTAGACAGCAAAATTTAAAACTATCAGTTTTCATGACACTTTTAGAAAAGAGAATTCTCAACACTTAAGCTTTCCTCTCTCCTGTGTGCACTTTGTATTGGATTATTTAGCCATATCTGGGACTCCAGAAATGATGGAGCAGTAGGATGTAAATAGGACTGATCTTGATAATATCACATATTTCATTGTCCTGCTGAAAAGATAAATTCATCGTGTTACTTGCACAGGCCCTCTCATGTGTCTAACGAGACGATTTTCATGTACTCGGTGGCAGGCACAAGTGAGCTGTGATGGAAGAAGCCAATTTTGGGAAGGACATTGGAGATTAATCAGCAGGCGTTCTCCCTCCATGGACATGTTCTCTGCTGAAAGGCACAAGCCCACTCAGAGACCTGCCACACCACAAAATCCCTGCAGCTATTGAGAGACGCAAGCCAGAGGCCAGTTGATTAGAAAGGTACTACAGCAGAAGTGATTTCAGGTCTACATCTTACATTTCAAGCTAGCAGTATTTAAAACCAAGCTTTAAAGGAAAACAGGCTTAGACAACAGAAAACAGACATATGAGACAGCAGTCATGTAGCTATGGACACTAGTGCTACTGTAGAGCTGGTGTTGTCTCTGCCAGCTCCCCCAGGATGCTCACCAGATGTGCTCAGAAACTGCAGGGTACGTGCCTCAGCTGTGGGCCAGCACCTCCCATCAGATCTGAAATCCAGACTGGGAACACGATGCTGCATCCCAGGGTTTGACCTGGAAGCTAACACTTGCCACCCCTGCAGAATTTTGCTATTTGAAGTCACAATGAGGAATTTCCACCAACATTAAAGGATCCTTGAAGGGGTCCCAAAGCTGTTATCTCAAAACATATATGTATATCTCTTCCCCGCCCCCCCCCTCCCAGCATCTGCCTCTGTGGTAAAAAGGCAGCTAGTAGCAGCATTTACCATGAGTCCAATTTACCAGGCACAAGGAGAAAAACGTACCTAAGAGCAACAGATCTTGTCAGCAAGCATTGGTTTTCTAAAGGGTTCCACTACATCAAGAATGTTGTTGTTCATAACTATGCTGATGGTTTTTAGGGATTAGCAGTCTTCAGAATGTTTGATCTTTGAAATTCTTAAAGTCAAATAGCAGTAACAAAAAAGAAATATTCTAATGCAGAGACAACATTGGAAATTTTACAAGGAAAATCACTGGAAATCAATAACTAAACCCTAATGACTTGCCACGCTTTTTTCTAAAAGTACGTCACCATACTTTTACTATTTTCCTATTTATCACATTTCTGTATCTCAGCAAACTGGAGCTTTGCTGATATTTCATTACCCCTGTGAACACAGCTACTGCTATATAAGTAACGATACTGTTTCTCAAGGACAAATAAATGTATTTTGATCGTATCTGAAAGGAAAGGGGAGGAAAAGAATCTTTGGTCTGAGATAAAGTAAAGAAAATAGCATAAAAGAAAGGTGCATAATCAGCTAACATATGAGCGAATTAAAGAGGTTTTATTACAGAAATTGCTTTCCTTTCTTGAAGAAGAGTTTGCGTGCCCAAGTAAGTCTGTTTTTCCAGCGCTACGCAGTCTACTCAAACCTACCCCTTCCTCTATAACCTCTCCTAGCATCTACCACATTCAGAGGGTTGCTAACATTCACCTCCCTACCCTGTTGTTTTCAGATTGCAGCATTCCCCATTAAAAGGTAAGGTTTCCAACTGCTCATATTCATAAGACTCATTTTCATTAGATAGTGTCTTTCATATCCTCTCTACCTGTTTCCTGTGTAACTAATTCCTACAAAGCTTATGGGGACTGTTCGGTTCAAACACCGACTCTGCCAAGGTCAGAGACCTCCTATGCTCAGCAGTGCTGGATGCCGATTCCTTTTCATCCCCTCCCACCAGAAATAAGAGACAGGAAACAACTATTCTCTCTCTCATTTTTTAAAAGATTTCATTCAGCTAGAGCTCTGCTACCAGCCTCCAAATGGTGGCAACTGCTGGTAATTGGGAAAAAAACGTGGAAGAGTTAAAGACTCCAGTTGAGAGCAATAGCCCCTTATTTACAGGGCTACAGATTCTGCTGTATCCCCGCACACTGTGAGCAGCGCTCCGTGCTTCCCTTTTTCCTAGGAAAATGAGACCACTTGCGGACTAAAGGAGAACCCATCATAAGATACATGGCAGACTTTGCCTGCAGTTTGTCAAGGCGAAGTAAGAAAAAGATTTTATTGGTATCATTTTATTTCCAGTTAAGTTCCATAAAATCAATCTCTGGGAAGTTCCAGTAGCTGATGTCTGCATTTACAGGCTAATGCAGTGAGTGGGCATAGCTTGAAATAGATAGCTGTAAAAAGACATAGCAGCAATGCAAATTGGACTGAATAAGAAAATTATACCCTGAATCGTACAACTGTAAAAACAGCAAAGGCAGAGCGAGTAAAACTGAAACATCTTTGCTTAAACCACGGTTTGTAAATATCGTGGAACCAGGTAGAGTGACAGTGCAGCACTGGAGAAGCAGCAGCCTTCCTTCTAGGAACTTGTTACATGCTTTTATAACTTAATTTGTATCCAGAGAAAACATAAGCCCCAAACTATACAAAAATGCTTATGTATGCAAAGCTCTGTAACTGCACGTAAAAAAAAAAAAAAAAGCTAAAGTTTTTATAGATGAGTCTGGGTTTTTGAAGTCATGTAAAAAAAGAAAAATAATAATCAGGTCTTTTCAAGTTTGCAGGTACAATTTGCTGTGCATTCCACAAACTCACTTGTTCAGTTCAAACTGGACCTCAATCCTTTTGCTTTCTCTGCGGGTACAGAACAGGATTCAAACCCACTGCAAGTTTCAATGTACCATCCCTGCTGAGCAGGCATCACTACAAAGCGTTGATAACTCAACCTTTCCCTTTAAATATGAAACAGAGTTTTGAGTCAGGATCTGTGGGTTTTTAACGGTTTAGATCCTATTTTAGCTGCTGCCTAAAGCATAATGCCTGGAGCATAAACGAGAGGGCAAAAATCGAAGTCAGAGGTATTCTGCTAACTCTAATGGTATTTATATTTCAACTAACTGAAATCAAAACACGGGGAATTTGAAATAAAAGCTATGATTCCCAAGACACCCCATGGCCCAAAAAGGAGAAGCAGCAGGCAGACTGTGTCTGCTGCTGCCGTGGGGCTGAGCGGGACCGTAATCGAAGCTGCACGCAAACCGAGCACGCGTTTGACCTTTGAAGTAATTCTCTCCTTGTGAAAGCCAAAAACCGGCTTAATACTCACAAAAAGTGCTCTTCCAAATAGGAAACGACCAATTTCAGGAGCAGAACTGGGAAACAACAGAAACTTAGAGCAGGGACAGTTTGGGTGGGTCAGGAACAAAGAAAATTCACCCACAAAACCAACTGTTGTTCTGCTTTCCTTTTCCTCAAGCCCTTTCCCATCCAAAGGGGCTTGGCGGTTTGGTGCTGCGCTCCAAATGTGCTTTGAGCTAAGCTCTGTCCTGACTCCAGTCTTTGTCCATGCTCAGCAGGATGCTCCAGAAGGATCCCAGCTCAGAAGGTCCCCGGGTCCTCCACCCTAACCCTCTCCTCCTTCTGCCAAGTGCCCATAAATCCAAGCCCGTGCAGCTCCCGATGGAGGTGGGGAGGAGAGCACGCCAGCTTTGGGAAGAAGGGAGTGCAGATGTGGGCACAGCCACAAACCTGGCCCTGCAGTGGCTGTCTTTAATTGGCTTTCTTTGTGCCATCTTCTCCCCAGGATTTATGGTCCTTTCTCATTCAAAGTTCTCAATCACCGCCAGGAGACCTGTGCAACGTGGGCTGAGAAAGGGCATCAGGAAGGGACTGTACATGCGCTGCAGAAGACAATGAGCTGCCTGCACGTGTCACACGTGGCATCCCAGGAAAAAAGAAAGTTCTCAGCTTACATATAGTTATGCCACTTCCTAAGAGCGGGAGAGGTGAATTATGATCACATAATTCCTGTTTCTAAGGGAATCTCAGTCCAGGATGCTCGTCCTTCCTGACTACGGCACAAGTCACAGGTAGCCAACAGGCAGGTGTCAACCACTTTAGATATCGCCTTTGACAGCTTGCTCCATCCAGTCCTTAGACAGAGTTATTTTTGTTCAGTCCCTTAAGTTCCTGCTTTTTAGCCCCTTATTCCATTAAGCAGCTGCCTCTGTTTTAACAGAAATAATGTAATTTTCAAACTTTTTCAAACAGCTCCATTTTTTAACCTCCTCCCAATTATACTGACCACCACTGGTTTTATTTATTTCTCTAATATCTCTCCAGTACTGTAGCATGCAGAAATACAACTTTACTTCAGCTTTTTCCACAGTACCATATTAATGTCTCTCAAATCATATTGCACCATCCAGATTCTTTAAAAATTTCAGTTACAGGAATGATTCTGAAATTTCTTTTAATATTGGAAATACCAATTATTTTTTTTAATAGTAACAGCTTTTTACAAGCATCTGGCAGAGGAGGATACACCAGCAAACATCTGTACTCAAAAGGCAGCAAACATTGATAGTGCCATTGACATTGTGTATATAGCCGTACTGCTAGCAAGTGTAGAATATTCTGGAATAAATGCCGTTTGCTGCATTTTTATATGCCAATCAATATATGTATTTTTGTCAACAAGATAGTAAGGCTCTCTACAGGTGCTGCACCTGGTACAAGCCAGCTAGACAGGCAGAAAGACACGCTGGGAGGTAACTGAGGTTGAGACTAGGATGTTCCCACTGTGCTGGCACAGCTGCTTTGCCTTTCCAGCCTAAAAAAAAAAAAGCAACCTTCTGACTGAGCTTGCAAAAGCTGGGCTAAGATTTTTCTAGGGCAGAGACCAACTGCTATTGCCCAGCATATAGCTTCTTTCAAAACATTTTCACAAAAACCTAGGTCCTTCTCCAAGTTCTGCTGCTGTTAACACAGTAGCTTCAAGTGTTCCAACTGCACAGCTGCCCATGACAGGGTTGGAGGGGGGGGCATGGTGGAAGGGAAGAGATGGAAAATATATATCTTAGCCCCCGTGGTATGCATTTGTCATAAAGCTGGAAAAGGTTGAGTACCTGTGGCTACCAAGTGCCAAGTTTATCAATGTATTTTCTCTTGCAATATTTAGCAGGATGAATTTTTAACAACAGAAAAGTCTCCTTACAAAATGAGTCTATCCCTAATGACTCACAACTTGCAGAGGTGAGCAGAGAGCAATTTTTTACTGCTGAAATTTTAACATTCCTTCGGGGGATTCACAACAAATTGTTTTCCAGGTCAATTCAGGCCCGCAATCTGTCTAATTCATAAAGAGTCCCATCTCTAACAGATGACTGCATTAAAGTTACCTTGCTAATCAGGTCAGAGGGGGCAAAATAATCCCTCTAAAAATGACTACCACCAAAACCCACAACACAAATCTGCCTGGAGCTTCTAAACAACCTCAAGGAAGAAAGTGCCCAGAGAGTATCAGAATAAAAGTATTCTGAGAAACTTTGGAGTACTATAGAGCAAAACCACACTTTCCTTCTCCCCACAGGCAAGGATTTGCCATAGCATCAGTTTGCAATGGGATCTGTCTTTTATACCCAAAGCATACGAAAGAAAGGACAGCTAAATGCCCACTGGATGTCTGTAATAATTTGCATTTAGGTAGACAGTAGCTTCCAGCAATTTTCCTTTTCTTGGGGAAATGAGGAAGAGGAGGAGCAAGAAAATAGAAAAGGAAGAGCAGATATGTTGGCTCACTTGAAATTTATTCTGAATAGTCATGATGCAGAGGCACCCACACCCTCCATTGCTGCTCTAACAGCCACAAATAGATCCGTGGAAATTTTCAGATGTACAGGCCAGCTGCCTTCAGTCGTCACAGAGTACAAAGCGCTCAGCATGCACCCTGCTTCTGTCCTGTTAAAGAAAATATGCATCTTGAAAGAACAGATCAGCTTCTAAGAAAATAAATGCACACGTGTCCTTAATGCAACCTTTTTGCTTTTATACCAGCTCCAAAAAATTGCGTCACATCCTGTCTGGGCATATAATCTGGGAACAGATAGGGTTTACACAAATAACACGACAAATACATAGTTATATACAAAGGCAACAGCATTCTGAGGTTTTACAAGATGAATAACCCAAAGCTATAAAAGCTCATCAGTTTGCTTGGGTCCCTGCATCTTTTCACAAGTCTGCAATAAAATGAAATAACCTCACCTCAAGATACTTTTGGTTTTCTAGCACTCTGAGAAACCTTTTTGCACTGGTTAATATTTATATTCCTGCATTGAGTAGCAGCTCCATTATGGAGCTGGGCTCCATTGGGCTGGCTGGCCTCCACGTGGGTACCCATGAAAGAAAGAGCCTTTACTTAAAGCGCTGGTGATCTTGATTTATTTACAGCTGTTTTCTACAGCCAGGAAGAGGAAACTATTGTCCGAGCTGAATGCACGGTCAGCAAGCAGCAACTCTTAGTCACATTAAGATATTTCTACTCCTCAGCTAAATGTTGAAAGGGTATGTTTAAAAGGCGACTGTGAAAGCTGCTGCTGAAACCATAGAGTAGGAGATGCTAAATAAGGTGCCAAAGCTGACATCAGGCTTTCAGGAATGAGGGGTCCAGCAGCTCTGCAGCTCGAGCAAACACATCCTGCTTCCAGAGAGATGTTCCTGCATAGCCCAGTTACTTAGGCAAGAGCTCACAAGCCCTGGACACTGCATGCATGTGTATTTCTTTTCTAGTCAAGCCAGACTGACAGCCAGCTGGAAAATGCCTTTTTTCTTTTTTATTTTGCACAGACTAAACAACCATAAAGGATATCGTTAAATGTCACTCCATTAACAAACATCATTTCAGTCACTCTCTGTTGCAATGGATTTTTATTCCATTAAGCTCAGTGTACTCTACCCGCCCACAGAAGGAAGAGCATGTGATAACGTTTAGTAGAGCTGCCATTAATCTACACCTCTGGCACTGCTCTGGAGGTCTGAACAGCAGAGATCAGTGGTATACAGTGGTTTCCTAAAGTCTCCAGCACAGCCAATTGCAATTGGTTTTGTGGGTTTTGGCTGGGTTAACTCTCATTTGCTGTCCCTACTGTTCACTTGCCTGGCTTCTAAAAATGCTGTTGTAAGCAACCAAAGAAGCAGCAGGGTCCAAATGATAACTAGCCTTCATCTGTTATCTCCTCTCTGCAAGACCATTACACAGTAAAGCCTCAGCAGTGCTATATTTACATCCCTAAGTCGGAGAAACTCCTTCATTGGCTGTAAGCAAGGATTACCAAATCTCAGATGAAAAGATCAGACTATGCTTCTTAGTGTGAGAGACAAATAGATGTCTGAACAAATGAAGAAGCAAATCAACTGGGATGATGTTAGGCAGCTATCTCATCCAACCAACAGCCCTTTAGCGAGGCAGAAGACCTCTCTGTAAAATGAATTCCCTTTTGGATTACTGCCTCCCAAAGCAATAACATAAATCCACCTAACATTTAAGTGAAGGGATATTGGATTTGACAGATCAACAGCGATCATGTTTGTCTACAGAGTTAGAAGGTCACTACTGAAGACCCAGCTGAGAAAAGCAGGTGCACGTGGAAAGGGGCCAAATATCACAGGGTAGCTAAAGGAGATTAACCTTTGAAGAAAACAAGAGATATTAAGAAATCATCACGGCAGAAGCAATCCCACAGGAACCAGCAGTTAGTTCACTTTTCATTGCTAGTAAGAGCTACAGTAAAAGCCTGCATTGTTCTGCAGCTGTTTGTCGGGGTTTTGTTTTGTGGATTTTTTTCTAAACATGAAGACATACTGACAGATCACAGAGTCCAAACACCATGAAGCAGACACCATACGGAAGCAGCCTTCCTTTGAAGCAGAAATCAAGCAAACAGTCCAGGTTCAAAGACCTCCAAAACCTATTCTCCGATCCCACCCACTGCCAAGCACTTCCAGACATGCCCATTGCAACTTCCTAAGGTGATGTCTGTCTGGAGATATGTTACTGAGACACACCCCAAAGAATTAAATTTCCAGAGAAAACCCATCCAGTGAGATAGACTACAGCAGAACACACTGTGCTGCCACTTCCATGGGATGGGAGTTGGAGTGTAATACTGTTCACTGCGCTTAGTATGCTCCCATCATAAGACTTCTCCCTTCTAGATGTAACCAAACTAAAGAAAACATCTTCCTTCAGAAAACAGAACAGAAAATAACCTGCTAACTTCTTTTTTATTCATTTCAACTTTCTTTCTGTTTGTACAAGTCTTCATGGGTCAAGAATAATGTACCACACGTACTGCACAAGTATTTACTGATATCACAAAATTGGAGCTAATATGCCACATCTCTCCTTCTCTCACTGCTGCGCAGAATACCTAAGCCACTTAAAGCAAAGAGCAGCTCATATTTAGAGTTTACCTCTGGAAAAGTGCCAAACCAAGTATCCTAACAGGGGAAGGAGACAAGAGACTTCTCTCCTGGCTCACTCAAGTCTTGCTCCGCAACTACTCATTTTCCAGCTTTCCCAGTTGGTGGAGTGACCAGCCAACCCAAAAAATCTCACATTTGGTCACAAGGCAGTTTGGATGTGGATGCCTTTGCACCTAAGAGCATCTCTCAATATAAGTGGTTCTGCAGCGCAGAAAAACCTTTCTCCCCTGAGCCAACTGGAGTACAATAGTCATCTCTTCACTGGAGGACGCTGTCCTAACATTGCAACATGACCTGCTGGGTACACAGACCCTGGGTTGGGACGGTCAGAGAGGCTGCTGGACTGCACAGCCCTTCCTCCTGGCTGCTCGGACTTTGCCACAGATCGACCCATGCTGGATGCAGTGTCAGGCTGCAGTGACATATCAGACAGAACTCACAATTCACCTCCTCCAACACCAAAACAATTGTCAGCCCAAGTCGTCCCTCAAAAAGAGGTTTTTAAGCCTGCTGGATATCAGAGATCTGCTGAAATCCGATACACGGAGCAAATGAGTTTACACAGAATATTTGGTTTTGCATTTAAAATACTGATCTTATAAATAAGATATACAAGTGCTCTCAGCTAGTGCACTGGTACAAAGTACATTAAACTGCATATGGATGAACTGCAATAAACAATACCTTTCTCAAAAGGGCACTGGAAACCATTTGACAAGCAAGACAAGACCTGAAACCAAACAGCCCTTCAGGATGGTGCACCACTATGCGAGGCTGATGGACACAACATAGCTGGTAAAACAGATGAGGACGTGTCCAGCTGAGCCACTTGGGTTGGGTTCCTGGGCTCTCAACAAACTGATGGGTTCAACGTCATGGAGGGAAAAAAAAAGTATGTACTTATACACACACACATATATATATAAAAATTCAGTCTGGTTGCTCCTCTTACTACATAAAAACAGCTCACACAAACAGTGCAGCAACAAGAGATCATCTGCTGGAGCAACCAGACACAGGAGTCGCCTCCACAAGGCAAGCTGGCAATCGTGTCAGGAGAATCCAATTATCAACAGGGCACTAGCAGTGTAGGAAAGAAAAAGGGAAATGGATTTCATTCCATTTAGCAAAGCTCAAACTAGCAACAAACAGGGAGAGGAATAGAGTCCAGCCCCTGTACCATTAAATCCATTTGGTACTGTGCTCTGGTAGGCGCTTTTCACCTAGGACAGTCTCAGGTAAATCCCAGACTAGAGTTTCATTCCTCTCTCTGGCAGCACTCAAGAGGTTTATCTGTTTATCAGTCACTAATTAATTCTTCTGACATGATCAATTTGTTTAAATTTGCATCTTTGGGGGTCTGCTTTTTGCCTGTGGAGTATCATACTGTTTTCTGAATTCCATATTAATGGGGAATGCGGCTATAGTAAATAAGTGGGTTTTTAACCTTCCTTTGGGGGACAAGGGAAATATAGCAGCAGGATTTGATGATCATAAAGGTCTTTTCTGACCTAAATGATTCTGTGATCATTTTGGTCATTTTTTGAAAAATAAGTTGTTGGTCCCAGGTTAATAATATTGGCTAGTGAAATCTGCTACTGGTGCAGGTAATTTCTAACTGCAGAAAATGGTAATGGTGAGAAGCTGAATTGTTCTCAGAGGACAGATGTAGGACACAGTTGATTTCACCACATCCAAACTGGATACTTGAAATTATCGTCGGAGCTTAAAACTATGCTAAAAAACTTCACAACTGCTGTAAGGACCTTCAGCCTTCAAAACCGCCTGTTGTCTACTGTTTTAGAGAGAAACACGGCAGAAGTTTTCATTGTGGACTGCCAGCACTATTGTACTTGCAACAACAGAAAAGGAAAATACACCATCTAAGACCAAACACGTCCATGTCATAGAATCACCTAGGTTGGAAGAGACCTGTAAGATCATCAAGTCCAACCATAAACCTAACACTGCCAAAACCACCACTAAACCATGTCCCTCAGCACATCTACCTGTCTTTTAAGTACCTCCAGGGATGACGATTCCACCACTTCCCTGTCCCCACCCTGCATTTCATATGCTCTGATGTACAGCACGCTGCCCTGCTTTTTACAGAGGCAAGAGACATCGGCAAAGTTTTGAGTACTGCAAATGCTATAAACACAAGAAAACGGCCCATTTCCTCTGCCGCTTTCACTTGCAGCACTCCAGGTTTGGAGCAGATCATCCTCTGAGCTCCAGCTCTGCTGCCACGGTGGTTGTGCTAATCCCAAACTAATACTGTTCACATCACTCAACGCTTTACAAGCCTCACACAAACACTGCTTCGCTTTCTCAGAAACAGGTAACCGCAGGACCTCTGGCAGCAAGTTTTAAGAATGAATTATCTAGCACTCTGCAGACCCAGGAGCAAAGCTCAGGAAATTCCTGCGTCACTGACTGCTGTTCAGACCCTTTTACTCTTGCTCCTGCCTGGAAGGACTGAATTAAGAGCTGCAACAGCAGCCACAGCTCTCTCAAAAGATGCTCTACAAAAAAACAGGAGAAGACATTAAGTAGGCAAGCAAGGATTAGTTATGCTCATTTGGGGAGACTTTCTTAATCCTGAGAAGAGGTAGCAAAGCTGCACAAAGCAGCAGACAAAAGAATCAAAACGCAATTCTAACAGATAAGTAAAGAGCACGTCTCACCTGCAAACTCAGCCCATTCCAACATGATTTTACTAAACTGTTTTCCACTCAAATTCTGCTTTTCTTCTCTCTTCAGTCATGTTCCTTTTATACTGTGTTGGCTATCTTCGTTTTTTATTTATTGTACTTCACCCCCATTATGACTTTTCTCAGCAAAGTTTTTAGCCAATTGCAGCAATCTCGCATCTCTCCTGACCTGCTGCTAGGAACTGATGGACAGTAGCGCGCGTTATTTTACAGGTGCCCTCCACCTGGAGAAGCTGCACTACTAACAATACAAGGGAGAGTGTGGTGGTGGCAAAGGAATTTTTCTGTCTGAGCCAGAACCTGTTACTAAAGTTTTCAATATTTAATCCACGCACTCTGCGTAAGAAGATCAGGAATGATCTCTTTATACACGTGCTTACATCCATGCAAAAACATTAGATCGTGGTGTCTGTCTGTTAGTGTAAGCAGACATAGGTCCCTCGTGCCCATGATTTCTGCTCCAGCATCGTCTCCGAGTGTATCAGACAGCCACTGCTATCGATGAATTTAAGTCCACAGTTTTACACCTGGGATGCATCTAGCCCAATTGGCTGCATTTCCAAAGCGGTTTTGAGCCAGTTTCTAAAGCTCTGAGCTTTATTCTGTACATCTGTACGTATTTGTACATGCCACCGTATTTCACGCTTCTGTTCCTGCAAAAACCTGCGCATCAGAGCACAAGCTGCGTCCGCAAAACAGGGAGCCCGGCCACAGGCACAGAGCCTGGCAGGGCAGGAACCTGGGCACAAATCGCAGCAGAAAGGACCACAGAGGCGTGCAGCAATGGGATAACATTGTTTCCACAATGCTGTAGGATTTCAAAACCAAATTCAGTCTATTTTAGAGCTGGAAGCAAATCACCAATGAAAAGACCACTCAGACTTGTTTTACCAGGAGCCTGGCATCTGCCACGGAGGACGGCAACAACGGTAAAGGGAGAAACAGAAGAACATCCTCAGGGACCTGGAAGACTAAAAGAAATAATGAGGCATTTGCTTTGGAGCCTGAAAATTGTATGATACGGTGTTTACTTAGATGAGCAGAGTGCAAGTAAAACATGACATGGTACCTTCATTCTCATATAGCAGGGGCTTTCAGGAAACTCCTGTCAGCCTTCAGTTGATCGCAAGTAAAAGGAGCACTGGCAGATAATTTTAGAATAAAAAGGGTAAATAAAGAGGAGTCCAGCTGCACTGTACAAAGGAGCACAGCGAGATACCCATTAGAGGGTACGGCTCTCCCCCTAGACAGAAGCAAAACATATGTCACGCACTAATATTTCAGAACTAGTTCCTACTAACCACACAGTCAGGGAATTAAATATACATTTCTGTGTCACAGCAGAAACAGACACAAATAGGAGCGTGGTAATACTTCAGCGTGATGTTCCAAGCTTTAGAGTCACTTACAGTAGAATGAAACCTATTTGGTATTTATTTTCCACAGGTACAAGTCAGCAGTCCTAAGCAGATGGCTGCCTTTAGCATAAAACGAGCACCTGAGGAGGGAAGGGGAAGCAAGTAACTCCAACAGGCCATCTGTTTCTTAATTTTAAAGCAAAGGGCACAAAGAACTTTGAGGCACTACCAGCGTTATCCACTCTGTGCCGTACCCTCCCAATTACTCAATTGTCAGCAGCAGTTAATTCCCCTGTTGTCCTGGTGCGATGCTTTTCCCCGCAACGCCCGAGAGCCGTAAATGATTGTGCCATGTGTCACCGCTAGCTTCTCCAGAGAAAGTGTTCCCCCAAGCCAAAATACTTCATTTGCAAATCACACCTGAGCAGGAGTTGATAGGAAAAGCTGGCTCCGTCTGTAGTTACAGTATCTCTTTGGCTTCAGCAGAGCGTAAACAAGTACTTAAATGCTTCACAAGCCAGACCCTTGGAGCAACATGTACGCTTCTTTCAAACAAATATATGTATTAACCTTGCTCCAGACGGTAAATGTTTATACATTACCAGTTATTTGTGAAAGTTTTTTGCTCCGCATAATTTACAAAGGACAAAACAAAGCTGTCTACTTCCAAGTCACAGACATTTGCTCTTCCTTTTGAAATATTAATGTCTCCCGTGGTAGGGAATCACACGTGACTTCATATGGGGATGCTCTGTCCTCAAGCACCCACAGCCTACTGCAGCCGAAAACTGCTGCTTTCGAAAGTCAAAGAATTGCTTGGAAAGTTTCCTGCATTGGTATTTGTTTCTTAAAAAGAAATATATGAAACAGAGCAATGCCGGTCTCCCACCTGCTGTCCATGTTTCCTCTGCACTCAAGCTGACCGGTGTTGCTGAAAATTTTTGGCACTCAGGTTTTTGACCACGCAAACTCCAGTTACTACACCAAAGGGGTAAGTAAGACTACAGAGAACCTTGATTAAAAATTTGACTCTCTTCCCTAACATCATAATGTCCCCTTTTAGGGAGGTTTAAACAGCCTATAACTTGCCCGGAGATCTGTATGTTCTCTTTTACTTACGCAATTGCACCTATTGCAAATGCACTAGCTTGAAATGAGATGTCCATGTCCTCAAGAGACCTCCACAACTCCTGCAGCTGGAGTTGTTGTACAGGGCCACCTGGTCTCCATACCACCTGAAGGTTTGCCTACAAGAAGAAGTCATTCTGCTTTAACTCTTCCAGTAGAACTATACCTGGTCTCTGGTATAATGACACCAGCTTAGTAACATAAATGTGAATGCAATTTTACTAGCGCAAAGGTGTTCTATAGTGGCATAAATGTTCCTATACAGGAACAGAAATGAATAAAGACTAGTGAAAGTTCCTTCTTACCGGTCTAATTGCCTCCACACAACAGAGAGTATCAGCGTAGCTTGTTTGTTTTTAGAAACCTTGTTTATAAATATTAGGCCTAAATATAGACACAAAATAAAAGTATCCATGCCAGAGAGTTTTGTATGGCTTCAATAGAAGTAAAAGGTCTGTAAATATGTTTAAATAAGATATGCAATCTGTTCACAATAAGTGTTAAAAAGCCAGTGAGACTCAATTGACAAGAACTTGTGGCATGGACTGAGAATAATGAAGGAACAAGGAAAAGAAGCACTTTTAAAATTTCTTACTAAGTAAACAAAATACTGAGAATAAAACCCTCACAACTAAAATAGTAAAATCAAAATAACATGAATTTAAATTATTTAAGAGGAAGGTTATCCCATGTAGCCTGAAAAATACCAGGTGCTAATTTGTAACAAGCGGAGACACACATTGTGCATGTGCAAATCATGAAAATGTGACAGCAGGGATCAAACATGCAATAGTTTGAATGACAGTGATTCCCTTGTTCAACTCTCCACAGTCCTGTTGTCATTGCCTATCTGACAAGAAGATCAGAAAGGAAGACAACGATAACCTAAGGGGGCCTTATTTCACCTCCTGTCAAGGTAAATGTTCCTCAGAGAATCCATCAAAACATTAAATTCATCTTTAATCTCCTGGAAAGAAAAATTGGCAAGGAGTAAAACAAACAAACAAGTTAAAATTCAACTAAGTCATTTCTCCTCTTCTCCAGCAAAGACCCTGTTGTCCATGGATTATTTAAGTTAACTGACAGATAGTTTTATCAAAGCCTTGTCTACAGGAAAAGAAAAGAATAACGCAACTTTAAATGCTACTAACTGCAAGAAGGTCATAAAGATTTATGGTTTACCCTCCTGTAAATACCATTCTTTATAACTGATCCCCAGGAGATTTACTGAATGCTCAATAACCTTTCTCTGGTGGATGCAAGCAAAATCATCTGCACCATCTCTAAACCCAGTTTATTCAGCAAGCCAAAAGCACTGTGCCTGCAAATTGACCTCAACAGCGCCGTTCCTTCTCTCCTCCCCTTCTGCAAGTTGGTAGTAATGAAGATGCTGTTGTGATGGAGAATCCTCCCAGTCAAGGTTGAACTTTAAATGTACTTGGAAAGAGTTCTCCGAGCCAAATGTCACTGAGCCGGCCTTGTGGGCCCAGCACGGAAGATCAGGTACGTACACTGGGCTCTGCAGGATTACTGCTAGAGCGACTCTTTCACCTTCAGCTAAAAGAAGAACTAAATGTTTGCAGTGAACTAGGCAGTGACTTGCCAAATGGAAATGGGAGCCACATCTGCTATTAAATCATTTGCAGCTTTCTCAACTTCAGTGTTACTAAAGGTGCCATTACTAGAAAAAAAAACAGATAAACAAATGGGAAAACGGTCGAGGTCAGGCAAATTTCTAGATACGTTAGTAGACACTTGCTTAAAGGAGACTGACAAACTGGTCCTAAATTCTGTGTGCAGAACAGTGTACAGGAAAAATGATCTTTTTCATCAGTCATTAGAAGTTTGTATCCCTGTGACGTCCCAGACGCCACCATGATTGCCCAACCCTAGATCCCCAGTCTCCAAAGATGCATCCCAGTATCTTTATGAGACTACCTGTGGCACAGCCAGCCTCCGGGAAAAGAGGGCACGTTCTGACGCAACACGCAGTACAACGAAAGCATTATTTGGCACAGCAACGGGTAGTTCTCAAGCTCAGCAGCTTTAGCATTGCAACGAGAACTGGTGATCACCGTGGCCGATGCACACACCAGCGTGTCCACACCCCACGTCACCTGAAGAGCTGTTGCCTGCACAGCAGCCCAAATTCTGGACACTGCTGCAAGCTGCATTCTTCCTGCTTAGAGACAGGCTCGAGGGAGACCTGATCCCATTAGCTGGGATCTGCGATTTAGACTTTATTTAAAACTAGTGGGCTGACAGCTGGGTACAATTCTACATCTCTGTTAGCTGTTATTAATGCAAGAAGCATGGGATAACACTGCTGCTCTTCTTGTCCCATGCAATCCCTCCTTGTGACTTCATCTCACCCTCCAGCAGCCGTCCATGCAAAGGGGAGCTGTACCGAGAGCACAAGCCTCCCGGCAGAGGATCACAATCGCTTTTCTCCCACTCTCTCCTTTTCTTACATGAAAAGGAAAAGTATTGGCACAGCTGACAGACAGACAACCGAGGATATCATGTCAACCCCTGGCTCTTACAGGTGCTTGCAGCCAACGTTCAGCTTTATCTCCCTCTGTGTAGCAAGACCGACTTGCACACACAGCCAGGAGGAGTTTAATAGTGCACAAGTTAGCTTTCGATCTCTGACCTACCTGATCTGTATGGCTGTATTTCCCGCCCCTCCCCCCCTCCTATTTTCCAGATGTATTATTTTCAATGATATTTTGGAAAAGGCAGAAATTATAGGCCCACCCACACTATTTACATATCTCCATACTTTGACGGCAGTTTTAAGCAGAAAGTTGGGAGCACTCCCCCAGGCCTGGACCTGAACTGCCCCAACGCTGAAGACAAATCTGATCTGGGGTTACAGCTGTTACCCATTTAATGCAAGCCTTGTACCTCACAAAGTTCCCAAGACAGATGCAAACAGATCCAAAGCTTTAGGGGGCTAAGGTGTGGTGTTCTGGTTTCTAACCCATCTCTAACTTAGAATGAAATTAAATCCCGCCTGTAAGCATCCATCTGTTATTTCCAGTCACCCAGCACCAAATAGAATATTTAAGGAGTGATTTATGATTCCATTTATTTTACATACCTCAAAACGAAGCATGCAAATAGCTAAATATTTTAAAGTAACCAGTGAGCAGTTCCCAAGTGCCTGAAAACATCTGCATCTCCCTCACCCACACACAAGAGATTCCAAGTTTTTAAGTAAGAAAATTAGGTTTTAAATTATTCTATTTTCACAGAAATCATGTCTTGAAGGAGATAACTTGGCCTTTGCAAAAAACCCGGATCCCCTGGGTGACTCTTGGAAAGGCTGGCAGAAGAGTTCTTCCACCCACCCTCCAAAAAACATTAAATTGCACAGATAAAAAAATAATAAAAAGGTCAAAGTTGCTTGAAGTTTAGCCAAACATAAATACCATCTATGATAAGCAGTGGCCCTGGGGAGTGGGGATACCACTGACCTTTTGCAACACAAGAGTCAATAAGCGGCACCTAATGCCAGGGGAGGTATTACAAAGGTCTCCCAGCATGAAAATATATGTATACACGCTAATCAGCCTGCACATTCGCTCACATTTGTTTATTATTTCCACTGATCCCTCCACCACAGGATGAGGGGAAATCCCTAGTGTTGCTAATGATCTAGCTCATGCACTGAATAAGTCAATCTAGATCAGGGCAGCAAAGATTAATGGAGTCTTTGCTGTGGGAATTTTGCTTCTGTTCATAGGAGATATTGAAAACATTCTGAACAGCCACTTCATACAAATAAAAATTATTTCTATCATCCTGAGCTGAGGTGATGAAAAAAAAATTAATAATTCCTTGTTTGATTCACACCCATGACAAAGGAAGAAAGAAGTCCACAAAACCTCTTTCTTTGCCAATTATGAATACTTACAGCGGATCTTTTAATGAGAGGAAAATGTTTCTTCCTTTAAGGATCTTTGGGGATTCTTTTCTTATTTCTGTCTTCCCAAGAAAGAGTACACTGGAAGGTCAGTGGAGAACCAGAGGATCTGTGTTCTTTCAGCTGGCAGAAAAGGTCAGAGCAGTACATAAATGCCTACCCTGATGGACTCCAGGCAGTAATAAGGAAGGCCATAAGAAGGCCTATAAATAACCAGTATATTTGCCCTTTCTTGGCGTATTTCCTGAAATAAGGTGTTGAAAGCACTCCCAAAGACTTGATGGAAAGGAGTGCATCAGAGCAGCAAGCAGTGCTGCTCCCCTCCCACAGCATGGCACACAGAAGGACACTTCACCGTCACAGACTCCCAAAGTTTCCATTTTCATGCTGTGACCACATAACTGGACTCCCTTCCCTGGGTCCTGTGACTCCAGCCGGCCCTGGAGTTCATCAGGCTCCTTGGCGCAACCCAACCCTCAGGTTTTGGGGAGCTCTGTCCACTTACGCCATTGACCAGATTTCACATCCTCCAAGCAATTGCTGCGCTCACTTGCTGGGTCCCAGGAGGGAGATTGGAAACACAACACCATGGGTGAAGCCTTTTAAAAGTTACAATATGGAACATCAGACTCTCCTGCATCTGTTGGCTATAATTTCCTGTTGTTGTTTTTTTTTTTTTTTTAATTCCTGGAGATGTGAGCAACATCAGAGCAGCCTGTTGCTTGAGAGGCTTTGTTGGGACCAGCTTCAAAGGTTTGATTACATCCAGAGAGCACCAGGTTGAGTCTCCCCTAGCCCCCTGGAGGTAAAAGGAGGATTACCTCCAAATGCTGCAATCACGTGCCTAGCCCTGTGACTTGTAACCTTGGTAGGTAAGCAACAAACCCCCTACAGCAAAGCTTGCTGGGGCCCTCCAGGCTTCACTCTTTTCTTGTCATCTGCACTGTATTCTGGCGGCACAGCAGAGATGTCCTCTTGCAGAAGAGTCACAAAGATTACTTGATCCCAAGTCAAGAGCACCAACACTGAAATGCAGTGACCTGACGATGTGCTTTGTTATGCCTAGTATCACATCTGCAGGGGGCATGATTTGAGAGGAGGATGCTCAGCCTAGCTCTGCTGTGTAGCCTGAGATGATCAACAGAGCTTGAGGAAAAAAATATTGATTCCACTTTAAAAAAAAAAAAAAAGAAAAAGAAAAAAAGAAAAAATACAGGAGTTTTGTTAGGAAGCCGGCAAGGGTAGAGAAGTGAACATACGGAGAGAGAGCGCAACTTGCTTTCTTCCTCTTGTTGCAGCTTTCCTGAACTCCAGAGAAATGAGAGGAACCACTTTGCATTCTACTATGGTCAGGACTTCACAAAGCTAAATTATATCACTCTGCTACACTGGTTGTTACTAAAGAAAGATGATAAACAAATAACATCCTGAGAGAGCTCAGGAATAAAGAGGCCGGTGCTATTGTTCAGAGAGATGGAACAGAAAACGTGAGAGAGGCAACAAGGAGAGAAGCTATTATTCTGTACGAGCCCAGTGAACGCTTAAAAAAAAAAAAATAATAATAGTATTCACATTTGCTCAAACAATTCATCCAGTGCCAACACACCGGCTTTCAGAGGGTCAGTGCTGATCTTCATGAAATGCAACAGGATTGTAGCCATTTGTATAGATCAAGACAGGATTTAAGAGAAGAGGCTAATACCCTCATCTTTAATGCTCCTGGTGAGTCAACAACAGATATAGTGTAGCTTTCTATGGACTGTTTTTGGCTCACACCACTCTGTGGATGCTACTAGTTAGAAAGCAGGAAAGTACAGCAGAAGACTGTGTTTCAGTTTGAATCAAGTCTGTCAGTGTTAAATAGGAAATCTGGGTCTGGGGTGGATTCTCAGTATAGCCATCTGGAGCACACATCTGGAGAGAAGTTAACCAGTGGCTGCATGCCACTATAATCATTCCTCCCTCAAGTACTGCAAATGGAGTATCAAAGCAGAAAGCAGGTGGTTCTTCCAGGAGACAAATGAACCACAAAGAAGGGTCAGGAAGTGTGACACACATTTGATGAGGTTTTTTTTTTCCTGCTCATAAAAATTGTCAGAACAAATTACCCATTGAATGTTATACCAGGTTGCTACATGCCCAACATCTCCTTGCTTGTTGCTTTGCAGAGAGTGGAAGTTCAGTGGAAAGTTTCCTCAAACAGGCATTAACTTAGAGTATAAACCAGCATTTAGTTTCTCACATGAGTACAGATCTACCATACTCCAATACTGAGATCTCACGCTGTGGGCATTACTACTAATTTGGGGACAGCAAATTCAGGAACCTGTGAAATCTCTCAAGGATTTCAAAAGTTTTCTCGTTCTGTATCAAGGTAATTCTAAAACCCCCGATATAAAAGGAGGACACCTGCATGGGATGCAAGCAAAGTGAGTTAAGCTCCTGCTCTGAGCCTCTTTCATGCCCACGAGTGCCTGCTCTTTGCTGCCTGTTTCGGGGAGGACTCCACCCATCCCACGGTAGTGGTCTCGCATTGAATAAATGGCATTAATGCAGACCAGGAGTTTGAACTGCACCTTCACCAAGCAAGAGCCCTGATACAGAAGTGAGCTGCCGTCATTGAGTAGATCTGGTCAAAACCTTGGTCAATGAGAGATTAGAACTGAGAAACTTTTTTCCCAGGAAAACTGTGGAAGTTTTGTAAACGCTGAAGTAGTTTCTCTGAAAAGATTTTTCTTTTTCCCCTCTCTCAGAAAAAGCTGAAAATGTAAAAAGAAACGTTTTCTCAAGAATTTGCAAGATGGAGCCTCAGTACTTGAAGAGGACTGTTCACTCATGAATCTCAAAATGTTTGAACCTCACCTACATCTGAAGGCAAGCATTTTCTATATTTCTTCAGCACCACACACATGGTGAAGTTAGAGCAGAAGTGCAGACCCAGACGGAGAATCCCAAAGGCCACAGCTCTGGCCAGAAGACCAACTACACACATATAAACAACTCAAACGCAGCATGGATATTTCTTCAGGGCTTCCCAGACCTCTAGCCTGCTGTGTTGCACTTGTCCCAGGCCACCTCGGAGAAGGTGACACCACTGCCTGCCTTGGCAAGCAAGGCAAAGGAAAGGGTTCCTTCTCTCTTCTCCTGCCCCAGAAGATGAAACTTTAAGACCTTCCCTCAAATCTTGTTATTGTGCCTGGATCCAAGGTACAAGAAGGAAGACCAGTATTACTATTTAGGAACTATGAAAAGATTGAATTGGTCTAGAGTTCATCCTGGTATGAACAATGACTTGAAAAATCAGTGCTGTGAAGACTTTGACAGGCTGGTGACCTTTCAGCTTATACTGTAAGTGATTTCAGTCTGGGGAGTTTGCTCCTCAGAAGAGCTCCTGTTCGTACTCTTTACTGAGATGAACTGCCGCTTTAACTGCAGCTGGCCCAACATTTACAGAAACTACTACTGGACATGGACAGAATATATAAACCAAAGTGGCAGCCAGAACCTCTGAATTTTTAAGGGGAACACTCCCTTGGAGGCACGTAGGAATCAGAAAGGGGTGTTCCGCGGCCATAGATTTTTTTTGTAGTAGATATTAAAAATGCAACCGTGGGATTTTGAGGATTGGCAATGAGATAGGAAGTCTCTTCCTTGTCAATTCAGCCCTAGCCTGGACCAAGAGAGTTCAGAAAGTTGCTACTGTTTCATGCTCAATGCAAAAGAAGGTGAAGCCTTTAGGTGTGTCTCAGCAGACAGTCTCCACACAACTTTGGAAATAAAACCAGCAAGTTTGCACCCAATAGCAATGTCAGGAACACCCAAGTCCAGGCAAGAGAGCCACAGGGGACCAACTAGCTCTCTTGTGCTTATCTGGTCCTCTACAGAAGAAACACCGATGCATTTCCTGGCAGGTACACAGTGACTCCTTGACTACAGATTGACAACACTGAGATTCGCGTCTGGCCAAGGTCAGACTGATACCTGCTCCCAACAAGGCTGCTGAAAGGCAGCGGAATATTTTTGCGCTGTACTGAAACCATCTACTGCCCAAGTGGTTTAGGTGAAACTTGCAAAAAATGCTGCATTTGGGGTAATCTTTCACTTTTAGCCTAGTAGTAATTACCTGGGTAATTTTAGAGGCTCTTTCACACAGCCTGCTGTGCAAGTCAGTGCTTTTATTAAAGGAGTACTCATTGCCCAGCAAATATAGTTAACACCAGAAGAGAAAGAAGAGGAGAGGATGGCAGCTCAAATCTCTCACTTGCAGTGAGATCTGCACTACTCTAACCAGACATTTGGGTTAATTTATCTCATACTGAGTCACTCACATTAACCTGGGTTAAGCATAAAACTAGCGACTGGGTTTTCAGGTCTTTGAACGTGGGCTTTCTTTTAATTTTCTCCTATTTCTTTAAATCCACCTAAAAAGAGGTAATGCTTCTGAAATTGCTTTTAAGAATTGAAATGTAAAAGGGATTAAGAGAGGCAGGCCTCGTGCCTGCGCTGCGATTCACCAAGCCCACACAAACACAAATAATGAATAAAGCAGGCGCTACCAGACAGGCTGGGTGGGCAGAGCCCCCAGAGAGGGCCTGGCCACACATCTGCAGAAGCCAGCAGAGGTAGGAAACAGTTCCTGCTGCAGTACCTCCACTGCCTTTAAATTGAAACTCCTCTGTTCAAGCTCGGTTTTTTTCTTTTCCTCCTCTCCTCCTCTCAGCAGATGACAGCAACAGAGGAACATCCACAGTTACTGGACGCAGATCACCCAGCCTCTAAACTATGAGCTTGCACAAGCAGCAGTGCCATTTGATGCTCGAGTATATGACTGCAACCCCCACACTCCAAAAATCGTATGCCAGGATCTCACCAGACACGTCCTTTCCTACATAGCCATCTTTCAGTGCCAATAAGACTGAGAAATTCCAGTTACGTCACTGCACGATCAGATCTACAGAACATGCAAATCACAGCCAACACTTCTCAGTCACATCTGACCAATTGCACATGTGTTTTACCTGCCACCTGTTCTTCTATTTTCACATTTTTTCCTGAACTGGACAGAAGATCATTAAATTTGTATCTCATTTGGGTTACCAGACCTGTTTTGAAAATCCAGCCACTTCAGGAAGCTGTATAAATAGGAGGTGAGTTTCACAGAAACTCTGGTCTTGCAATATTTACACGAGGTCATACAGAGAATCAAATTCAGCTCTCACTTCTGAGAGCTAAACTCAATTCTCCAGAGTCCTTTCCTCCTAGCCACTAAATCAACTTTTCTTTTCCTGAAATTCTCCTCCTTCAAAAGCAGTTCCCTAAGGCATCTGCTACAACACGTAAAGCATCCTGACAAATGCCATCAATTTAATTCATATTAATGGTAATGAAAGTTAAATAATAGATGTTGCCCACAGTATTTGCACGTCTGTAAGTTCTGCCACATTGCTAGGGGAAAAAAAATAAAAAAGCCCTGCATTTCTTATGCAGAAGAGATGGACAATTAGCTCTTCGAAAGAAAAACCTCTCTTCATTAACTGGAGACCGAGTCATTTGTTGACATTTATCTCGCAGGATTCTCTAGAGCAGAATAACGAACATAGCAGAATGCAGGCTGCTCGTGCCCAGCCACATCCCTGCGAGGCCCCAGCAGACCCACAGCGCGACGGTCGATATCGCAGGCGGATCTGCCAACAGCTCTCCCAAGGGCCGGACCCGTGGAAGGCCGCCTCCCTTCCCCTGCCAAGCGACACCACCAGGCTTCATCACACCTCCACGGTTTATGATACCTCCTACCGCGCGCTACATTGACAGGCCAGAGAAAGCCAGTACAAAATGTTTCCTGCCCTGCGCCTAGCAGATGGCAGGACTGGCAATTACACAGCCGAGACCCAGCCAACACAGCACTGAGCATCGCGCCATGCATCCACGGCACCGAGGTGCTCCGGGGAGGACCAAAAGCAGCATGACGGTGCCAATACCAACACCGCAGCCCACCAGGCACCTTAAAACCTGGTGGCACAAACTAGAAAACAAGTCCTGTCCGGAGCTGGGTGCCAGATTTGAGAGGGAAAGGGCCAGCCCTTGGGAGAGAGATGCTAACTTGGTGCTCCCCTCCAGCAACAGCCCGACTTGTCAGCACCAGCCTGGAAGGCAGCCGCTGCCACGAGAGCCAAGAAAGTTTGGCTCCCTGTACAGAGGCAAAGCAGTTGGTTGTGGAAGGTAGAAAGAAAAATAAGCCTTCTAGTGCCGCAGTTCTCCCTTTTCTTGTTTGCTCCTGGATTCCAGGCTTTTGCAGGTGGCTACCTGGACAGACGGTATTAAGACTGCAGAGCTGCACATGTATTTCACTTTCCAGAGAGTGGCCGTTGAGTGAAGCGCCAACGCCAATTCATCACTACAGAGTTGCTCAAATCCTCTCCTTTCCGCTGCCAGCTGGGGCTGAGCGCTCTGGGTAAAATGCCAGCAGTCGAAAGGTTAATAGCAATGAGACTGCAATTCAAGCTTGCCGAGATAAATGAAGGTAGAGTGCAAGGAACAGAGGGGGAGAGGATCCTTGTTGTGATTTCATGGCAGTCTTTTTCTTCTACCGTCATCATCTGAAAAGCACACTTATCGAATTCACCCTCCAGTAGGCCCATCGGAGAGAGAGCAGAAGACAAAACGTCCCTGAAAGCTCACCCAGTCTGGCAAAAAGCCGCACCATGTCTATTGCTATAACACATCAGCAGCCCCAAATACATCCTTAGCTAAGCCTCGTAGCACTGAATTGGCTTCCCTGGAAAAACTTAACAACTCATTGCATGCTAGAGACCATATACATCATCTCGGTGCTGGATACAGGGAAAATATACCACTGTGGACTCCATACAGATTTAAATGTCTCACTGACAGAGCTGCAGAGGCATGGCTTACTGCTCCAGCGCACGGAGGGCTCGCTCTGCTTCCAGGGACTCCAAAATCCCGAAGCCAGCCTTGATGCTTCCCATATCTAATGTGGGCATGAGTTACTTCCAGTAACCTCAAAGCTGCAAGCACAAGGAGATGCTGCAGGACTTGCTCGTAACAGCTAGTTGGGATATTTTAATACAAATTCAATGGGCAGCTTAAAACCCACCCACCCCCCACAAAAAAAAAAA